>PVIA01001628.1:0-262896 GCA_004024845.1 Tonatia bakeri
ATCTATTCTCTTGGCGACTTCAGAGTGTGCAGTGCAGCATTAACTATAGTCAGCATGTTGTACTTTATATCCCCATGAGTTATTTATTTTAGAATGGAAATTTTGTACCTTTTGGAATTCTTATTTTTCTGACATTTCCCCTTTGATCCAGCAACCACAATCCATTCTCTTGTTCTCTGTATCTATGAGCTTGTTTGTTAGTTGTTGTTGTTTCAGATTTAACATTTAGGTAAGATCACATGGTATTTTTTTTCTGACTTATTTCATTAGCATAATGCCCTAGAGACCCATCCATGTTGTCACAAATAGCAGATTTTATTCTTTTATATGGATAGATAATATTCCATTGTGCATAGAAACATATTTTCTTGAATTATACATCCATCAGTGGACACTTTAGACTGTTTCCATATCTTGGCTATTTTAAATAATGCTGCAATAAACAAGAGTGCATGCATATCTCTTTTTGAGTTAGTGGTTTTGTTTTCTTCAGATGAATACCCAGAAATGGAATTGCTGGGTCATATGGTAATTCTGTGTTTAATTTTTTGAGGTACCTCCCTACTGTTTTCCATAATGGCTGCACCAATTTACATTCCTATCAACAGTGCACAGGAGTTCCTTTTTCTTTACATCCTCCCTTTTTTCATTTTTTTTTTGTTTTTTGATAAAAATAATTCTAACAGGTATGAGGTGATATCTTATTGTGGTTTTGACTTGCATTTCTCTGATGATTACTGATTTTGAGCATCTTTTCATATACATGTTGGTCATGGGTGTGTCTTCTTTAGGAAAATATCTATCCAGATGTTCTGCCATTTTGAAAATTATATTGTTTGTTTTTTTGAGTTATATGAATTCTTTATATATTTTGGATATTAACCCCTTATCAGATATTTAATTGGAAAATGCTTGGTTTTATATAATAAGTTGCCTTTATATTTTGTTTATGGTTTCCTTTGTTGTTCAAAGTCTTTTTATTTTGATGTAGTCCCAATGTTTACTTTTTAAATTTTGTTGCTTTCTTTGGTGTCAGACTGAAAAGTCATCACAAAGACCTGTGTCAAGGAGCATTCCATCCATGGGTTTTTCTAGGAATTATATGACTTCAGAGCTTACATTCCAGTCTTTAATACATTTTTAGTATATTTTTGTATATGGTATAAGAAAATGGTCTAGTTCCATTTTTCACATGTGTCTGTCCAGTTTTCCCAGTGTCATTTATTAAAGTGGCTGTTCTCTCACCATTGCTCCTTTGTCCTACATTAATAGACCATATGTGTGCGGTTTTATTTCTGGGCTCTCTATTCTATCCCGTTGATCTATTTGTCTGTTTTTATGTGTTTAGACAAAATGTTACTATTCTTTTTTTTTTCATTTTTCTTCCTACCCAGGGGATGCTAATATGATGAGAATTTTTTTAAAAAAGTTAAAGTCTTCCAATCCATTACAGAATAAAAAGCAAACTCCTATAAATGTCCTGCCGGCCATTTACTACTTAAACTCTGCTGCATTTCCAGCTTTTTCTATAATTTTCAGGCTTTAATAAACTATATATAGTCCTCACAACATTTTATTATTGTTTATGATAGCATATATTTACTTGTGATATTCTCCCTGTCTGCTGGACTACTGTTCAACAACCGATTTCTCCCTCTTTCTGTTTCTCCTATGTTCCCTATTATAATTGTTTCTTATTATATTGCATTGCAACTATTTATAGTAATCATCTCTGCTTCCCAAGAGCCATTTTGAGCTTGATCACAACACTGACTCTACAAGACTGAATTCATTGAGGACAAATGTCGTACCGTATTCATAGTTTTAGATTAATGCCAAAGTGCTAACATGCAAGTCCACAGTCAACACTAGAGAATGTGTGCAGAATGAGTAAGTGAATGTATAAATAACCTTTGGCCTCATGGTGGCCTTCAGAGTGAATCCCCCTCTGAGACCTCTGAGAGGAATGATTTCCTAGGAAGTACATATACATTTGTCTCTGACAGTTGCAACAGGGATTCAAAATAAATGAGCAAACTTCAGCACAGACATTTCATAAATATAAAGCTCCACATGTTAATATCAAAACAGGTGTTGATGTTCATTTGTAAGTTAGTAATAATATTTGCATATTATCTTGCATACTATTGGTAATATATACTTAATATATATTTTATTAATATACAATAATAGATGTCTGAAGCAAACTAAGGTATCACAGAGAAATATGGAAAAGTAGCTTTTTCAAAAGTAATTGTGATATGTCCCTGAAGGCAGAAAGAAGAAAGCTCTGACTTTTCTTTCTAATCATGATTCTAGAATTCTAGCAACATCTCTCTATTGATTCCTGTACAAATGCAAGTTTCCAATTCACTCCATAGCTTCCTTGTATTGCAGACTTAGAAGTAGGACATAGTGACAGAACTTGTCAAGCTAAGCAACAAACTTTGCTCTTAAATTCCTTGAGAGTGTGTATGCAAATGTTATTCTATTTCAGGTGCGTACCGAGTACCACTGCTATAATTCATGTCAAAAGATCCAGAAATAATGGTTTACTTTTTAAGTAAGTTTCTTAAAACTCATGTTTTCCAGCCCACCATAAGAAAAAAAAAATGCTCTTATCTTCCAGTTCTTAATAGGTAGATGGGATTAGAGAATTGTCTTCCCTAAGTAGTTCACAGGAAATTAAATGACATTTTAAAAGGATCACATCTGTTCCAACAAAATAACCAAAAATGTGTCTATAAATTGTCAGTAAAGAACATCAAATGAGGTCATTAATATCAATTCTGTTTTCATAAACATAGTAAATCATCTACCTAAGAAATCACAACTGTAACAGATTTATTTAAATTATAATTCATGGAATTTTATGAACAGCCGGTAAATTCACAAAACACAGTACAATTGCTGAGATGGAACAAGCCTGTTTATTAAATAAATTTCTGAGTCTCTGTGCACCAATATACACAGATTTAGAAAGCTTGACTTACAATTATTATGACTTATAATTATTATATATTTTAAATTCTATTATAAGAACACAGGAACTAAAAAAACTTATCAATATTTTACTAGTCTTGATTTTTAAAAATTCTCCTGATAGATGAATACAACTATATCTTTTCCCATAACAATGTTCTGTGGAAGAGTTTTTATTCATTTTATATTGTGTTATTTTATATTTTAGAAATATTTTCCATAGTTATTTCTTAAATGTTCTCTAAATATTTTTTATCTTAGTTAATTCACCTACTTTTAGAGGTGAAAAAATTCAAGGCTATCTTTGCTCATAAAATAAACATTATAGTGAAAACAACTCTAACAATTTGAACAATTCATTTTAAATTTTAGACCTTTCGTGGTATTTATATTTAATGTTATAAACATTAATAGTATTTAATGACAATTCTAATAATAAATGTTAAGGATTGACGTGGACTTTGGGTCGTGGGTCCACGTCGTTATGGATGAAATATGAGACAAATTGACACGGACTACTGAGTCCTGTGGAGGAAAAGGGACGACATATCTTTTCTCTCAAGAGGTGCAAAAGGCTTGGCCCTCATTCCAATGAGCTTTTATCGTCTTACTGGGCACATTACAAGGAGGTCCTCATTAACTATGCACAGGCTCACTTTAGGTGGTTACCTTTTACAGAAAACAAAGGAGAGGATGCTGCTAATCATATCACAGAAAAGGGATATTTGCAAATGAAAAGGCAAAAGTAGTTGGACCAGTTACACTCACCCTTGGAAGGTTTAGCATGGATTTTAGGAAGTTGCTTTGCAGTAAGAGTCCTCAATTCAGGGGGAGGGAGTTTTAGCAAAAAGTAGTGGCATAGGTACATTGCAGGCCTGATTCTCCATAGGAAAACCTATCTGTGGGCATGGGTCCTGTGCATCTCTCAGTGGGAGCTGGGCCCACGCCATGCTGAGCAGCCTCCCACAAAGGTTTACTAAGTGATTATTATATGCTAGACACTGGAGTAAGCTTTTTACATATACTTTCATATTGTGTCACTAACAGAAATTCCATAACTTAGGCATTATCTACATATGGACATAATGAAAATAACAAAACTGAAGGAGGTAACTCACTTGCCAAGGACACATAGTTATAAATGAAACTGAAGTTCAAGTCTTGTTTTATCTGACTGTAGACCCAGACCTCAATAAAATGAAAGGAATAATAACCCATTAATGTTTGTGAAGTTTTTTCATGTTATAGCTAATTAAATCACTTGAACAATCGTGACATTATGCTGAGTTGTCTCACAATGTCTAATTTTGAGATCAGAAAATGGAAATGATAGAAGCCATATATCTTACAGCCACACAGCTCTGGTTGAAGATATGAACTTAATCTATTTCAGACATCTGATGTGCTTATGCACACTTACATCATACTTACTTTGACTTCAGTGTATTTGTCACAAGTGGGCACAGGGAACCAGGTTCTTAGTGATCGGGACAAAGAATTGAACCAAACACCTAGAGTTCATAGAAGAAAACATGGGAGCAGGCCAACTCCAAGCAGATATTGACCTCATGGGCTGGAGGGACTTTATTCTTATAGGGCAGATCCTTCCTGGCCCGTTTTGGTGGACTTTTACTGCGCATGTACTAGTTGTATTACTTTAAAGCTACAGCACATGTGGTCTCCCATGATTTTCCCTGATTGGCCACCAGGGAAAAGGGTCCCACAATGCTACTGAATTGATCCCCGTTTCTCCCGTGGTCCCCCTGTACTAGGTTCACCTTTCCCTTCGCCAGAGAATTACAGCTCTCCGTGTTAGAGATTGGTGAAAAAGAAAGGAGTTATTTATTCAAGTTACACAGGCTAAAAATAATGACTTAATGTTTTCATCAAAGTCTCAAAGTACCTTAAAACACCCACAAACACACACAGTCCTTCCTTTCCCCCTTTGCCCAGTCTGGGGTACCATATCTCAGGGAAAGAAATAGAAGTCCATGGCTCAGGCAGCTCCTGGTTTTTCCCAATAATCCGTGCTTTGCCGGCAGGCCTTCCTTGGTTCCCAGCACCATCAGCTGTGTTGCCGGGATCTCCAGCTAAAGCCACGTGGTGATTCTCTGCTAAAGCCACATGGTGATTGTTCTCATTGGCTGCCTGGGGAGAGGGGGGTGTCCCCCCACTCTGGCCAAAGCACGTGGTTCTCTTTACTGACACAGCCACATGGTCCTCCCTACATGGCTACAGCCACGTGGTTTTCTGCACAATTGCTGCGGGAGCCTCCACTCAGCCAAAACCGCATGGTTCTCCCTCCCAGGTCCGAGGGAGTCCCCACTCTGCCAGAAGCACATGGCTCTCTCTTCAATGGCTGCTGTGTCTGGGTTTCAATCCCTGTGCCAATCTTCCTCTGCAGCCCCATTTCCGACTCCTCCCACACTCTGCCACACTTGCCCTCAATCTGCTGTCCTTTCCAGCTTTACTGGTCGCCATGATGGGTCTGGGCAGGTGTGGCCCCAAGTTGTGGAGCCAATCATCCCCAAGCTCCCATGCAGGTGCTGTAACTCTGGGGACCTGCCCCCCAGTTATCTATTAGTGGAGAAGTTACTTCCATTCCCCTGGCTCAGAGCATGGCCACAGCTATTTAACGTATCTATGTAACCAGTCAAAGGTTATAGATGTGTTAAATGACCACGCCAGAGGTTAGCTACAAGGCTGTTGCTATGCAAAACAGCTCTTAACTCGCCTGCTCCATTTGTCCCTTCCTCCAACCCACACCTGGGGCAGTGAGGACATCCTAATATTTTCTGAACACCTTGAGTTTTGGACCCCATTGCAAATCCATCTTTTGGGGAGCCCCCTGGCTGCACTCTCCTACATATTTATATAAGATTTCTCTTTGGTTTGCTGTTTCCCAGGACATTGATATTCACATCAGTCATGACACAGCAATGCCACACAGAGAACATGCATGCCAACTGCTTTACTCTTATTTTTTTCAATAAATCAAGTGTGGCATAATATGAAAATATTATGTTGAGGACTCCATATTGTTTTTGTTAATATGCAAGTGAAACTCAAAATAGCCTTGATTATAATAGAGGTAATAGAGGTATAACTATCAACATCATCAGGTCACACTTGGTTCAGAAGATACATGGGAACTATGGAGACTTCAGGAACATGTTCCACCAGGGCTGATCTTCCAAATAAACTCAGTTCAGCCCTTTGCAGTCACACCCAACTTAGAAGGAGCCTAGTCTTAGCAATTAGGGATATCCATATTCTACTTTAGTTCAAACTATTTTCTAGCACCTAAAGTTTATAGTTATTATTACTATTTATAGCTAAATTAAAATTATTTAAATAGCTATTATATTAAGAAATGCTTATCTACTTTCAAAATTAATGTTTTCGAAGGAAGCTTTAACTGCCATTCAAATTTTATGATTTCAATTTCTATATTTTGGAAGCACTAGTAATAAAAAATTAAAAATATTAATCAAATTACAGAGTATATTTTTTCCTAACATAATCTGAATGGGATCATAAATATGGATAAGGCTAAATGAGTATTTAAATATAAAACATAAAATTTAACTGTGAACCCAATTTTATTTACATTTACAATGCTGACACCTCTGCATCTTTTTGAATAATGAGATTTCCTTTGATGTTGCCAAATAGATTTCAGCAGAACTAGCTAAGGACAAAGAAAATATTTCAACACCTACATTTTAACATGGTTTTATTGAACTAAAAATACTTGTCCTTGTTCAGGATCCACTGAAGCTCCTTTGCTACAAAATATATCTTTCATCATTGCTTATAACAGATGTTATTTTTTTCCCCTGGCCTCTGCCATGGAGACAAATTATCATTTCCCTATAAAACTAAATTACAGAATTGCTTTTCTTTATTCATAGATTATACAGACTTTGGAGACCTATCTCATTCTTAAAATTTATAATCTTGCACAGAGAGAAAAAAAAGAACAAAAATGTCATGTACATTTTATTACAACCTGTACTAAAATATAACTTTCTTAGTGATTTTTCTTTAAAATAAATTTGAAAATATTTTATTATTTAGTTTAGAAAATGATTACTGATTAATTATTAATTGTATATAACTTTTCAAAATGGTGAGTCACTAGGAAAGGAAAAGACAGGAGAAATACAAGGCCAGAGAGATGACTCAAATGATTAGCTTTGAACACAACCAGATGGTGCTGGAAGGAGCCTTGACTTGAGGGGGTGAACACACAATGCATTATACAGATGATGTATTATAGAATTGCACCCCCAAAACTATATAGTTTATTAACTGATGTCACCCCAATAAATTCAATGATTTTAAAAAATAGATCTTAGAAGAAAGCACTTGATCATTGCATTCATACACAAGTATCATAGTTCATTAGGAAAATTTCTACCTCCTCAAACCTCATTTAATAAATGAACTGTTTTTCTCAATAGCATATTAAAGTCATACATGTAACCTGGTGATTCAATTTACCTTAATGCTGATAAATTCTAAATGTTAATGTATGGATGTATGTGTGTACGTGTGTTTGGTTAAGAAGTGACTTTCATTACACTAAAAAAACTGAATACTTAACTAGGCCACATACTTGCACTGCTTTATTATGAAGTATCAATCCAAGAAATTAGTGATCAACATTAGCATGAGAAACAAAATTGAGAGTTATTTTATCTAGGGGCCTTTTGTTGTGCTTGAGATAATGTATGCATCTTATTTATGACCTCTTTTCTAGTGAGGGGTAAAGTAGAAAATACATTAATTGCTTTTTATTCCATCAGTGTAGAGCCTAATATAACAAGAGATGAGATAAAGAAGGCATTTGCGTTCCTTAGAAGGACGAACTCAGTGGGAGCAGTTACAGGGTAGGAGGTAAAGGGACTGAGCAGCAGAAACATGGAAAAAGGTGGAGCAGAGACTTGCTGCCAAAATTCAATGCAATCAAATTATTTGTAAGTGATAAGGACAAAGAAGCCATATTCGCCAACTAAGGGAACACTGGTGAATAAGAGTACTTCCACTAGAAGAATAAGGTAAAAGTACATGGGATGTTAAATAGTGAGCATATGGTAGAAACTGGAAACAAATAATTGTTTCTTTGAAAGAGAGTGAATGAATCACGGAAATTTCAATAATAAATTAAGGGGTAAGAAGGCACACATAGTAAATCCTATATTCTATTGAAAAAATAATTTGAAATGGCTTTTAATCTTCAACAGTGAAATGCATGGGTTTTCATCTAGCTTCATCTTTCCCCTCCTTATACTCCCAAATAATTTTTGACAACATCAAAATCTTCTGACAATATTTAACTTGAGCAGTTATTCCTACATAGGCTTGCAATGTCAGCATTATATAATGCCGAAAAAATACATTAAAAAAAAGAAGTCACCTCTATCCAATTTAGACTTACTAAAAATCCATGATCACCTAAAATCGTGTCTTTGCAGAGAGAGCCCCAGTAAAAATGTTGGTCGTGACTTCATTTACCCAGTGACACTTTAGCTCCACGCCGACACGTCCGTTGCTGTGAGGCTGTTATCTCTGTACTACCGCATCCTGCTAAGCATTGCACCTGTATGGGCCTCATCAGTGTGAATTTACTTTTATGTATCAAATTCTGTAAGGTCATTTCCCTCTGCCCCCCATTACTGCATATCTTATTCAGTATCTGTTTTCATTGTTTTTGTCCCTATTTCTTTTTTTTCATTCTATGTAGGTATTCTCTAATTTGAGGCAAATTGCCTTCTCTGTCTCTGCTTCTCCTTCTGTCACTCCCTCTTTCTCTCTTTTTTTCATAAACTACCTTAACAACATCTCATTTTTGACTATATTTTTATGCAGTTTAAATTTATACTTTTTAATCCATGTCTTTACCTGATATCTAGTGCCATATTGCTTGTTGAATAGCTCCTTCAGTACTAAAATTCTAACATTTTCTTTTTGTAAAACACGAGGTTTCCAAATTTCTGTTTTGTAAATGGTACCAATCATGATTGCCCCTCCCCATTATACTTTATTATTGCTTCATATCTGATCAATTTCCAAGTAATTGGCACATATCCATTTTCTCCTTTCCAAAGTGCCACCACCCTAGTCAAAGTCTTTAATGTGTGTTTTAGCTGGACTATTGTGATAGCTTCCTGAATAGTTTTGTCATCTCAGTCAACTCAAACCACCTCTTGTGTCCCTGTTCTTCATTTCTTATCAAGCCTTCCATCTGCTAAAACCCATGATGTTCCACAGAGTTCTGATAAAAACTAAGGACCTCCACATCTGTACTCAGCCAGGCTTTCCAGAATTCATATCCCACTCTTTGGATTCATACTTATTATTTACTGCAGGAAATCTGTAATACCTTTTTGCTGCCTACTTCATACAGATATGCTGACCTAGACTGCCTTCTTACTTCTATGGTATTGACAATTTGCATGTCTTTCTGTAACAGTAGAAAATTGTAACAGTGGGAAACTGTAACCCACCCCGCCACAATTTTGACAGTGTTTCTGTAAGTGCTGACTCTGATTAATGTGTGGCTTGTAGATGAACAGCATGTTTGTGTAAGAACCGTAGGAGCTAACTACAAAGATAAAAATACTGGGACCTTCAGGCACCCCAGCTCTGGGAGATTTGCTCAACTTCTTCTGTGGAGCCAGGATGACAAAACCAGGATGACGCACACTGAACCACCACTGTCCTGATCAGAATGGACTGTGCTTGTTTGCATATAAAAAACTTTGCAACCCCCTCCATTGATCTCTTTTTTCTCTTCTCATCCTCCTCCTTATAAAAACCTCTGCCTCCACCTAGGTGGGGAGATGGGCTTTGTGATATGAGTCCCCCATCTTCCACGTCACCAGCATCTGAGCAAAACCACTTTCCTTTACATCAGCAACTGTCTCTTGAGTAGTGGTTTAGTAGTGGCAGGCAGTTGGATCTGCATTTTGGTTACACTTTCAAGTTATAAACCACATGCTATATTTTCCATAATGTTTTTCCTGATTCTTTCTACAAAGCTATGACCTCTGTGTAAAGACAACTTCTTTGTACTCTATTTATGTGACTTGAAGTCTAAAAGTCTGGGTTCAAATACAAGTTTCTAACAGTAAAATTTGCATCAAGTTAAAAATTTTCTCATCTGTAAAAAAGGGATAATGTTAATACAGTCTCACAAGAAATACATGGGAAAATATATGAGTCTGTTTCATGATACCCATGAGGTCAGGGGTCATTTGTTGTTCCCTAATATATCCCAATGTCTTAAACAATAACTGGTACACATAGATAAGTACATGATATATAAAAGAATATAAAATTCTAACATTGTCACCTTAATATTAATCTTCAATAAATTAGTTATTTATAGTCCTGTCTTTTCTACTAGAGAAAGGAATATTTCTAATAGGTATTTATTGAATACTTAAAATTGATACTATTCTGTCTCCGTGACTACTTTTGTACCTTCCTCTGTGGACCCCAATTCTCTGCTATCATCCTGCATGTTTTGGCATTTAACATTCCATCCCAAGCCCTCTTCTCACTTCATTCTGTGCATTCTCTTTGGATTGTGTCATCCTTACTCTTGCACCCCACCTGATACTATGCTCTTGTTATACATAGTCTCTCCTAGATACCACAAAGCCGTTTGCCCCATTAGGAGCTGCTGCCTCTACTACCTGAATGCTGACTCCCTGGGTCTTCTCCAGTCTTCTTCTTTCTCAGTTCCGATGTTTTTCTTCAAGGAGGCCTTCCCTGAACTCTCTAACAAATTAATTTAAAAATTTACTTCTTTTCCTCAAATGTACGTCATACTGAGACTCTTTACCTCAAAGTTTTCAGAAACTGGATATCACATCAGTTCATCTGCAAACTAACGAAAAAGGGTAATGGAATCTTTTCTGTGTTTATAATATGTGTTTATAATATAATATGAATGTACACATGCATACTCCTGAAGCAGTTTCATAAGCCACAATTATTATTTGTCTTTACTAAGAGACATAAATGCTTCTATTATTGCAATAGTATTTGTGAACCCTTAAAAGTAAACACAAGCATTAATAATAGACATGTATTAAATAGATAAGAAAATGTCAGGTACAGGAAGAGGAACCAGTTGCCTCTACCTTTACCTATCATAACAACTGTCAGCAAAACACCAATTATGTACCAGATATTGCAATTGGCTTCTTCCATCACTTTTTCTGTCTTGCAAACTTTTCTTTATCCAAGGTTGTTTCAAATGTCACCTTTACTTTCACACCTTCTCTGCACTTTCCTGCATTCTAGACTTCAGTAGTGTATGTTTTATGTGTTGTTGGAATTTTGCTCTAGTATATTATATGTTTTCACTGCAAGAATATAAGTGCCTGAAAGTTGGAGACAAACTCTTTGAATATTTAAAAATAAGAAACTGTCACTGGGACATAATAAATGCATTATTGGATTAACAAAAGAATGAGGGATACTGGAAGAATTTAATTTTCTATACATTTATGAGATATAATAACATGATAATTATGATAATATATCCCTAATCAAATTATTTTATTTTACTAGGAGAAAATCTTTTTGAATTACAAGTGTATAAATATAATAACATTTATATCTCAAAATAAATGTATTTATATAAAATAGTTGAGAAATGATATGTGAATATAACTTCATAGAAGGAATTGAGAAAATACATATTTAGGTAATCTGAATTATCATTTATTATGAAACATAAACACAAGAATTTTTAAGTCACTAGAATAAATTATATTTATCTCATAATTACCAAAATCTCTCCTCTAAAACATAAAATAAAAATTGTTATTTGCCTAAGCCACCTGAAAGTCTTTTACAGCCCATTAATTAATAGTAATATGTGATTTGTTTAGTTTATTACATTTTCCACAACTCATTAAATTTGGGCTTATATGTAGTTGTAGACTGTTTTGGTTTCACTTGTTTTAATTATTTTTTGATGATTTAAGACAGTAGCCATATGGGTTAAAGTTTTTTTGTTTTCCCTGCTCTATATACACCATAGTTGGAACTATTATGGTTATTACATATGTGTATTTTAAAATTCAATAGTTTTTCTTGAGAACTGGTTACTGTTTTTTATATCATACTGTCATAGTCCAGTAGTTTCATACATTAGCAGAACTAGGAATATTTGAGAATAGGTACTCTTGCTTCTGGAACCTCTGAAAATAATAACTTTTAATAAGAAGCAATGTGATCTCACCAACTAGCTGGGTGGTTAAGAAGTGGCTTGTCAGAGGGGTATTACTCTGAAGTGTACTGAGTATAAAAGACCAACAAACTGTCCTTTTTTAGGCACACAAAGAATGACACAGTTCGACAATTTCCTTTGCCCATTTGATAAGGTTACAGAAGTAGTATGAGCTTCATTTAAAATAAAAAACAGCTTTTGTTAGTTATCAACATTGTGCTTGGCACATTAGGTACTTAACGTATATAATTTTCATTCTCAGTATGACCCTGTAAGAAAGCCATTTTGTAATAGTTTGCTGCTGAGAAAACTGAGGCTCAAAGAAATCTCACTTATTTTTCATGGTCTGTTCAAAGTCTTCCCTACACTCAGGGTGCCTGCCATCGTTGGTATGTTCATGTCTTGCACACTTGGTACTGATATATGCATCATGTGCCTCCCAGCCATCTGATGTCCAGGAACTAGTGCTCAAATAAATAATTTCTACTGTTTTGTTTTGTGAATCAGAGTCAGGACTATTAATTTCTTACTGTGTCTATTTGTGGAGGAAGTTTTTCAGGGAGTGGGGACCAGATGGGTTCAGCCCATGGGTACTAAGGCCAGATAGTGTTTCAGCTGCTTGGGCTGTCCTCTTTCCCTACAGGCACATAGTGGCACAGTATTTGTCAACCCCGGCACCAACTTCCTATAACATCTGTATAAAGGAATATGGTTATTTGGGAGACAGAGATCATAGGCCACTGGGAAAATTGTGCAGATATTTGGGGACTTTACAATTTTAGTTGGGTAGAAACCACATAAGGCAATATAACTGCTACACAGAATATTCCAAGGACAGCTCCTATCTTAAAGGATCACACAGGGTTCAGAAGTAAACCTGGAATTCCCACTCTGATTTGGGTGAGTACGAAGCTTGTGTCCTTTGGACTAATTATCTCTTTTTAAAAAGTGCAATAAACATGTTACATCTTACAGTTGGGATCACTGCTTTCTAAATCCAAGGCCTATAGAAAGAGACGATTCTCTTGTCTTAGTCACCCTTAATACTCTATTTAATGAAGGGTAGGAGCTCCTTCTTTATTTCTGCTGTGTAGTATTGCATTGTGTAAATGTACCATAGTTTTTGTATCAATTCATTTACAGATGGATGTTTAGGTTGCTTCCAGCACTTGTCTATTGTAAATTGTGCTGCTATGAACAATTGGGGTGCATAGGTTCTAACAAGGATGGAAATGGAAAGCAATATGCTAAGTGAAATAAATCAGGCGCTGAAATACAAATACCATACAGTCTCACTTATAAGTGGAACCTGATAAATAAAACAAACAAGCAAGCAAAATATAAATGGAGACACTGAAATAAAGAACAGACCGACAGTAACCAGAGGGAATGGTGTAATAGGGAAAATAGGGGAAGTGTCATCAAGGAACATGTAAAAAGGACATAGGGACAAAGCCAAAGAGGGTAGGATCAAGGGGGGAGGTGGAGCTGGGTGGGGCAGAGGGGAGTGGAGAGGGAAAAATGAAGACAACTGTACTTGAAAAACAAACAAATAAATAAATAAAATTGATGAGAAAAAATATTCTATTTCTTTTATCATGGCAAAAAAAGACACATAAGGAGTGAGGTTTTAAATAAACATGGCATTTATTGAGCACCTACTATGGGGTGGCACCCTGCTGGGTACTATTGTGAAGAATGGATGTATTAATTTTCTTTTGTTGCTGTTATAGATTACCAAAAACATGGTGGCTTAAATAGCACACAATTATCTTACAATTCCATAGAATGGTTCAACCTGAGTCAACCTTATGGTTCAACACTGAGCTAAAATCAAGATGTTGGCAAAGTCATATTTCTTTATGGAAGCCCTAATAAGTAACCTGTTATCTTTGTCTGGTTTCTAGAGGCTGCCCAGAGTTTTTATCTCATGAACCCTTTTCTCCATCCTAAAGCCAGCAATTCAGCATATCTCTGAGTCCTTCTATCTTCACACCTGATTATCTTCTTCTGCATCTATCTGCTATTTTTAAGGACCCTTTGATTACACTGGACTCACCTGGATAAGCCATAAGACCATCTCTATTTTAAGGTCAGCTGATTAACAGCCTAATTACATGTACAACTTTAATTCCCTTTTTCCATGTAATCTAACCTATTCACAAATTCCAGCATTCAGAAATGGACTACTTTGGGGAATATTATTCTGACCCCAACATAGAGAAAGAGAAAATTACCAAAGATGCCCCAGACATGATAGAGAAGAAACACACAAGAAATGTACATGAAAAAGAAAACAAAGCATCATGTAGGCAAATATATAGCAATAACAATCATAATCATAGCTGAAGTGGATTATTGTTGAAAATTTTTTATGTATCAGACATTGTGCTCAGTGCTTTTTAGACAATAATTGTTTAAATTTTCAGAACAATATTTCAAAGAAGATAAAAAGGCTGTGAGCTTGCTCATGTTCTCCCAGCTAATGAGTGTGGAATTGGGGTTTAAACTTAGGTCTTTGACTTCGGTCTGTGCTCCAGTTGGTAAAACATTCCTATCTTAAAGCAGGATATAGAGCTAACTGATTCCAAGCCATTACACAGCACTGAAAAATGCATCTAGTACTGTATATAGTTTGCAGAAAAACAATGAAGGAGGCACTTAGGGGGTGAATAGAAAGTGCTTATTACAGGAAGTAGCAAGCAGCATAGTGAGAGATGGAGAAGGAGATCAACTCCATTGGGGCTTCTGAGTGTTGTGGGAAATTAAGGAGATAAATATTCATTGAATATTCATGAGGAAGATGTTGGCCAGTCTGTAAACTCTCAAGTCTGCACCAGAACAGGTAGGGATATTTGTAGTTTTTAAATAAATGAGAGAGATGATGAAATCATATTTTAGGGACATTAGCCTGAGCAATATGAAGGATGATGGAAAACAAATAGATTAAAAATACCAGCAGATGACTGGAGTGTTTTCAACACCAAATGGAACAAGGCTTTCAGAGCAAGTGCCCCATGACCAATAATCACCCTGGAACATTCTTTTATTGAGTACCACTTTTTAATCTATATAGTAGCTTAAACAATATTCTGAAAACATATTTTACCTAATAAAATATCAAGTTTTAGGGAAATTTAAAAGTTTACTTTCACCATGTTTTTTCTAGTTTTGGGTCTTTCAGTATTTACAAAGTGTTTTCACATATACTTTTTAAAAAAATATTTTATTTATTTATTTTTTTAGATGGAGGGGAAGGGAAGGAGAAAGAGAGGGGGAGAAACATCATTGTGTGGTTGCCTCTCAAGTGCCCCTTACTATGGACCTGGACCACAACCCGGGTATGTGCCCTGGACTGGGAATCAGATCAGCCACTCTTTGGTTTGCAGGCCCATTCTCAATCCACTGAGCTTTACCAGCCATGGTCACATGCACTTTTGTATCTGGACCTGTGATTTCAGTGAGGCACATAGTGTCTGTCATACAGGTTATATAAAGAAACTGAAACTGAAAACTTGTGATTTGTCAAAATCCAGAGTAATAATTTCAGTCCTGAACTTATTTCAGACTTTGCTTTTTCTTCTATAGATGTTAGATAGTATATAAATATAAATAAAATTTTACTATATCTTACAGGAAAGAGATCCTGTTCTATTTCTTTCATATGAAATTTTCATATTCTTATACTTTCCCTCTGTATGTAAGAACTTTAGTGCACATAAAAATTACTTCTTCAACAATCTATTCCCTAAATCTCTTCTCCATCTGTCAAAATTTCAATCTTATTCTCTTCCTTAGAACGTCAATGTCAGTATAAATACATAAGTGAAATCTATTCATTTCTTCAAACTACACACCAGAAAATAGAATCACCAGCTGCATCTTCCCAACAGGGCAAAAAGTAAGGAATTGATCACATATAATCAACTGACGTAGACGGAGGAAATGTACACTATGAATGCTGGTTTTCACAGGCTTTCTCTCTGTTCCATTTGCTTCTGCATTTAAGATATTAAATTCAGATCCATGTGGCAAAGATGATTAGAAAAGGTAACTACTCCCTGAGAGATCTATTTTAAAATGTCACAATTAAACTTTTTCTAGAAAGTTTCAAGCAGTTTTAGCCTCCTGGCTGATGCAAAATATTGAGTAGCTCTGTTAGCTTAAGGATGCTATCTGGAAGCGGGAACGATGATTTCCCCTGCCCCCTGCCATGCCACCTAATTGGAAGGCACCACTCTCAGTGGTAGACACACTAATACGTGCTTTCGCTGGTGGAACTGGGAATAACATAATAAATGGTTTTGTGATTAGGGATATATGCTGTGCCTATATTTGGAAGGAGAAAAAATGTTTAATTGCTCTCTAAATAAATTTGATTGCACAAGTGTAGCAAGTAGAGAGATGGGATTTTTTTTAAACTTATTCTGAAAAATATAATAATTTAATTTTCGGGTTTATAATTTAGTTCTGAGAGGTAACCTTTTCCAAGGAAAAAACAGTAATTTTCAAGCCTCATGATCACCTTACTTCTTTCATCCCCTACCCTTCACCCCCAGCCAGGGACCTTCAACATGTGTTTGATAATAACAATGAAATCTGAATAACAGGAAACTGTTCTGTGAGAGGAGGCCATTCTTTGATATTACTAATGTAATATTTATGTTTTAAATCCTAGCTAGACATGATAACATATGGCTGAACTTATAAAAGGAGAGTATTTATACTTAATGATAAAATCAGAAATATGATTATTATTACTGTGTAAGACAACCAAACTAATAATTTCAATCACTAGGTTTTAGTCAGATGTAAATCTTCTATCATCAAGTATTTAGACATAGATCTCTGGGTCAGAAAATTGAACTTACATTTGAAGTTGGAATTTCTCTTCCAGCTTTTCTTCATAATTAGACAATTTGAAAGTTACCTTAGGGAGAAAGAAAACAATGAATCCATCAAAAGTGCCACCGTATTTCTCCTCCCTAAAAGTGTGGAAGCAAGAGAGTGTTACATGTTAACCCACATACCTTCAGAAGGAATTCATTGACTGTATTACATTTGGCAAGTTGTATCTGATTCACCTCAAACCTTTTAGAGTCACAGCAATCAATATAAATTGGAAATGAATATAATTGCAGAGATAATTCACATTCTTAATGGCTAACCAAATTCTTTCTTTAGGGCCTAAACTGTGGTTAGAACCAGTCTGGACTGACTTTAAAGCATGTGAACATAGGGTATAATGTCTAGTTTCTTTAAATAGCAATCTATTAATAATAAGATCAAAGCAGTCTTAAAACTACTGAGTTTCAGAAAATACCAGGGAAATTAATAGTTATATGCTATTAAGATTGATGCCTTGAGAGCAGAACTAAGGGAAATATAATCTCTAAACCCTAAATAATAGGATCAAGTTCTTGAAGAAAATATCAGTACAAATGAGTGTAGTCCTCAGTTTTTAGAATATTGGTAACCTGCTAACTTTGTAACTAGTAGAGATTTTAGAAATCGGAGCTCTATAATTCCTTAATGAGCAATGTAGATTGATTAAAGTACAGGACATGGTTAATATAATCATTATTCAGATGATCTTACATTAGCCAGCCTGGATCTGGATTGCTTAAATTACCAAAAATTGCTGATCTTAATTGCTATTAATTTAGAAAAATAGACTTACTTCTTTCAAAGTCTGTCATCAGCGTGGTGCAGAGAGCAGGCACTTGGATCTTGATGGAAACAACAGAGGTGCTGCTCTGACCGCTGCAGCTGTCCGTCATGCGGTCACTGTCAGGCCCTGCGAAGCGGGCTTTACATGCATTTATGATTTGAAAATAACAAAAGGACATATATAGTGTTGAAAGGAAAAATATGATAAATTTTTTTGTGGATTCAGTGCCTTTTAGTGCCTTTTTTCCCCAGGCAGCTTAAAATTGTCCACAGATTAAAAAAAGAAAAGAAATAAAAATAAGAAGGAGAGCAGGAAAAAAATTCAATTGAAATAGAGAGTTGATTTTCACATCAAAAGATTTACCTAAATACCTGATATTTACTTCTGACTAAACCTAATGACTGAAATGATTAGTTTGAGTTCAATTGGTTTACACAGTAACATAATAGGTATGTTTCTGATCTTTCCATGATGTATAAATACTGTTCATTATATATTTAAATATAATATTACTATAGCAGATAGATTAAAATGATTAAACAAGTTCTTTAATGTGTGATTTAATTAACTCATGAAAGATGCATAGTACTTAGACACAGAGTAATTTGGAACTGTGGTTACCCACAATAAGATAAAACAGACGTTGTAAGGATTTACTTGCGACTGTCTCCTTTCCCTTCCCATTAGCCTGGCATCTGCACAACCTCAACAATGGTGATGATTTTGAAATATATCAAATAAGGTGTTTTTTTATTTCCAAAGTTTCCATCTGCCTTTATAGCAGGTGACTTCATTATTTACTGATAAATTTTGCCAATACACACTACACTGGAATAAAAAAATTAACTTGAAACTGAGATTCTGTTTCTCAGCTTTAACGTAAATATGCTTGGTGACTGAGTTCGCCCATCTGAGTTATCTTTCATTTCCAATAAAACCACTATAAGATGTGTTTGTTTTACAAATTTCTATTCTGATTCCAAAGGCACAACATTTAATGAAAATACATAAAACAAACAAAATCATGACTTTTAATATTAAAATATTAAATACCTATTTGAAAGAAAGGTTTTTTTGCTTAATGCCCTAAGGACAGCTAAGTTTGCTAAACAAATGTAAGTAAAATATATCATAATAAAGATACCTTACATCAAAAAAAGAAAAAATTGAAGTTTTGTCCCTCAGTCCTCTGAAGGTGATATCTATAAACTTTTATCAGTGGATTGAATTTTGTGTAAGAGCGGGGGTGATTAATAGACCCTGGGCTTCCCAGTGCAATCCTGACTTTTGGTCACAGATAGCATTCCACTAGTAAGTATGTTGGTTATTAAAAAAGTATAACTCCAAGGTGGCACTGTAAAAGTAATATGTATTTTCTCTCAAGACATTCAACTTAAAGATATTCAACTTTTAATATATATCATCTGGCTCTTACTAGCAACCCTCATACTCTGCCCGCTTTAAAATTACTACATATTTGAGATTAAAAATATTCATTAAACACCCCAAAATGAGAGTAAATACAAGTAAAAAACCATATATCAATGAACAATATAGCCAAGTGTAATAGCAGATTTTGGCAATAAGTTATGTAAGTTTGATTTTTTTTTAATCTATCATATAAAATACAGACACAAAAGATAACAAAAACCTTTATAATTTAATGAGTTATTATAAGGTGGACATCCTCATAAATACCACCCAGGACAAGAACTAGAACTTTGTCAGTGATTCCAGAGCTGTGCCCCATCCCCACCTCATAACTCCCTCCATGTGTAAATAACTATTGTCATGAACTCAAATAGTTAATTCCTAGAGTCAATCTAGTTTTATCATCTATGTGTTCATTTCCATTGTTTGATTTTGCACATCAAAAAAGTTGATCTGTCTTCTTAACTTTTTCTTCATCCATTTCCTTTTCTGACAACTTATATGTTGACAGATTAAGATCATTTGACCTGCAGAGTTCCCCAAGGTCTGGAATATCCTCGTGCACACTCGCACTGCAGTTCCACACGTTGCCAGATCTTCTGTGTTACACTCAAACTGACAGCTGGGTCTAAGGCTGGATCAGACACAGGATGGATCCCTTTGATCAGAGTGGTGCATTCTTTCTTCAGAAGGTTGACAATGTTAGGTAGTTTTTTGTTCCTTTTTGCTATATTAGTAGCTATTTATGGGCAATGTCTATAAGCATATTTGGGGTTGCAAAAGGACACTACTTAAAACCCATCATTTATTATTTCTTTGTTAGTTGGAATGCTTTCATAGAGAGAAACCTCCTCCTTATCTGTTATTCAGTGTTAGAATTCATACAGAAAAAGCAGGATAAATGCTTGATTCTTTGCCTTTATTTGCCAGTTTCTTTAACACATTGGTTCTCTTTCATTCTATGAAGGTGAACACTTTTATAATAACAGGAGAAATCTTGAATTTAAATTTATTGAAGAAGATCAACCAATCGCAATTATTGTCTTTTTTGAAGTTCAAATAACCCCATTTTAGCTGGTGGCAGTCCCTGGAAGTTGGCTCCTGGAGTCTTTCAATATGACTCTGTTGGATAATCTGGTGGACAAGTCCCAGATTTAGAGTTGAACATTTGTCCTAGCATTCCACTTTCTTCCACTGGGAAATAATATACAGGCACACCTCATTTTACCGTGCTTTGCTTTATTGCACTTCACAAATAATACATTTTTTACAAATTGTAATTTTGTGACACTCAGCAGCAAAAGTTTAGGACTCAATAAAGGATCAGATGATAGCATTTTTAAGCATCAAAATATTTTTAGTAAAGGTATGTCTAATTTTTAAGATGTAATGAATACTGTTGCACACTTAACAGACTGCAGTGTATTGTAAACATAATTTTATACACCCAGGAGAACTGAAAACTTTGTGTGACTCATTTTATTGTGTTGTTTCATTGCGGTGGTTTAAACTGCACCCATAATATCTCCAAGATATTCCTGTATTGAGAACACATGTTACTAGAAGTGCTCATTGCTACAGTACTGGTAAGAATAAAATATCTCTGGAGTAAATCTCACTGATACATTTTAAATCCAGGATTCAAGCAGCTTGTCCTGTCCACAGGGGAGATGTTCCAGAAGTGTCAGTGGACTCCTGAAACTGTGGGGAGTACTAGTATTCAACCCACAGGTATCACACGTTCTTAAATGATGCAGTTTGACTTATAAATTACGCACAGTGAGTGATTAATAATAATAACTAATAATAAAATAGAACAATAATAACAATATAGTGTAATAAAAATTACGTGAATGTGTTTCTTTCTCTCTCTTCTCTCACTGATGACTGATCTGATAACCAAGACAGCTACAGGTGACTAATGAGAAGGTAGTGTGTGTGGTGTGGACAGGCTGGGGAAAGGGGTGGATTCCTGAATACATCCCAGGAGGGATGGAGTGGGATGGCATAAAATTTAGTTCATTACACTACCCAGAACAGTGCATCATTTAAAATTAGTGAATAGTTTATTTCTGAAACATTTATTTACTATTTTTGTGCTCTGGTTAACAGAGGGTAACTGACACTGCAAATTGTGCAGCCACAGATAAGGAGGGGACACTGCCGAGTGCTCTTTCGGTGACCTTCCCTGAACTGCTCGGTCTCTCCTTCCTTCCAGACTGAGCACCCTGGTTTAACTGCTCCCATGCACAATGGAATCAGAACATCTCCTAATTATTCATTTACTTTATCCTTTATTATGCATGTAAGCCTCAGAATATCAATCTAATTGTCACTCAAAATTAATTACTGTGAATAATTTTTCTTTTCAGATGTTGGTTTGATTTTGATTTAGTTCATAGATTTGTTTGAATTTAGATTTATTCATATATTAAATGTTCATTATTAGAGGACTTTCTGCATTTGAAGTGACACAAAATAGTAATTAAACTATCAGTTTTTTTCTATTTAAATATTTTAATATGCTTTTTTATTGCTACTGAGTAATAGAAAGATAATTTTTTCATAGCAATAATGGATTAAAAATTATGTGGCTGAGGTATGTGTATTTCTATTTTTAACTACACTACACTCATAATATAGCTCCTGCCAAGCTTCAGCTTCTTTAGATACAGGTACTTCTCTGATCTCTTGCATTACTTTATGTGTTCCCAAAACTTGCTGTGTAGAGTACTGAACACATTTGTAATAACTCATTCCAGGTTGTCTCTCTAAGACTGTTAACTGAGACCTCTCTTTCTTGAACATACTTGGCACATAGTATACTTTCAGTACAATGCTGAATAAATGATCAAATGAATAAAGCAGACACTTTAGGTTTTAAATAAATTTTAAAAATCAGCCTAGGTTTATAATTAACAAATACTATTATACAAAGACCTTTGTATATTTCTATGTACAAGTACACGATATTTGCAAAGTGAGTTTTCACCTCAGAAAAATGGATTGCAAAGCTTAAATATTTTATTTGACTTCAGTTAATGCTATTTCTTTCTAGTCCTCCAATCTGAACATTGATAATGTAACCTCTTCATAAAATTATTAATAGTGAAAGACTCCATGTCATTCCTCATTGAAAGGAAGCTGAGTTTTGACATCCTTCTCTTGTTTTAGTGAGCCTGGTTGTTATTGTTTAGCTTATCTGATACCTTTAACTGAGCTAGCTGAACTATCCCTGAGCCACGCATCCAACATTCATAAAAATTCTGGTTTCTAAGTTCAGGTCCCCCCAGCTGGAACCACATTGCTTCAGCTTGTTTTGTACTTTTTCCTGACCTGTCATTGGGACTTTCAGTTCCTGACCTCTTGCTCTGTCCCTTAACTATCCTTTTATTCTTGGTCCTGATATTTGGTGATTGGTTTTCTTCTAATCCTGATTCTTGGTCTTCCTCAGGGATTGTTTACATTTAGTCCACCGATTGTCAGATTTTCTTCTCTGCTCCAGGATATGTGAGCCCTATTAAGCTTCATCCTCAAGATTCAAAACACTATACTTAAGCAGCTGTCCCAGTTACATTAAGAAATATAATGGGGAAATGGTCAATATGCGTACATCAAATTGTATGTACAATAAGCATGAGGCATTCAAATTTCTTGGTTCAGGCATCAGATGAATAATTGATCTTCTTTGAGAGACTAGAGCAGAAGAGTTAAGAATAAAATACTTTGTAAGTGGCCCTGGCTGTTGTGGCTCAGTGGATGGAGTGAGGGACTGCTAACCAAAGCGTTGCCGGTTCAATTCCTAGTCAGGACAAATGCCTGGGTTGTGGGCCAGGTCCCTAGTAGGGACCTGGAGTTGAGAGACAACCACACATTGATGTTTCTCTCCCTCTCTTTCTCCCTCCTTTCCCCTCTCTTTATAAATAAATAAATAAATAAATAAATAAATAAATAAATAAATAAAATTTAGAAATATTTTGTAAATGTAGCATTTTATAACTTAGCAAACCTTCTAATATATATCATTTTAATGTCCCTGTACCTTGTAGGAACCTTAAACAGGGAAGATTATTCAGACCTACAAAGAATTAATGAGGTTCAGAGACATTAAGTAATTTTCCAAGATTGCACAGAATTTAAGTGGAAGACTGTGATTGAACTCCATCACCTTTTTCCTACACCAAGCAATGTGTTTCATTCCTTCTTCATCGATTGTATAATAGTGAGCCAACTTAACTGTTTTGTGCCTCAGTTTCTTTCATTCTGTCAAATAATTTTCTCTGTCAAAGTGAGTTAACTATGTAAATTGCTTTGAACTCCTAGGTGGGGGAAAAGAGCTGTGGGAGTGATAATTAGATGCCACAGTATTATAAATGTTTTTAAATGGAGTTGAAAGGTTCATGGAATAAAATTTTTCCAAATTTTCATTAATATGGATTTTAAATACCCTTTGGAAGTTAACCTGAAAAAACTTTTACTTCTTTTATATCATAAAAAAGAACTTATTTTTCATTGACTCTAAAAGTTTTATAGCAGAAAATGCTCACATTTTATAAAATTCAACAGGATAAGCAGTAGATTAAATAGACTTTTTTTTTTTTTTTGCCAGTGGGCATATCTATCACTAGTTGAACTACTCATTCTAGCTTCCTTGGGAATAATACCTACACTTTCAAAGCCACTGGGAATTTTGTGTCTGAATTAGGTCCCCTGGATCAGCTCTCATGTGCCCAAGCAGAAACTAGTCCCGCCCATTTACTCTGACTTTTGAACTTACCCAAACCAAGTTACCTGCTCCTAAATAAGTGACAAATTTCTTTCTTTGAATTCCACAGTATTTAAAAAATCTGAATGTAGAGCAATTTTATGCTTCCATTTTAAATCAATCACTCAAAATGAATTCATTTTTATGTTAATATTTTAATGAGCTTTAATTATTTTTTAATTGTGGCAGTGCTATTTTACTAATATACAGAAAGGTGACCTTTCACTTAAAGATTTTGTTTGATTGCTTAAAACTTCATGCTATAGTAATGAACAACACCATGTAGCTTTATATTATGCAGTGCCCAAATTTGCATTTCAGACTTTCAATCCACCTATTTATTAAACTTGTCTCAGCTATTAAATCTGTTCCATATTGCCTATGACTTCATAAATAATATGTATGTTTCCCATGCCAGTAAAATGTGAATTTACTTCACCACTTGCTATCAAGGGTGTCTGGGATATTCACAAAATTTCCATCTTTCATTTTATTACCTTGAAAAGTAGCATTCTATGACACTGCATGGTAATGAACTTCACATTGAGCACTCTACTTCAATGCTATCTACCTTATTAATTAATTACTTATTAAGAAGTAACACAGTTCCACACCAGTTGTTTTCTGATTAAATAAGTAGCATACATTATACACTGCACCAAAATATGATGGTGTTTAGAATAATAGAGGGGAAAGAGAAAAATTTGAGATTCTATTCCTGATGTTAGAGATAAACATACAGAAATTAAGAAATTAGGTCTTCTAAAAAGTTGTCTTTTTTAAAATGGCATACCTGACTACTGAAAGGTCTGAGATTAGAATCAAATTTCTTGGCTCTTATTCTTGCCTTCTTTCTGCTTTTTCTTTTACACTGCTTCTTTGTGTTTTGTTGTAAAAAGATAGAAAGCTACTAATAACATGGTGGAAAGAACCAAAGGCAAGAATGAATTATTACACAACTCAAAATTTTTTCAAGTTTTAAACAACAATGCAAGATAGTGTTGACTTGTATATAATAAGTGACAGTACATGCTGTAAAAAAAAGAAAGAAAGAAATGTAACACATTCCAAGGAATACCTTTTTGCCTCAAATCAATATTTTCATTGTGAATATTTAAGATAATACTTCCCGAAGGTGCTGGTGATGATGATTTTTGATAAAGCAGTTGTTTGGTAAAAGGAGGAACTTAGCTAAAAGGAAAAGCAAAATGTTTTTTTTTTTTAAATGTGAAATTTCTTCTGTCCTGTCATTATAAAATTCAATTTTCCTTGGGAATGATGAAATGTGTCACCAGACCAAAGAGTACACAATGGCAGCTTTCAGGGGATATTGGGAATTTTGAAATTGGACAGGACAGATAAACATAGATGAAACCTGACTTCATCCAAACCCTTCAGTGCTGCAGATTTAAGGAACTTCTATCAGTGTTATTTCTCACACAGACTTGGCAGGAACTCTTTTTCTTTTTCCTTTTTTTTTTTAACTTGCGGTTCTGTGTCCTAAATTTTTAGAATGCTACTTGATGCCATTTATTGAGTTTATTTATGAGCTAGCCCTATGCTAAATGCTATGAACATGTAATTCCATGTAATACTCATGACAACTCCATGTGAGCTGGTGGAAATTACATATTGAGTGAATGGCATACACGAGATAGATTAAGAAACTGGCCCAAAATATAGTAAGTGTGGGGACTGGGAATGATACTCAGTACATCCAACGGAAGTTTATGTTCTCATTAACTCCACAATGTTAGTACTGATGTCATAAGTGACCTAATATCAGTTAACATGAGGTTCAAAATTTTTCAGAGCTGATAAAATCATACTTCATTCCAGAAGCATGTCTGAAGAGCATATTTGAGCTGCTTGCTCAATTTTCCAAAAATACTTTAAATTGAGGGCTTATTAAAAAAAACTAAAGATATCTATATCTTGTATAATATAATAAAATGATTTTTGACCTTTTCAAAATGCTGTTTTCTGATCCTGACAAATTGTCATTTGTCTAAATCAATTCAGTAAAATATTCCAAGGACACTATTATACAATTAGTATTAATAAAATTGTCGTCTCCGTTTAAGTATGAAAATATTATGTCAGAGACAGTACAAAATCATCTACCACTCCAACCATCTATTTGTGAGGGAGTACAGGGAAACTATGACTTTTTAATATTAAAAGATAAAAGTGTTAACATGGATGAATCTTGAGGATATCATGCTAAACAAAATAAGTCTGACAGAAAAGTCAAGAACCATATCATTTTACTAATATGTGGGATCTAAAGCTGAAAGCAACGAATGAACAAACAATAAAAATCACCCTCATAGACACAGACAACCGCACGGTGGTTACCACGGGGAAGAGGGTGGAAGGGGAAGTAACAGGTAAAGAGGGACAAATACGTGGTGACAGAAGAGCTGACTTCTGGTGGTGAGCACACGATGCAATATATGGGTGATATATCATAGAATTGTACACTTAAAACCTATATAATTTTATTAGCAGTGTCACCACAGTACATTTAATTTTAAAATCTTAAAAAAGTGTCACTCTTTGAAATAAAACTTATGAAGTACACCTACAAGTTGTGCTTCATTAAAAGCTAGTCAGTGAGACAATTAAGGCCAACTACAAAGATATTAATTGACTTTAAGAGTTGCAAGCTAGTTTTAATTAAAACCAGCAGTAATTATTTAGCACACATCTGTGACTTATCTGCAGTTGTGACAGACTGCGCAGCAGTGTGAATACTGCCACATTCTTGGAACCATTGTAGGGATGATGAGTGAGATCTCTATTCCGAAGGCAAACTAGAAACAAAAGCTGCTGGAAGACACAGGTTTGCTCTGCACACTGCAAACACTGTAAAAGAGGAATTACAATATATAAAACCATTTTTAAGTTTCAACAGTTGAATTATAATGATTACACAAAATTCCTGCTTGAATCTCTTACTAAAATATAGCCAAGTAGGAGGATGCTTTAGTTTCTCATGAAATGGTTCATATGTTATTTACAGTTTTTAATGGGGGTGATCATGGTGCATTTTCCTGGGAAAATCACTTTGATTCTACATTAGTTATGCTTTTTAAAAACTCATTGAAACCTATTATTATGAATTACATCATCATTGTTCTCCTATCAATAGTGCACATTATGTCAAAAGGAATTTAAGTATTATTAAAAAAATCTTGACTCCTCAGGTACCGTATACTGATTACAATATCATTATTTTTAAAAGGAAATAAAGGGAAAATCTTGTTTGGTAAGTGCTGTGTATAAACTAAATCTGCCCTGAGGCAACGATATTTTACTGGTACAGAGGCTGCTTGAGCTAGGTTTTCAGTCATTACTCTGATTTGTGACGAAGGCAGGCCCCCTCCAGCCATGCATCGCAGAGTTTGTCCTTGATTCAGCAGACTGCTATCTGAGGGATGCACAGCACTGCTCGATACCAGTCCACAGCTTCCCAGGAAGCTCCTCCTGTCTCATCCTGCGCACGGCAGTAGATCACTGTTCTAACTATCACTGGTGATCAAACAGTACAGAGTTTATCACTGCTTTATTGAGCCTGGATGGGGACACAGAACACTGACAGGGCTCAGATAATACAGTTTAACACCAAAATTATAGGTGGACATACAGCCTGACACAATGCCATTGGAAATGACTTAGCTTATTTTAGTGTAGGTGACTGAAGGACTGACTGTGAAGTCCCTAAGCAATAGCTAACAGTCTATTGCTGAAGATAAGTGTAACACAAAGTGATTTTTTACATAGATCACACCCTTGAATACTAACAGTATATATTTTAGGTAAGTTTTCACCAATAAGTGCTCTAGAAATTTCTGAGAATCTCTCCCATTAAAAGATACTGTACTCTTCATAAAATATAATTAATGCTGGGCTTGTATGAAGTGTGATAATTCTCTAAGACACTCCCTTTAAGCCATTCACCCCCCCTATAAAAAAAAGGAAGGAAGACTTTGCTAAAACAAGAGCTGTGAGCAGTAAGCACCCAATTAAGGAGATTTGGCTTGAAGGTAAGAACTATTATCAGTAACATGTTCAGGACTCAACTTTGGCCAAGAAACAGGACTGAGTAAGTGTGACAATAACTTTGAGGAACAGCAAACTGTAACTCACTCATTCCTATACAAGAAGATCCTAAAGGGAATAATTTTTAAAGTTTTTAAGAATTTATTGATCTTAAAGAGAGAGGGGGAGGGGGATGGAGAGAAATACATTGCTTTGTTGTCTCTCTTTATTTATCCACTCCCTGGTTTATTCGTGTGACATGCTCATGGTGTTCACTGGCAGAAAGATTGTGGAGTATCACTCTCAAAAAGAGAACAAAAACAAAAAAGTTTCTAATTGATTAGGATATACTTGGTCTTTCTAGATTG
Organism: Tonatia bakeri; assembly: GCA_004024845.1. Classification (NCBI taxonomy): domain Eukaryota; kingdom Metazoa; phylum Chordata; class Mammalia; order Chiroptera; family Phyllostomidae; genus Tonatia; species Tonatia bakeri. The sequence continues at coordinate 28,515 of PVIA01001628.1, forward strand.
TTTATTTAAGATGAACCTGGAATCTGTATACTTATAAAATATGCCTGACTGGTTAATAAGAAAAGTCACAATTTTTATCTGTGTAATTGAATATAAAACTGAGGATCCCCCAAAATGAAAGTTCCCTTTAAAAACACTATTTCAACACACTTTCTAGAAAAAAGTTATCTGTTAATCAGTAGCCAAATATGTTTTATGTCAGAAAAGAAAGATATATGAATAGGAAACTCTGATGCACTCAGGTTTTTCCATTAAAAATGATAATTCTTTGCAATATATTATTTGTATCTTTTGAATCACTGGTAAATGATGTTGGTATTGAGGGATGGGTGGGTGGGCTGGAATGAGAGTAAAAGGCAGAAAATTGTACTTGAACAATGATTTAAAAAATGATGTTGGTATTAAGATCTACTATTCAAATAACTGCTTTGACCCTTTGTGTCAAAACAACTTGGAAAAGGGCTGAAATACCCCAAGACAGGAGCACCTCCTGGATACAAACAGAAGGAAATGGATATCTCTCTGGAGGAAAACATTCTGATTATAGGCCTCCAGATTCCCAAAAGTTCACATGAAGTATATGTGAATTAACGATCACAAACCACCAATGATGGAAAAACATTACAATAAGTTAGAAAGATAAAATAGAGGACTTCTGGCCAAGATGGAGGTGTAGGTAGATGCACTTTTCTTCCTTGCACAACCAAAAGAAGAACAACAACAAATTTAAAAACAAAAGAAATAACCAAAACTTCCAGAAAACTGAACTGTATGGAAATCCAACAACCAAGGAGTTAAAGAAGAAATATTCATCCAGACCTGTAGGAGGGGCGAAGAGGACTCACGGCAAGGTGGCAGCGGGAGGACCAGGGCAGGTGAGGAGGTGGCTGGTGGAGTGGGTGAGGTGGGGGTTAGTGGACCCAGTGGTCCCACATTTGCATGTGGAAAAATGGGAGGAACAATTGGGGAGCAAGACAGACTGTGCAACTCAGGGTACCAGTGTGGGGAAATAAAGCCTCAAAACCTCTGACTGATAACACCTGTGAAGGTTGAGGCTGCAGGAGAAACTCACGGCCTCACAGGAGAGTTTGATGGAGAGACCCACACGGTCCTAGAATGTACACAAAAGCACCTACCTGAGAATCAGCATCTGAAGGGCCCAATTTGCTTGTGGGTAGTGGTGGAAGTAAGTGAAAGCCAGCTGAGAGCTGAGCAAGTGGCATTGTTCCCTCTCAGACCCTTCCCCCACTACACAGCGCCACAATGCAGCTAAGCGGATTGCCTCACCCTGGCTATACCTAAGGCTCTGCCTCCTACTACATAACAGGGGTGCTGAGACAAAGAATTATAACCCAAATGAAAGAACAGATTGAAGCTCACAAAGTTGATGGCTATTGGGAGAACTATGTGTGATCCCAAGGTGCCTACTCTGGAGACTAAGGCATCATTGTCCTATGTACAGTGTTTCATGTATCTTATATCTTCTTAGAAAATGTCTCTTTTTAATATTTTACATGGATGGATTCCCTCTGGAAAGACTATATATATATGCATAGAAGATACATACATGCATGCATATATATATATATATATATAATTATTAGAAAACATACGGTAAGCAGTAAAATATGAACACATAGAATTTTAAACTTGAAAACAGGTTTTCCATCAAAACTCAAAACATTGATATGCTGGCAAAGTTCATGAGATGTTTTATATTTCCAACATAATACTGAGGTTAGTCTTTTCCAACAAAAAATAATACCTCATTTAAAAAATAATTTTTTAAATCACATTCTATAAACAACTTTATTGATCTTTGCTTTTATAAATTTTTTCCATTGTTAAAGACAATAACTACAATAAAGACCACAATTAAATAGTCACATGTGCTTTCTTATAAACTTAACATTTCGTTTAGCATGGAGCCTCATTATTTAACAAATAGTTATTGCACACTTAGTATGTGCAGGGAAGTAGAAAAATATAGTCTCTGTTTTTCTCTCAGCATACAACACATGGGTTGGCAAACATAGGTTTACAGTAGTTCACATGGAAAAATAATAATTAATAAATCACAATATACGAATAAACTGAGTTTTACATACTCACAACTGTAAACCTACTTTTGCCCATCCTGTATATATTTGATGTGAATATTAAATATAGGAATTAAAAGACAATATAAGTGCCCTGGCTGGCGTAGCTCAGTGGATTGAGCGCGGGCTGCGAACCAAAGCATTGCAGGTTCGATTCCCAGTCAGGGCACATGCCTGGGTTGTAGGCCATGACCCCCAGCAACCACACATTGATGTTTCTCTCTCTCTCTCTTTCTCCCTCCCTTCCCACTCTAAAAATAAATAAATAAAATCTTTTAAAAAAAGACAATATAAGTGCAAGAAAATAAGAAAGTTCTCAAAAAGACACAAATCACACTATGATGGGATATCTCAGTACTATATGGGAGCCCACTGAAAAACTGGGAAACTGAACAATAAAATAAAGTAGTAATGGATTATAAGCCTAAGTATAAAGTATATATCTATAAACCCATGCTGATATACCTAATATGTATGCGTGCATATATATGTGAGTATATATATATATATATATAATTCATTGCATAAATTAATAGATGGTAGAGACTAAGCAAACCTTCCACATAGAATTCCAGATTCAATGATTAAATAACCCAGCCACAGAGAGGTCGAAGACAACTCCGCACTGCTTAAATGTGGGCTGCACATAGTGACCTCCTTCCAAAAGGACATAATGGGAAGGGGAAAAAAGAAAAATAACTTTACAGAGAATCATGACAAGTACTATCTTAACTGGAGATCAAAGTCAACATTAACAGTTGTAAGTTATGATGATAATATGTATACTTAATATCTTGTAATTAAAATGATGCTTTAGCTCTGTGGTCTTTCTCCTGAAAACCCATAATCCCAGTCTAATCAGGAGGAAACTGTCAGACAAATTTCAGTTGAAGGACATTCTAAAAATACCAAATCAGTGCTCCTCAAAATTGTCAAGGCCATCAAAAGTAAGGAAATTCTTAGAAACTATTATGTTTCTCTTAATGCCAATAGGAACATAAGGAGACATGACAACAATGTAATGTAGTGTCCTAGATGGAATCTTGAAGCAGAATAACTATGTTAGGTAAAAAAAAAAATCAAGAATCTCAAAAATTTTGGACTTTAATTAACAATAATATATGAATTTTTATTCATTAAAGTGTACCATATATGTGAGAGATAATAATAATAGAGGAAGCTGGTGTGTAACACATGGGAACTTTCTTTACTAGCTTCTTGACTATTTTATGAATTTCAAATTGTTCTAAAATAAACAGTTTATTTTAAATAGCAATGTAAATGCTACATGGTATGGATATTCAGCTATATTCAGATGAAGAGCAGTCTTTTCAGCTGGCAGTCTTGGCAAAAGTTAGGTGTCAAAAGTTGGATTCATTATTAGAAGATGAAAATTAACCACTTTCATATGGAATTTCATTTTAATAGGCAAACTTTTGATCATCAAAAAATTTTAATTTCGATTTCCTTTTTTTCATGGTGCCATCTCCAATATAAGCACAGGATACAATGGTGCCACTTTTCTTCCCTAATTCCATACCAAGACACCCTTATAAAACATAGCAATCACTCTCATTTGGCATTGCTATAAGATTACTATAGTGTTACCACCTAAAACATAAGTGAATGTGGAAATGAAAGTGGGACAATCTGGACTCCAGCAAAAAAGATGCTGAAATTTGTTATCTCTCACTGAAACTTAAGAAATTTAGCAACAATAATATTTTCTTTGCATATTGATAACATTACACTAAAATATCCCTTTATCAACATTTACTGAGCACCCATTACATAACAAGCAGGGTGTAGACACAGAGAATAAAATGGTAAGGAAGAAAGACATTCCATACAAGTTAGTGCTCCAGTGTCCCTAGCAAGGTGTTGCAGAAAGGACACAGTGAGACACAGACAAATACACCAACTTCTTTCTGGTTCATAATCACTTTGATTCTGATGAGTTGTCTCCACTAAAATGACAATATGCTAGTGTATGTTCTAATAATAAAATCACACCATTCTTCTCCTTCCTTCACATTGAGTGTATAAGAATTTTATAATGCATGGCTAAGACAGATGATACTGTCTTTAAAAAAATATGTCTGGCTTTCCAAATTTTAAACATATGGGGCTCGGATCAAAAGAGATAACACTTCTCTTTGTTTTCTGGTGTTTGTGCAGCTGTTGCCATTGCCTTGCCAGCTTCCTTTTGTCCAGCAGGGAACTGCCAGCCAGTGGCATTGTATTATTAAGAGAGATGAAAACAAAATTACCTCTTTCTGCTACTGTTGCTATAATGACTGCCATACCTAGCATTTCCACCCACCACCTATAGGTGCTATGGAAGTTGACCTGGAATCCAGATTTGGTCCTTAGGGTGGCACATTTCACATTTCAAACCCAGGGTTCATTTGTCAGTGAGCCATCAGCACTTACAAGGAAGGTGATATTTCTTATCTTCACTTTCAAAGAAACAGGTTTTAAACTCAGAAACATCAAGCATCCAAGTTTCAGAAATTAATTTCTATATTATTAATCTCCATACAATGTAAAAGTGTAAAGTTTCCAGATTCATGTATGTGATATGAATAGCTTTGGCAATTTTAAACCTAAAGAAACAACTAGGGGGTTTCAAATTTTATAAGGGGTTTTCTTTACAAGTTTTTTTTGTTTGTTTACCACCTGTAAAAATCAAACTCAAACTGTAAAATGAGAATTCCCAGCCAATTATGACAGGTAATGGTAGGAAAAAATTTGCACCAACTTATGGGAGTTGGATCAATAACTCTTGGAAATTGAATGTTTCTGAACAGACACAAATGTTGAAGATGAGAGTTTGCTAGCTATTCCTTGAAAATATTTCTTATTTTACTAATAAAATGCCAATGATTATGCAGAATAACACAAACACTTGCTATAATTCTAATGTGAGGATAATCTACAAATCTAATGTTGAAGTATAAAGAAATTTATATGACATATAAGTCACATGGTGCTAGATTTAATAAAACCTAAATTTCCACTCTTGAAGTATGTAGTCCTGCTTATCAAAAGCAAGAGTAAAACATGATGTGCCTTTCAAATTGCATAACATTGCTATGTCAGAGCCTTTGTCCAAGATCATCAGTGTATCTTTACTCTGTGCCTCTGGAATTTACAATAATTTTTAGACAGCAGCTTCTATAAATCTATAGTGTAGATATCAGGACTAAAGGAGGCACATTGCATCTGACTAACATAATCTTACTGAATAAAGTGGTTAAGGTAGGACATAAAAATATTAAGTACCTTGATAATATTAAATATTAAGAATTGTCATTTTTTTGTGTTCCCTATCAGTTCAATGTCAAAATAAGGCAGCCAAGATAAGTGAAAAGCTCATATTAGTTTAAGAGAGCTACCCTAGATGACTGTATGCTAGATCTGGGAATTTGAATAAGTCTTGTAAATAACAACCTACCCTGTAGTTTGTAACTCAGAAGAAGATGTGATCTGCATAGGAAGTGAAATGAAAATAATGTACCCTACCTGCTGGCAGTTATCAATAGTGCGGGTAATCTTTTCAAAGAAAAAAAGAGAGAGAATGGAAAATTTTAACAATATGTATCTTACAGGAAAAGAAATGTCAAAGGAATGATAAAATGAATCTGAATAATCTGAAAAGGAGAGAAAGAAAATAATTACTGTAAAAACCAAGAAAAATTTTAATAAAACAGTTCAGCAGTCAAAATTGAGTGCCAGAATATGGAAACAGGACAAAATGATGAGGAGTAAACTGACAGAATTAAAGGTGAAGACTAAAGAGAAGGACAAGAAAATGATAATGAAGACAGAAAAAGGTAAAGAGAAGAGAGACTAACATAAGAACACAAAGAAAAATCAAAACTGAAAATTAAGCAGCTATCAAAGACAAAATAAGATATACTTTTTAAGCTGAAAATAGGACTGGATGTGTAAATCATATTGTACTCACAATATTCTGTCGAAAATAATGAAAAAATATTTATAATTTGACATGGCAATTGTAATGACAATGGTGAAGAGAATGTTTTATAAGTATTTAATTTAAAAATTGAGCCCTGGCTGGTGTGGCTCAATGGATGGAGCACCAGACTGTGAATCAAAGGGTCACTGGTTTGATTCCCAGTCAGGGAACATACCTGGGTTGCAAGTCAGGTCCCCAATGGTGGGGCGCATAAGAAGCAACCACACATTGATGTTTCTCTCCCTCTCTTCCTGCCTTCCCCTCTCTAAAAAAATAAATAAATAAAATCTTTAAAAAATAAAAATTGAAAAAAATCCAGTTGACCTCAGTCTCAACTATTGTGAAGACGTAAGTTTGGTACAATATCTGCAAATCAATAAATGTGATATACCACAAAAAAAAAGAAGGGTAAAAACCATGTGATCATATCAATAGATGCAGAAAGAGCATTTGATAAAATCCAGCACCCAGCTATGATAAAAATGCTCAGCATAGTAGGAGTAGAGGGAACAGACCTCAATGTAATAAAGGCCATATATGACATACTCACAGCCAATATTATACTCAATGGACAAAATCTGCAAACATTGCCCGTAAGATTTGGAACAAAACAGGTATGTCTGCTTTTTCCAGTCTTATTCAAAATAGTACTAAAAGTCCTAGCCACAGCAATCAAACAAGAATAAATAAAAGGTATCCAAATTAGAAAGGAAAAAGTGAAACTGTCATTGTTTGTAGATGAGACAATACTGTACATCAGGGGTGTCCAACCTGTTGGCATCTCTGGGCCACACTGGAAGAAGAGTTGTCTTCGGCCACACATTCAATACACAAATACTAATAAAACCTGATAAGCAAAAAAAAGTTCCATGCATAATTTTCATGATATCTGCCACCAGAGATAAGCAAAAAAGCCCTCACATAACCCTAATTATGCAGTGGCCCTTTCAATAATCTTTTAAAATCATCAAGTAGGCCCCAAGTTTGTGATTACTAATATAGAAAATGTGTGTACCTAAGTAATAGAGCTCAGTAATAAGACAAAGTAATGTTTTAAGTAAACTGATGATTTTGTGTTGGGCCACATTCATAGCCATCCTGGGCCACATGTGGCCTATGGGTCATGGGTTGGACACCCCAGCTGTATACAGAGAACCCTAAAGATTCCACAAAAAATTTATTGTACTAAAATTGATAAATGAATTCAGTAAAGTAGCAGGACACAAAATTAGTATCCAGAAATCATTTGCATTTGTATAAGCCATTAATTAACTATCAGAAAGAAAATTTAAGAAAATAATCTCACTTGCAATAGCTTCAAAAAGAATAAAATATTTAGGAATAAATTTAACTAAGAATATAAAAGATCTGTACTCAGAAAATTATAAGACACTGAAGAAAGAAATTGAAGAAGATACTAAGTCAAACATATGCCATGTTCACAGATAGAAAAATTAACATCATTAAAATGTCTATCTACCCCAAAGCAATCTAGAGATTCAGCACAATTCCTATCAAGATACCAAAGATATATTTCAAAGAACTAGAATAAGTATTCCAAAAATTTATATGGAACCACAAATGACCCCAAAGAGCAACAGCAGTCTTAAGAAATAAGAACAAAGTTGGAGGAATCATCCTATTTAATATCAAACTATTCTACAAAGCCATAATAATAAAAGCAGCATCATATGGAAGCCAGGTATTTAATAAATAATTGCACAAAGGTAGGTATAGTTAAAATAAAGGTGAAGAGAAAATATCTCAGTGTGTGAGCATGTAATATTGGGAAAAAGGGTTTGTATAGAATCATGACTAAAGAAATGCTATTTAAGCTAACACAAAAATTCAGTACACATATAATAGTGTGTGTGTGCTCGCTTACTTGGGTGTACATGTGTGGGACTTGAGGGATAGGTTAGCAGCACTGCAGACAAAGGAAATAAGGGTGAGGGCTACAATAAAGGAAGGAGCTAGTAGTTTTACATTCATAAAGTATATAATCAATAATGGAAATATATACAATATGAGCCATTATGCATTAATGGTAAACACAGCAAATGTTACTGGGATATCAAGAGAAAACTGTTAAAAGATAGCAAAAGTAAACAACTTCATCATTTACCTCCTAGTCTTAAAAATTTGGGGGAATCTAAACATGAATTAACATTAGAAAATCTAGTTAGTATAATATAACACAGAAATAGATACATTACAATCTCACTTTCTTTCTTTTTTCTTTTAAAGATTTTATTTACTTACTTGTAGAGAGAAGGGAAGGGATAGAGAAAGAGATGGAGAGAAACATCAATGTGTTGTTGCCTCTCATGAGCCCCCTACGGGGGACCTGGCCCGCAACCTAGGCATATGCCTTGACTGGGAATTGAACTGGTGACCCTTTGGTTCACAGGCCCATACTCAATCTACTGAGCTATGTCAGCTAGGGCTAAAATCTCATTTTCCTATTAGAAACTTAAAATGACAAAAGTAAGCAGTGTTTAGGGATTGTATTTTTTTTGTCTAGAAAAGTAAAAATAATTATCAAAATAAAGATAAAAACATGTAAGATTTAATATGGTAGCTAGTCAGGAATTGTAAAAGAAAAGAATGGTAATCACTAAACAAGAAAAATATATAATTTCTAGGAGTATTCTCTAAAAAATGAAACAAAAGAAAATTAAAACAATAAATATTTGAAAGGCAAACTCAATATTTTGTTGTATCTTTTGTGTGTATAGGTGCCCAGAATATAGTAATCATAAACTTATATTTGTTGAAAGATTGAGTAAGCAAATGAACAAATGAGCTTCTAGAAGCAAATACGACATGTTATTAGTCTGTCTCAGCAAACTAGTACAGTTCCTTAAACATAGCAAGAGTTCAATTAAATTGTATTAAATTAATTAAAAATTAACTGTTACTGGTAATAAACAAATTAATTCCCTAGGATTTCCCTTTATATTGTAATGTTTTCTTTTTTCATTATTCCCCTGCTAGCTCACATCTTCAAAATTTTATGTCAATATCTTTCCCAGAAAAATGTCTCTGTAATGATTAAGAAGCAAGACTCTGGAATTAGATGTCCCACTTGGAATTCCACCTCTAAGTCTTACTAGCTGCGTGATGTTGGACAATTGTATATAACTTCTCAGAGCCTTAATTCCTCATTACAAAATAAATTTAAAAAATTTGGAGTGATAAGAGTACCTAATGTAAAGGATATTTTTATAAAAATAAAATAAAATATAAATATAAATATCATTCCTTAGTATAGTGGTTGAAAGGTAGTGAGTGCTCAAAAATATTATCATCTTGATTCCATTCTCCAAATTTTCTGAAGATTTTGTTTGAGATGGCATTTAAACTATAGGCTGCTAAGATAATTATAATATTTCTTAGCACTAGTTATTGGTCATATCTTCTCTATTCAAGAACATAGAATGGCTTATTTTTTATAAAACATATATTTACCTCACCACTCAAGGTTTATTCATTCAACATTTATTAAGTAACTAACATGGTTCCCACCACATTGGAAGCATGCAATGGATATTTGTTTAATGAAAGAAAATGAATCAATGAAAAAATGAGCTGCTACTTTAGTAAATATAGTACTAGACATTGGATACAAGGATGAATATATCTTCATATAAAATAATAAAACTGAATATTTATTGAGGATTTACTATAAACTAAGGCCTGTTACTGGATAAGTTGTAAGCCTTATCCCCCTGATAATACTTTTAAAGTATTATGATTCTTAATATACAGGTAAGGGAACTGAGGCCTAAAAAAGTTTTTCTAAGGTTCTATGGGTAATAAGTGGACGAAACAGAATGCAAACCCATGACTTTCTAATTCTAGTTTTTTTTATTTTGCAAATATCTTACTCCTCTGAAATAACTTAGGCTATATAGAAAGTCATTGACTCTCCAGTAGTAGAATATTACTTATTAAGCCTTCTATCACTCTGAATATCAACTCACTAGACCGGGAGTCAGTTAACTATTGGCCATGGCCCAAATCTGTTTTTGTACAACCCACACCCTAAGCATTTATTCTGCATTTTTAAATGGTTAAAAAATTCAAAAGCTAATTGTTTGTGACATGAAAATTATATGATTGTTATATAATTTTGTGTTTTTTTCCTTTTGACCTTCAAAGCCTTGATATCTACTATCTGACTCTTTAGAGAAAATGTCTGCCTAGCATTGGACTAGGTTATGGTGGATGCCCTTTGGCAATGTGAGTGATGCATATGCCACAGCTGATTTTAAGGTAAATGTACCATGGGCAAATAGACATATCAGCCCTACAACCTTTCTGGAAACTGTTTGCTTGTGCTTCAATGCAAAAGAGCTACAGTATTACAAAAGAGGATAAAAACCTCACATTACTAGTATATTGAACTGATGTGGAAACCTATTTCATCCTCCAAAAAAAAATTTCTTTATATAACTGATGAAAATGTCCACGCAAAAGTAATGTATTTCAAATAAATGATTTAAATGTGTATTCTGCCTTTAAAAAAATTCATCTCCAATTCTTTGGAGGAGAGTAGTGCTTGTGATTTACAAAGCCAATTTGTAACAAGTTACTTTTAAATGTGCATCATTGACTCATTCATTTACTCAACCAGTAATTGTTGAATACCAGGCACTGGACTAATTAAGCATAGGCAATACACTGCCAGTGACCTGGTTTCTGACCTGAAGTCAGATTATATATATATAATCAAGATATATATATTGCCACTGAAATGCTATAAATAAATATGTAATTTGCTGTACACAATAAACTGAATCCTCCCTAATATTTGAATATTCTCCAAAGACCACTTTACATATTTGTTCAGCCTAAACAAAGATCACAAATTAAGTTCCTGAGGTAATTGAATGCTAGAGAAGAAAAACACTGCTACCAGACCAGAGGGAAGAGATTTACTCTGAGAAAAGGCATGAGGTTTTTAGCAGAGATCTGAGATAGGTTGAAAATTGATCACTAGTTGGCTGAGTTAGGAAATAAATCAGCTCCCTAAGATTTTTTTAATTAAACAGGGTATAAATTATTCAGACAGAACTGTTGAAGTTATAGCTTTTAAAAGAAAAAAATGCAAATTTGTGGTACTTGATTTAATTGTGCAACAGCAAATGAGCTAAGGGAATCAAGAAAGCAAGCAATTTACATTTTAAAACGTTTGAACAGGGGGCCAGGACCGTTGGAAGTGCTCTGCAATACACACAGCAGTTGAAAACAAATTTGGCAGTGCACAACGCTCACACACATTAATTAATTATGAAAATACTGGTAAAACAAAAGTGAAAATCAAAAGAGACCAATACAGACATCCTCATGTAATCTGGGACTCATTTGTATTTGAGAGGGAAAAAGTTATTGCTTTGCTAAAATATATAGTGCTCACATTCAAAAGTATTTTAATTATATCTTATTGATTATGCTATTATAGTTGTCCCAATTTCTCTCCCTTTGCCCCTCTCCACCCAGCACCCCTCACTCCCTCAGGAAATCCCCACACCATTGTTCATGTCCACAGGTCATGCCTATAGGTTCTTTGGCTACTCCATTTCCTATACTGTACTCTACATCCCTCAGGCTATTCTGTAACTATCTATTTGTACTTCTCAATCCCCTCACCTCTTCAAAAGCATAATTTTATATTCAGAGTCAAATAAATGCTTTTTTAAATTTACTCACCAGTTAATTATAGTTTTCATTGTATGTATGGAAAAGAGGAGCTTATGCAGAAGAGCTGTTCCAAGTAGGAGCTGGGGGTGGGGGCGCTAAAAATTTCTTTGGAGGCGTGGAAAGATATACAGCAGAAAAGAGTTTCTCTGTTAAAAACATGGCAGTGTCCCAGAAATTCCAGATATTAATAGAAATAAGTTAAATATTTTAAAATCAGAAAGAAACACTCTGTTTTCACACACAGTAGAAGAGCAAACATTCCTGTCAACCTCAGACTTCATAGAACTATCTGGTGCCTTGGAGGGGTTATTGAATTCTAGTCTTCTCCACATTCTGTGAATGAAGAAGGATATCATGATGTCCAGGGGCTTATCAATTCCCAAAAGTGTAACCTTGGACTAACTCCTTTTATTTTTACCTTATGCTCAACAATAATTGTATATATAAAATACACTATATAAAAAAGACAATATGTGAAAGACTTTAAACATAAATCATTTTGGCATGAATATAAACTTTCATAATGTATAATATAGAAGATAAGCAAGACAACATTTTTCTCAATTATAGTAAGAGAATATTCATTCTAGCAACTTTTGCTATGTTCCATTACCTTAAATCAATCATCATAAAAACTACAGGAAAATTTAGCTTTGTAAATAAATGGTATATATTTTTATGCTGATAACAATGTTTTCCTATTTCAGTTTATCAAGTCAGTTATCAAAACAAAAATGAATCATAAAATCTCTTTGTTTTGCTATTTATTGTAATAATAGGTGTTAGTAGTGTTCTTTTCAATATATTTTTATTATACATATTTGCTTTACATATTTATATATTATGTATATTCACTTTTGCAAATTGAAAATAAACTCTGAATGATTGATAATGTATAATTACACATTAAAAAAAGTTCTGGCACTGGCCTTTGTGACTCACTTGGTTGGAGCATCAAATCATAACCAAAGAATTACGGGTTGGATTCCTAGTCAGGGCACATACCTAGGTTGCACTTTGACCCCTGGTCTGGAAGCATAGGATCTCCAGTCTGGGCACATGCAACCTATTGATGCTTATGTCTCTCATAAACATTTCTTTCTTCCTCTCTCTCTGAAAAACAATGAAAAGAATATCCTCGAGTTAGGATAAAAAGAAATAAGTTCTTAATGATAGCTTGAAGTTACAATCATAAGTGGTAAATTAAAATAATGGAATGTTTAGCACCTTAGAGATCATTCTGCCCAAGTATGGAAGACTGTTCTCCTTCAGACTGACTATACCTGACTATGCCAGTCTTCCTTCAGCCCTCACAGTGTTTATTAAAACACAGGGAACCTTCACATGAGGCATACTCTGTCCAGTCTAGTTAGTTCACACCGTGATTGTCATACCTGCAACTCCGCAGGCATGTGAGTTTGTTTCTCTTGAGCGAACCACATCCCCGATGTATAGGTGAGGAAGCAATCACAGAAAGGTTAAACTTTTGCTGCAAATTTTATCCTAACTAGTAGAAAGTTTAGGTAATGTGTCATAATTCTCACAATGGAGTTTTTATAACATTACTAATAAAGATGATAATTGCCTCCATTTATTGTGTTTTCATGTGTTGTACTAAGTGCTGTATGTAAGTTATTATATTTAAGTCTTAAAAATCTATGAGGTATATTTTTTATCCTCATTTTACAGATAAAGAAGCTGAGATGTAAGGGGTGAAATAGCCTAAATTTGCCACTCTGCTTGCAATGGCTGCACTCAGCAGCCTCTTTCACTTAATGAGTGTCATAGCTTCCCTTAATTTGTGTAACACATTGATGGTCCTCGACTATTACAGTTGAGATTCTTTCATTCTGTATGCTCCAAAGCATTTAGTGAAAAATGATAATTATTTAGGTATATAATTAGAAATTGATGATACATATGTGTAATTTTTGAAAAAAAATATTTATTGACTGCTTATAATTGGCCAGTTATATGGGTAATATATTTTTATATGTTAGGGGATTTTTACAATAACATTATAACACATGCATAATTATCTCATCTTGGCTAGGAATTAAAGGGTAGTGTGGTAAATTAATTTTTCCAAGGTGATTCTCAATCAGTAATGATACTGGAATTTGAATCTTAGTGTTTACCTTCAAAGTCCTTATATTTTATAGTGATAATTTAAAATATAATTTTAACATTATTTGTTTGGTTAGTAACTTACATATTTTATATTAAAATGAGCCATAGAGGTACAATATTTCTGTTAATATAATTTCAAGCAAAGTATTGAATGTCTACTCTTAGAAATTTTTTATCATATTTAGTAAGAGTGGTTTACAGAATTCGGTTGTTTAGATTGTTATGCAGAGAAGTTTTGCTGGAAATATAGTAAGATGTCATAAAAAGTATTAAAATCACTTGCCTCTGCAAAGTTTAATAATTTTGGAATTATTACACCACCAACTGAAAAAAATTGGTTTCTAAAAACTTGCCTGTCATCCACCTTCCATCTCAGCTAAGGACTGAAATGGTATACACGTGAACTTTTTGTTATCAAAATAATTTAATCCTGAGTTAAAATCCTGCTCTCAAAATAGCATTATAATATATGTAGGTTTCGCATTAATTGTCAAGCTCAATATTTACTAGGAACTTTGGATCTCATATGATTATAGTTTTGTAAAGGTATAATGGCATGATATATGGAAAATATCTCAACATTTTAAAGTGCCAAAACTAAAATTCTTTAAGTACAAATATATGCTAAAGATTACATGTGATTATGTTATTGATTCAATGACTTATTTGGTGGTTATTTATTAGTTACCTACTGAATAATACTCTAGGCCTTATTTTGAGCAGTAACAAAACAAAGTGTTTGCTTTCCAGAAGATTACATTTTAATGGGTTGGATAAGGCAGGCAGTCATTTTAAAACCCATTATATAAAATGTCGAGTTGTAATAAGCATTATGATAGAAAAGGAATCAGAATAAAGAGAACAGACATTGGAAGTCCTCTCTGCAAAGGTGACATTCCGTCGGAGACCTATACAGCGTTACAGATCCATACAAATACTCAGGTGGGAGAGTGTTCCAGGCAAGAAAACAGCTAGGGAAAGGGTCTGGGAAATTTGCAATGAACATAGCAAACAAAAATTCTTGCTCTCATCAACTTTCAATGCCATGTGTGGAGGACACAATAGACATGACAAGTATCGGACAGTTTGTTGAAAGATAAGTACCAAAGAGAAAAGTTCACTAGGGAAGAGGGATAAGAAATATCTAGACAGTGATTCAGTTGCACTTTTTGGTAAGACATCCAAGGAAGATCTCTTCATGAAGATGACACTGAAATGAAATAAAGGCTTAAAGGGGGTGGAGGTGTCACCCATGGCTATATCTGGTAGGAGAACATGTTCTATTTGGAGGCAGTAGCGAGTACAAAGACCCTGAGGTAGGATACTACTTGGTATATTTGACAAAAAAGCAAAGAAGCTAGTGTGCTAGAAAGAAAGGAGGGAAAATGAGTATAGTAGGGGATGAAATCAAAGAAGCAACGAAATGTAGATTGTTTAGGACATTGACCTATTGGACATTGTTAGTAGCTTCAATTTTGCCCTGATTAAGGGAGAAACAATTTAGGGCATGTGATCTAACTTCATTAGGAAAGAACCGTCTCTGGCCACTGTGCTAAGAATGGACTGAAACAATCATAGAAAGAAGCAAAGCTGATATCACAACTGTCAAGGTGTAAGAGGTGTCTGGGTGAAAGCGGTAGAGGTTACACATTGTTGGATTCTGGATATATTATGAAATAATGTAAATGGGATTTGCTATGTCTGTGGGGTGTGAGAGACATACTAGAATCACAGATAATATTTGCACTTTGTCTTAATAACTGGAAGAATGTAATGATCACTTACTTTAATGGGAAATGCTATGGTAATGATGGGTTAGCAAGTGGAAATTGGAATCCCATTAGGATATGTTATGTTTGCAATACCTATAAACATCCAAATGGAAATATCAAGCAAATAGTGTGTTTGTGTGTGTATGTGTATCTGTGTGTTGCCATCCAAGGAAGATGTCCAGGTAAGAATAAATTTGGTAATTCTTTGGTGTATACATAATATTTAAGTAGAAGAGTAACATAACCTCGGGAATGGTGTGGATTAATAAGTGAAAAGTTCAAGGACTAAGATGAATCCCTGAAATGTTTTGATACAGGGAAGGTGAGGACAAGTAAGCTATGAAAGTGACGGAGAAGGCTCAGTTAAGGAAAAATACAAGTAAAGAAACTGTTTTTAGAAGGATGTGATCAACTTTATCAAATACTGATTATAGGTCATGTGGATGAGAACTGAAAAACTGATCAGTGAGTTTAACAATGTGAAGATATTGGATACTTTTATAGTAGCATTTTAGGCAGTGGTAGGAAGACAGCCTGATTTGAGAAACTAAGAAAGAATGGGAACTGTGCTTACAGACTGGGAGAATGACAATGAGTTGGAACCTAGAGGGGAAAATTGAGTCGAAAAGATACATATATTTCTTTCTTTCTCTCTCTTTTTAAAAATAGATGTTGGGAAAATACCAGAATGCTTGAATGCTATTGATGATGCAGGAAGGAGAGCTGGGTCTTTGGTCACAGACAATTCATTTATGATAAGAGGATCAGGGGCAATAAAGATACAGAAAAATTGGTAGCTACTGCAGTAGAATGTTAAGGTAGATGTCTCTGGGAAACAGACTAGGCGAGTTGGAATGTAGTATAGATGATGGTTATTAAGAAACGCCTTTGGAATCCACCCACTAGAAGAGAGGAGGAAGGTATAGGCATGGGAAGGAGACAGTTTGAGCTTCAATACTGCCCCCAACTGACACCTAAAAGGAACTCTAAACCTAGAATATCATGTCAGATTTATCTGATCTTGGACCAAGGTGGTCAGGCTACTTTACTCACTCATTCAGCAACTGTTGGCTGTGTACTACCCAAGGAAAGGATTATAACCTTAGGTGTCCTGATTCTGTCTAGCAAAGGCAATCTCTAAAGGGGCTGAGAGCAGAAAGCTGTCTGTCAATTGGACTCCCAACAGTTGGGACAAGGCCTTCACTGAAGGGGAATTGGAGGCACACATCACAATATCTCCTGTAAGTGAATTACATATAAGTGGTTTATAGATTACTTACATTTCTGCAGGAATTGGGCAGGGGGAAGTAAGGGAAGAAACAGGAGTTTGTTTTGAAAGAGAGTAGATGTAAAAGTATTGTCTAAGGATTGAGAGAGAATTGACTCCATAAAATTTAAATCAAACATATAGAAAATCTGTCATGATTCAGATTTTTGCACAAAGGGTCTGCCTAAGGTTCGTGGTCATGAATTTAGAGCAAAACTTGTCATCATTCTTGATGTTTTTCTCCATTCGCATTCCCTTTCCCAGAGCAAACGAGCTAGCCAGTTCAATCTAACCAAGGTGGAAGTTGTGCCAGGGAAATAAAATGAGGGAGAAATAGGTAAGAAATCATGGTTGTAGGCAAAGAAGTGACTATCTAATAAGATTATAAAATGTAAAATAGCTAAAGGAACAGGCTCAAAAGCTTGATAGACAATATTAAGATCTATGAGTTTTAGAAATGTATTTACTAAATGACTTGGTTTTACTGAAAATATCCAATTTATTGGTGTATAATTACTCAAAAACCTAGTAACTGCTCTCTTATTTCTGTTATATTATTTCTTTCCAATGCCCAGCCTTACATGTCCTGAGACTTTTGGTGAATTCCAACTGATCTCAATTTGGAAAAAAAAATTGAACTTGGAAGCAAGCAAATAATTTTTTTTATGTAATTCCATACCCAAAGTGTAGAAAGTTAAGTCAAATGTATAGAACCTCTGCCAGGACTTATAGACTGTCATCACATTAGCTAATCAAATTTATACACAAATTTCACCTTTGAGATTATTTCACTACCTATATTATTCACAGAAATAGCGTTTCGTAATCCACATCGAGACACCAAAAAAAGACCTAAGATCAAAAACATTTTATCACACTCTGGATAATTTATCTTTTTACAAGAGCAATTACAATTTACTGTTTTACTTATAATGTAGTTAAAATCATCTCTTTCCAGGCAAACATACACTAGCGAGCTTTGATTTCCTCTTAATTAAAAAAACCTTTGTATGAATGACTTGTGTTTAAAAACATGTAAAGTGTAAATGGCAAGCCATAGCAAGAGATTAGTCATCTGACCTGTTATATATAACCAAAGAAAAAAACGGGAATAAAGAAAGTTTCATTATAACTTATCATTATCTCTTGTAGATTTAGCTTACCACTTCAGCTATATCTTAATTCAGTTCTTATCTTCATGTAATAGATGGAAAGTATTTTTTAACACACCTCTAATTTCTCAACTAATATTCTTGAAAGACTAATTGTATTAAATAATGAACATTTTTTAAAAGTAATGTGATATCTCATTCACAGATGACATAACAACTACTTTAAAGAACTGTGGTATTACTTCATATGACATAATAGGGAAGTGTTTAAAGAAATAATCACATTGATGGAAATATTCTAAATGTACCAGGATAACTCTAAATTAAAAATATGCTAGTTCCAAAACTGATTTTGTCATCTTGAAGGCTCAAATTGTTACTGGCTATAAGTTTTTATTCTTGCCATTTAACCTGAATGAATACTAGTGATCTCATCGATAGGTGGGGCTAGTTTGCCATGCTTGTTATCTGCTAACAAATTGATCACAGGCTCATGAGTTCATGCTTGGGGTAAAACACTAAATGCTTCATGTTTTTTGGCTTTCACTCAAGGTACCATTCAACAATCAAATTTTTATTTCAAAAACTATTATTTTTAAGGATCTTGCTTGTTGTAGAATGTCTTATGGAAGGCTTTGTGTGGGAAAAAAATGGCTATACATTGAAAGTTTTAATTTAATTCTCTCAAAATAAATATAAAAATTATTTTTCATTCATCACTAATTTTCTCATCTTTATATCTTTCATTTGTCAGAAATTATTTTTATTATTATTTATTTATAAAATAATTTTATGGTATTTTTTCCATTACCATTTAGTCCCCTTATAACCCATCCCTCCAGCAGTCACCACACTGTTGTCCATGTCCATGACTCCTGTTTCTTTTTTGCTCAATCCTTCTACCCCTTACCCTTAGCTGTCATCCTGCTCTCTAGCTATGAGTCTTCTTTTTTGCTTGTTAGATCAATTTGTTCATTAGATTCCACATATGAGTTTTCTTTCTCTGACTGGCTTATTTCACTTAGCATAATGTTCTCCAAGTTCAGCCATACTGTCACAAAAGGTAAACTTTTCTTCTATTTTACAGCCAAGAAATATTCCATTGTGTAATGTTCCATAGTTGTTTTATCCACTCTTCTACTGATGAACACATAGGCTGTTTTATATCTTGATGTTTGTAATTAACGCTATAATGAACACAGGGGTGCTTATGTTCTTTCGAATTAGTGTTTTGAGTTCCTTCACATACATTCCCAGAAGTGGGATCACTGGGTCAAAAGGCAAATCCACCTTTAATTTTTTGAGTTATCTCCATATTGCTTTCCACAGTAGCTGTACCAATCTGCATTCCCACCAAGAAAGCAAAAGGGTTCCCCTTTCTCCATGTCCTCAAAAGCACTTGATTGTTGATTTATTAATAATAACCATTCTGATGGGTATGAGATGATACCTCATTGTGGTTTTAATTTGCATTTCTCTGATGATTAGTGACATTGAGCATTTTTCTTTTGTCTATTGGCCATCTGTATGTCTTCTTTGGAGAAGTGTCTGTTCAGGTCCTTTGCCCATTTTTTAAGTAGGTTGTTTGTTTTATTGATGTTGAGTTTTATAAGTTCTTTATAAATTTTTGATATTAACCCATTGTTAGATGTATCAGCAAAATTTTCTTCCCATTCTGTGGCTTGTCTTTTTATTTTGTTGATGCTTTCCTTTTCTGTGAAAAAAACTTCTGTTTGATTTAGTGACATTTGTTTATTTTTTCTTTCATTTCCCTTGCCTGGAGAGATATGTCTATAAATATTGCTATGGGCAATATCTGAGACTTTGTTGCCTATTTTTTTCTATCATTTTTATGGTTTTGAGTCTAACATTTAACTCTTTGATCCATTTTGAATTTATTCTTGTGAGTGGTGTAAG
The DNA here is from genome assembly GCA_004024845.1 of Tonatia bakeri. Taxonomy (NCBI): domain Eukaryota; kingdom Metazoa; phylum Chordata; class Mammalia; order Chiroptera; family Phyllostomidae; genus Tonatia; species Tonatia bakeri. The sequence continues at coordinate 48,500 of PVIA01001628.1, forward strand.
AAGGTGGTTTAGTTTCATTTTTCTGCATGTATCTGTCTAATTTTCCCAACACCACTATTGAAGAAACTACTTTAGCCTATTATATGTGTTTGTTTCATCTCTTGAATATTAATTGACTGTAAAAGTGTGGGCTTATTTCTGGGCTCTCCATATCATCCAATTGACCTGTGTTTCTGTTTTTATGTCAGCACCATGCTCTTTAGATTTCTGTGGCTCTAAGTGTAGTGTGATATTAGGTAGCATGATTCCTCCAACTTCGTTGTTCTTTCTTGGGATCACTTTTGCTATGCAGGGTTTTTTGTGATTCCATGGAAATTTTTGGAATATTTGTTCTAGTTCTTTGAAATATGTCATTGGACTCTTGAGAGAAATTGTGTTGAATCAACAGATCTCTTTGGGTAGTATGGACATTTTAATGATGTTAACTCTTTCTCTCCACAAACATGGTATGTGCTTCTACTTGTATCTTCTATTTCTCTCTTCAACATCTTTATAATTGTTGAAGTACAGGTCTTTTACATCCTTGGTTAGGTTTATTACTAGGTATTTTATTGTTTTTGAAGCAATTGTGAATGGGATTGCTTTCTTAATTTTCCTTCTGTTAGTTCATTGTTGGCATATAAAAATGCAACTGAGTTCTGGATATTAATTTTGTATCCTGCTAGTCTGCTGATTCATTTATCAGTTCTAGTAGTTAGTGAAATCTCTGGAGTTCTCTATATACTTCTTTCTTTCCAATCTGGATGCCTTTTATAATCATTTTTAATAAGAGATTTTGATGAACATTTTTTATAAATTTCTAAAATCGTCTTGGTATCTCTTCCAAATGTTGGGTTACTTTTGTTCTCAAATCTTTTTTAAATAACCACATTGAGTTTGATTTGCCAACTCATTAGTTATTAAGTCTGTGACAATAGACAAGTTTTTATTTGCTTTTCTCCTGTGCTTAATAATCTTCAAAACACAGAAATTAATATTTAATTTCCAGAATGCCTGGCATAGAGTAAGTATGCTAGTAGCCACTGTGATTATTACTCATGAATTTCTTTGTATTTCCATTTATTTTTTACTATTTTAAAATATCAAAGATAGTTTCTGAATGAGGGATCATCAATTTTTTACATAGAATTTACATGGGACACAAAAATCTGACAACAATCTGAATAATCCTGAAGAAAGTAATAGAAACAACAGTAACAATGTCAAAAGGAGGAAAGACTTCAATATGCAATCACTTTGCAAGGGAAGCAGGAAATACCACGTCAATACTAGGAAACTTGTCAGTTGTTTTTATATAAATCATAGAAGTTAAAACCATGAGACCCCTCAGAGAGAGCACCCCTCTTACTTCCTCAATCTTATATATAAATCTGATGCTGTGACTTCAGAATTAAACTCAAATAGCGTTTTGCTTTTTTTCATTTTTTTTGTAAAAATTCAAATTCAATTTTATGATGTTTATCATAACTCATAATGAATGATCTCATTATTCACAGCACTGTTAGTGTTAGAGAATTAATTGAGAATGCCTGGAGCATTGACAGTGTAGAACTTACTGACAGCACCTCCAGGATGAATGTAAAACCAAGTGCAATTGAAAAGGATCACTCCATTCCCTTTCTTCCAAACTCACAACTCCCACAAGCCAAACAGTGCCGCTTGTCCTAGAATAGATTTAAGATTGGAAAATTAGTGTCTAGGAGACAGGTGAACCTCAGCACATCATTTCTAATGTATAAGATTTATTCTCTTGCCTTGACGCCTTTTCCCTCCTCCCTGATAACTAACTAATCTATTGTATTTAACATACATAAGGTCATAACATCAGTGTCCAGGATCCTTATGCACTTCCCTTCTTGCCAGTTTTCTTCCAACCCCTCTCTCTCTCCAACACTTTATAATATTTCATTTGTCTAGGGAATGGTTTTTAGAATATTTTATCTGTATGTGTGTGCATGTCTCACACTATAACTGTTTAAGTATTTCAGTGGTTGAAAAACTTTCCTAATTGGTTTGCAAAGTTGCTGAATCTACTATACCACCCACCGTGATCTTTATGAAGTCTTTCAGGAGAAATTCCTCTTAGATCTCAATACCCAGAAACACTGTGCTCTTCCTGAGATACTAAAAGTTTTGATCTTACAATAACCATGAATTCTAAGACTGGAGACATATTCATCTTTGTTTTGATCCTCATAAGTTTAGCATCAAATTTATTGTTAACTTCTAACAATTTACAAATGTATGTAACATATATTTGTAAGTGCTTATCTTACCCTACAGGATTCTTACCACACATATTTTGCCTTCACCTGGAATTTTCAACTACCTGTTTCATTTTTTGTGTTATATATATATAAAGATGCCTCAAATCCTTTGTGGAATAATGCAAGGAAGAAATGAAAGGATTCAGGAAGGCATTCAGGAAGGAGGGAAAGCAGGAAGAAAGATGGAAGGAAGGAAGGAAGGAAGGAAGGAAGGAAGGAAGGAAGGAAGGAGGGAAGGAGGGAAGGAAGGAAAGAAGGAAGGAAGGGAGGGAGGGAGGGAGGAAAGGAGGATGTGTGTATGAGTCCGTATGTGTGTGCGCATGTGTTTACAACTTACTTTTGGAAAATAACAAGAAATGCTACATGGGAAATGTACATGGTATGTACTGATAACTCGTAAGTATGACTGTGACAGACTGAAGCTGTGATGGTTTGGCCTCACGTATCTATTTGGTGGCACAGACTCCTCAAGCCTGAGTCTAAGGACAGTTGGCGCAAGTCAATATGTTTAGTTCACATATCTATATCTTTTCTCTACAGCTTTTCTGTATCACCAATATCTAACTAATCATTTGGTGTAAAGTTTACTCTGAAAAAATTTTGTTAAATGAATTGATGAAATTTGTCTTACATCTTGTCTCAACATGCTTCAAATCACACATCCTAAATCTACATTCTGTATGTGAAGCTCTCAATTACATCATTTATTGTATACCACTTTTTCTTTGCATGGTTTATCGAGGATGAATAGGTGTAATAATTTTGTAAGCTGCAGTTTTAGCCAAAGTTCAACTATTAAACTCTGCATGAGCTTCTGAATTTGGAAAGAGCATGAGAAAAGACATGGCCCAGGGCCCTGTGATTCTTGACCACAGACTTTCTCTCCCAGTCTTTTGCTTGTCTTTTTGCCCAAGTGCTTTATAGTAAGTCCAGAAAGAGGTTTATTTCAGTTCATAATTTAAGCCCTAATTTTAAGTCCTTGTTTAAGATTTTTATCTTTACTCCCTTTTCCCTCTAAGGTCAAAAATAGAACATATAAACAAGTATTTTTTTTACTTTCTATAAATGGTAGTAATATAATCTAAGCCCCAACCATTAAAGTTCTTGTTCTTTTCACTTCTCTCCTTGATATGTTAGAATGTATAATCTATTAAAGTAAAATGGTGAGCACTCAAACTGGATGAGTGCCTCCAAAGAATCTGCTTTCTGTTCACAATGAGATGAAAACAACCAGCTGTATTTTTGCTCAGATTATTCTCTCTAGTTGCCATCCCAACTTCAATCAAGAAATTTTCACATAAATCATTCTGAGGATCAACCAGAACCGTGTGTGACAAAAGCATCTTCTTTTACATTACAGAAATATTTCACTTTTCCCTAGGCAGACAAATTTAAATGAGAAAAAGATACTCTCCATAAAAGTGCAGACCTCTTTTTAGTGTTTATATGTCATTATGAAATATAAAAACTATCTATTCACAGCCACAAACAATCTACTTATCTTTGTACTGCTGGTACTATAGTATCCAGAACATAATGACACAGACAACTCCATGAGGAAATGTTAAACTGTACCTGTATTAACAGCTAATACAAAATATAGAAATTATAGATGAGTGCTATTTTTTGGGTCATTGTGATCTCAAAACACAAACCAGTCATAATAATTCCATAATAATTTTTCCTGTATCTATTTTCTAAGCCATGCCTGTACTTGAATTTCCCAGGAATAGGCATTAACTTAATCTTGTTTTCTATTAAAATATTCTTTTAAACTAAAATAGATTGATTTGAAATGTCACACTAAGCATAATATAAACTTGTAGTAAATGTATGGGAAGCTACATGTATATTTTTCAAAAAACATTTAAGAAATTAAGTTAAAATAAATTGATATCCAAATAGTTTTCCAGAGTTTATAAATCTTATGAGGATAAAAAAGGAAGTAAAACCATATATTTTCTAAAGATAGTACAGCCTTATTGCAACCACCACCTTACTGTATGGTTCCCTCACTGTTCTTGGAGTACAGTCAAAGGAAGTCAAATTAGAAACTACGCCTGCTTTGTTTTCATGTTGAGATCATTTATTTTTTTAAAAAAGACAGCTCTAAGGACCAATATATATGAATTTAAAGCTATAAGTGACAGATATTTGAATATTAGTGAACTTGATTTTTACCTGAAGTTAGTGTGTATGTTTTCACGCTGTCAAAAAAAAAGAAAAAAGTAGAACCAGGACTGCTCTCTTGTCTTGCCACTTTGGAAAAAGCACAACTACTTACAGTGAGACACAAAATTATGTGTAAAATCCTAAACACTTTCTTCAATAATGAATACCTCTATGACTATTTTTGGCATTATGCCTTTACTATTTATTAGTCCATTATCATTTTGAATGTATTAAGAAGATTTCATTATAAATTCAGCATGTAAGGAAATTGTTAACTATCTTTCACAAAAAGTAAAGTTAGGATTCTTTTAGGATATTAAAGTCAGTGATTTATATCCTTCATATCCAGAATATTTTCTTGACTGTTTATATTCATTATTCAGATTATCAAATGTTAAATATGGGAAAATAATAAACTGCATTACTGTAAAGTATACTATTTTAGCATGAAATATTAAAAGTTTCAAGAATCTCCCTTAGAATTGATGAATAAAGGAAAGAGAGGCAGAACAATTTCAAAGAACATTTCTCACCACGGGAACATGTTTTCATAGACTGAGAATTCTAGAACAATGTTTATTTATAAAAATACTGAACTCCTACCATTTCTAAGAAACTACTGTAAAAAGTATGTCTTTGATCAACCTAGCTTAAGATGGGAGAAAGGGACATATGTACTGAGCTACGAATATATCAATAAACAATATTAGACATACAAATAATACATAGAATTCTTTTTTAGGTCATTTTATTTTTAAGACAGTATTTGAAATTGTGGAAATGCAGTAATATAATTTAAGGGAAGACAACTGAACCACAGTCAGTGCTACAACCCTTCAGACATGTGAGATTTTTGATAGTTGTCATTCCCAGCCATAATCAAAATAGATTAATATAATTAATTCATACAGGCAGTTGCAGGCTTCTAAAAAATGAAAGTAACATGATGTATTCACTCACACTTATAGAAAAAATTTTATATCCTCATTATGTTTTGCTAGAGCACACAGGTCTCTCTAATTTGACAAATGAATGCTCAGTTTTACATGTCATTCCTAGCATGACATGTAATGAGACAAGTGGTTGGACAGCAGGTACCCCTAACCCACTTCAGTTTCTCTTCTCACTGTGCATGGATAGGTTTTATTGGTGGTAGTATAAAAATCAATATGTAAGTAATATTATAAAAAATAAAAGAACTATTTAATGTGTTGTAAATGTTTTGTCTAATTTCTTTTTACACTGGCAACTGTATGCACTATAAATAAAGAATGTTCATACAATCTGAACATAATGGTATTTAAAATTGGATGGCATAGATTTATTTTTAAGGCCCTCCTATCACTATTTAATAAGCAAGAAGAAAGCTTGTCTGGATGATGAGAAAAAAGTAAGTACAAATTACAAAAGTAGAATCATTTTGCCTTGTTCTAAATGCTGTGTTGTGTTGACAGATCTGGGAAATTTTAGTGGCCGGACGAGAAGTGCAGTCTCTGTGAGGGAAGGCCAGGGTGTTGTTCTGATGTGCTCTCCTCCGCCTCATTCGCCAGGTACGGTAGGATCCCATTCTGTATTGCTGCTGCTCTCCTTTACTATCAATGCTCATTCTTCCAGACCGTGTCTTGACTGGGGTGACTTCCAGGTAAAATGTGCATGGTTCTCTTGAAATGTCTAATAGTACCAGTTGTGTAGTTAAAGATCATACACTCTAAATATCACTGGACAAGAGACTGAGCTCCTATGATAAGACTGTTTTATTACCATTCTAAGTCTTGACCGTTGTGATCATGTCTTTGCGCACCACCACTGAGGGATATATTGCCTGGAACACAAGGAAAGTGATAAGCTGAGAGAGTAAAAGCCTTTCAAAATTATTTGGAGTGTCAGAGTTGAGTTAACTTAATACCAATGTGCATCTTGTTGCAGAAGATAAGCTGGAAACTGGGTGGTTTATGGTGTTTATCCCACTGAAACAAAGACTGCTAAAAATATTTTATGATTTTCAAACAAAACTATAACATTCTTTTTGGCTACTTCAGCTCTTGTAAGAGTCATGATAATAATCGGTTTGGAGTAACATTATAGTAAATTGTGCTCGGGTTAATAATTTCATTTTTCCAACTCACATCTAATTGTACTCATTTTCTTTGAGTCCTGTAATTTAAAATGAGTATTTTTTTAACCTCAGTATAGTTTTCCTATAATACAATTTAAGAGTGGCTAGCATCAGTGAGAGGGGGGGTTATATAAGTGTTTATTTTTATATGAGAAATAATAAAGACATTCTGGCATCTCAGTACTTTTTTTTCTTTGTTTAGTGTGAAAGCCACATTTCTTTCTAGGTTGCATTATTAGTATAATAAAGGGGCCCAATTTTGTCCCACCATAGAAACTTCTTATCATGAATTACAATAGGACTTCGTTCAAACGTCTTAGAGTTTCTCACCTTTATCTGACCCTCCTTCTAACTTTTTGTAAAGAATTTATTCATTTTAGAGAGAAGAAAAAGGAGGGGGAAAGAGAGGGAGGGAAACATCAATGTGAGAGAGAAATATTGACCAGTTGGCTCTTCTATGCACCCCAACCCAGGATTGTACCCTCAGCCCAGGCATGTGCCTTGACCTGGAATCATTGCAGGTGATGCCCAACAAATTGAGCCATGCTGGCCAGGGCTATTTTTTTTTTTAATTGAAAGAATAGTGCACTAAATTTCAAAAGGAAAATACTTTGAAATAAAAAATTTTAGTTTCAAAATTACTATTAGTAATAATTTCTGAGTTGTACCCACTTAATTCTTATATGTCGCTTCAGTTTCACCAATCCTTCTGTGATCTGTATGGGGACTTTCCAATAAACATATCTAGTCTTACCTTCATGTTATTCAAGGTCTAGATTCTTTCAAGGCAATGTGTAATTTTTTTCTTATATAAAATGCAAAATAATTTAATTAATTTAGTATAAAGTTATAGTATTAAGATATGTTACATCTAATGGAATATTAGACAGGTTTTATTTGAAAGGCAGTATTAGATGAATAATTGTTAGAGATAAAAGGAAGGAAGTTGAGGAGGAAGGGGAGGAGAAACCAACAGGCTATATAGAGGATGAAGGTATTCATCAGCGAACTTATAGGAGTTAACATCATGAAATGACTCCTGTAGGAGGGGTGACAAGGTCCTCTGAGATGTAATTTACATCGCAAGGTTGTTCAAACATGTGTAAAAAAAAGGTGAAATGACGGGATGATATAGGAAATAAAATCATAAGATTACACAGAGGAAAATTATCCAGTTTGCAAAGAAAACTATGTAGAAAACATTTCCAGTGGGAAAGAAATAGTATAATGAATTGCATATATGATGAGCATCATATAAGAAAGAAGGTGAAAGGGCAAGTGAAGGAGCATGAATAGAGACATGGGTGTGGGCAATGGGGTGGGGATTGACTGTGAGAGCTTGGGGGAAGGCAGGGGAGAGCGAGGAAGAAGGTGGGACAACTGCAACTGAACAATAATAATAAAAATACATGTTAATTGATAAAACAAAAATGCAATCTCAGTTTTAGACTATAAGAGTAAAGCCAGATGATTACTATTACAGATGTGTCATAAGAACTGTTAGACTGATTATATAATTTAAGGTTATAAGACAGGTTGATTTGTACTAGCTACTCATTCTGAAGTGTTATGCCAAATTATCTATTCAAACATCAGTATTATCACAATGAAGTTTCAGGGGCACATGCATGACCCAGTATAACAGGAGTAGCTCAGCATCCAGGCCCATGTCTAACACTTACCAGATGAGTAGTTATCCCTGTTCAAATCCTATATATCTTTAGCTTTGTTGAACTTTCCTTTAAGATTCTGGCTCCATTTGAGACTTGCATATCTCCTGAAGATATGACTTCCTTGCAGCCCTTTAAAGTCATGGCTGTTTATTCACCCATATTGTGTGCACCATTCATTGTATGTCTGGAATAGATATATCCTCCTTTCTCTTCATTGCTCATTCTCCTAATCCTCCTTACAAATCCTCAATTTTAAATTACAAGCCATCAGACTCTACACTTCCTTGTTTCAGTCATTAACACACTCCCAGCTCATTCCCTTTATTTCTTGAAGATTTTTCTCCCATCCACACTCTCAGCTGCTGACCATTTTTTGTGTGTGTGAAAGGAAAACAATTAGAAAATAGTGTCCACAGCCTTCATCACCAAATCACACACATATTACCTTCTGTACTGACAGACTATAACTTCCCTTTTTTAATATAGATGCATTATTGTGCTTCTAAGAGCAATTCCTAAATCTGTGAGCAGCAGTGTTTTTGTGTTTGGTTTTTGTTTGCTTTTTGTTTTTCTCTGTTTAAAGAAATTACTTTAGTAATTTTTCCTTCTTCATCTTCACTAGAGATTATTTACTTCCTTCTGGGTCATTCTTAACAGCATGCAACCTCACTGTCCCTTCCTCTATCGCAAAACAAAACAAAGCAAAGCTGTCTCACGTCTCTTTTCAGCTGTTACCTCATTTTTCCCCTGCTCCTCTTCATATCAAAACTCTTCAAAAGATTAGTCTGTGAATATGCTATCCAGTTCCACTCCTTTTTCTTGTATCTCTTTGATCATATTCCCTGTCTATTGCTCTCTCTTTTTAACAGGTGGGGAGGTGAAATTTATATCCCAGAAAATTAACCTATTTCAAAGGTATAGTTCAGTGCATTTCAGTAAATTTATATAGTCCTGCCACGATCTAGTCTTAGAACATTTCCATCATGGAACAAAGGCATTCTCCCACCTATCCCCATGCAATTACTGTTCTATTTTCTGCCTCTGCACTTTTGCCTTTTCTGGAAATTTTATTCTAATGGGATTGTATAACGTGCAGTCTCTGTGTATGGGTGTGTGTTTGGCTTCTTTTACTTAGCTTATTGTTTCTCAGGTTCAAACAAATTGTGGCATATATCAGTAGTTACTTCATATTGCCGAATAGAATTCCTTTGTATAAAAACACCTCATTCTGTTTATCTTTTCCTCAGGAGATGGGTGTTTGGTTTATTGTCAGTCTTAAATGTGTCACTCCTTCCTCCACAAAATACTTTTTTGGAGGACTCCATACTCTCTTGTTTTCCCCCTACCTTACTTTTTAATCTCCTGTGCTGCTTTTGCCTCATCTCCTCAAGCCCCTAAATGTCATGGTCCTGCAACTGTCAGTCTTTGAACTTCTTTCCTTAATATGTCCTCACTCTCTTGGATTTCATGGGGCAATTAGGCTTTAAATACCAACATATCCCAAATGTATGTTTCCAACCAGGACCCTGACTTCTGTATCCAGATGCCTACTCAACATTTCCATTTAGATGACTAGTAGGCACCTCAAGGTTAACCATGTCTAAAACCGAGCTCTTGATTATATTTTCCCCAAACCTTCCCTACCTGTAGTCTTTTCTACCTCAGTTCATTACAACTTCATTCCTTATAATTCACCCAATTTTAGAGTTATTCTTCACTTTTTGCTTTCTCTCACACCCCACATATAAACCACCAGCAATTTTATTGGCTCTCCTCAAGATTTTCACTCCATACATGAGTATCAAAAACTTTGAGGGAGAAATAATAAACAGGAACAAGAGAAAATAGGTCAGCTTTATAGTAAGAAAACTTTCTTACCATTTACCTTTTCTCATAAAGACATTGTAAAATGTAGAATAGATAAATTAAATGTGATCCACATTATTGACATGGAAGACTAAAATGTGACATTTTATATTTTGCCAAAGAAACAAGTTGAAACCTGAAGGGCTGGATTTACTAGTTGAGATCAAAATCATTTTGAGACATAGTGATTTAATCCTGGTGCATTGCTTGGTCAATTAGAAGGAGAACTTTAAAAATGTCTTAAATAATTCTGGCTGAAGAGGCAGAGTAAGTGTAGAAAGGATAATCCAGGACTACGTGCTGAAAGAGGCATCGGTTTTGATACCCACTCCGGCACCTGTTAGCTATGGCTTCAACAATGGCCTTTGGGTGAGGCGAGACTGTATATTATGAAATGAGTAAATAACATGATACATACTAAAAATCACAGCCCCAAATTTCTGTCTCATCTAACTACAATATAGATCATCATCTCATCATTGCATACCTGTTTAATTGATGCATGATTTTAGTTTATTTTTTACTCTTGTTTTATTTCCTTCTTTCAAGTTATGGTTTATCTTATCAGAATTTTATTACATGAAGTAAAGTGTTGGAAGTAAAATTTTAGTAATATTTTTCTCCCCTAATAGATTATATGTTCTTTAAGGGTGCAGTCCTTGTCGTATTTTATTTACATCTCCATGCTTAGCACAGTACCTGACACTTAGTAGGTATTCATTTACTGCATAGTAAATAATTGACTGAATGTGCTGATTTTAGCAGTTAAGTTTTATAGGGTTTTAGACAGTTCCTATCAACCTCCTGCTAAACTAGTTTATTGCAATCCATATTTAGGACAGATATTTGGGTCACCTAATATCACATTCAAATACTACAATTTCAAAGTATAGCAGTTACTATGAATCAGTGGTAATTATATGAAATTATAAGTAGTTTATGTCAGAGAATATTAACTAATATTTAGAAATAACCCAAAAAACAATTTTCTCATTATCTCAAATGGACATAAAATGCACATTTTTTCTGTGAATAAAAGACAATAACCAGGATAGACTGGTTTGCTAAATTTTCTTTACTTCCCAAGAGATCTTATTAAGTCCTGTCAGTAACATCTGTGAATGATGACATCTTGATTGGCTACTGAGGTAGTTATTCATCTCCCAAGAAATAAATATATTTTCCTAAAGTGTTAATCACATCTGCTCAAAATTATTTTGGTTGCCAAAAAACACCTCTGTCATTTAGTGACTTTGAATTCTGGGTTATATTATAAAGAAATATCTGTGTGGAAATGTACAAATAATCTCATAAAACTTATAACTATATAAAGAATTATTTAATTATTTAGAGATTATTACCACACATACTTTTAAATAAAGAAGTCAGTAATTACTATTTTACTTTAAACATATTTTGGTCTTATAATGTGCAGAAATAATCTCAGAAGCTTACATTGAAGTGGATTCAAAATTTTTGTACAAGTATTAGGCTCTAGTTAAAAATATGTGTTACTACAAGGTCTGTCTAGTAAGTATCCAGCACTATAATATGAAAAATAGAGACATTTATCAATGAAGATACAAGCTACAAGAAACACTGTACACAGGACAATGACACCTCAGTCCCCTTCTAAGTAGGCCCCTTGGGACCTCATACAGTTTTCCCAGTGTCTCTTCCACTGTTCAAAACACTCTGTAACATCCTTTGTTGGAATGGTCATCAGCTGCCCCATAATGTTTTGCTGAATCTCACTGATGGTCTGAAATCTCTTCCCTTTCAAAGGTGATTTTAGTTTTGAAAAAAGCCAGACGTTGCAGGGAGTCAAATCTGGGCTGTAGTGGGGCTGAGTAACCTGGCTGATTTGATGCTTTGCCAAAAACTCTGATGCAGATTCATTGCATGTCTACTGTGCAGCCACATAGTACACGTGCTCAGTCATTTTGAATGTGATAGCCACACAGTGCACATGCTCACTCAATGGAAGCTACCAACTCCATGGCTAGTACAGTGAAGTCATCATTGTTCACACATACACATTCCAGTCCACTATCCTTGGCTGCCAAGTTACATTGTCGCCATGCAAACTATTCTTGTTACATTAACAATGGCTGGAATTTTTCTGGACAGACCTCCTATATCACTTTACAACATGTCTGTCATATTTTCACAATCAGTATATCAAGTAAACTTTGCAAAATATCTGAGAGCTAGAGATTATTGTGATGCTTGTTGTGTTGAGGAGGAATCTAAGCTTTAGAAAAACTAAGTGAAACACTTAAATTCTCATTAAATGATGGGACCAGGATTTCAAACTTTGATGTATTTTATACCATGTAATGTGCATCTTGGTTAAAGCTTTTCTAAGACTTTTATAGCATGAATACAAAGACTTTTCTAACAATGGAATTATTGACCTCTAAAAAGTAATGTTTATTTTATTATCAAGTGTTTTATTTATCTTTTCATTCAACAAATATTTACTGAGTGCCTACTCTCTTTTAAATGAGTCTAGCCTATTTATATTGATTTCTATCTTAATTTTAGTTACCTTGCTTTTTTTAGTAATTCATTTGCCCTCTTTTTATTTTCAGTTTTTTTAATTAATGAAAGGTTTTCATTACATTTTTCTTTCTACTCATTTCAAAATTGTGTATTTTATTTGTGTTATTTTAGAAAGTAAACATAAAATAATGTGCCTACTTAAAATAATTTTCATCACTTTAAATACGATTGCTCTCAAGTTTAGGCAATTAATTGATCCATTTATTCATTAGTTGAGTAGAATTTGAAAAAAAAAGAAATTCAAATTTATGGCTCTGTGACTGTTTCTTTTAACTAAGAAATAAAGTTTGTTTAGGACAAATAAGAGTAGTTGAATTATGGATATATGAAATATTATGTACCTATTGTTATCACAGAGAACTATACACCTAACTCTGAAGTCTATAACAGAGATAGAAGGAGAAGATTATTATTTTGGGCATAATCAACATAAGGTTGGTTGGGATCTCTCAGGCAGCGTGTTTACATTATGAATCTCATATATTTCTCTTTTTATAATAAACACTGTGGGAAAAAATTAGTTGTTTTATTTCTGTGCTACAAACCAGTTTAAACAGCTGCCAGTTACTAGCAGAATTTGACCATTTATGCGGCATAGTTTAGAGACATTTCAAATCTACATTGAAACTACTAATATCAATAGCTTACATTTTTTAAACCTCCAAATGGTTGTAAGGATTAAGTAAATTGCTTAAAGGTGAATGATTCATCCACTAAGGACTGTGTTGTTATAATTCTCAAACATACAAAGTCTAGAAGCCTGAAAGGTTTCCAGGTGCTCAGGAATACCAGGTACTCTGTGGTTGTGAAAGAGAGAAGCTTATGTCCTCAAGAGAAACTAGCCAGAAGTATTATTTCCTATGCCTGTTATTGGCAGAGAACAAGATACAAAAAGAGCATAAAAGATTCAAGCCCTGCCCCAACATTCAATAGGAGAAAAACTTAACATTCAGTAGGAGAAACATGAAGTCACTTATAGCCAGAAAAATAACATAAAATACAAGAAACATTTCAAAAATATTTTATCATTTTAAAATTCTACTGACCAGACACCTAGATTTGCATAAGCTATTTTCAACTCTATCAGCCAGGTATCATTTTGCCTTAGTGATCTTGTAAAGTTGTATGGGATTGAGTCACAAACAAAATAAATCCCCAGTCCTTGATATATCTGGCTCCCTACCAACTGAAAACCAGAGACCCAGGTCCTGCTCTCTGAAACACGCTCTTCAAGCCAACCAGTCCCTTTACCATCACTTCTTCACTCAGAGAATCATGGTGACACCCTGGTCACTCATGGGGAATACTACTTAGTACTGAATGTACATTGTGTCTCAAAGTCAAGGAAAATAAAACCATAGTTATTGGTTATGTAAAAATAACCATGAAAACTGGGTTAAGGGCATATTGTGAAAACATACAGATCAAGTATTTATGTCTGCATATATGTTTTGAGCCATCCTAGAATAAAGCAGAATTTATAAAGTAATGATCTGTATAGTAAAGCTTCTATGCCTAAACATACAGCAAACACAGGAGTATACTGTACTTCATTGTCTTTTTAATAATTATTCATTGAACATATCTAATACATAATTTATTCAATTGAAAACCCCCTCAAATATCAATGGGCACTGGAGGACTAAGAAGCTTCGTCTTATACCAGGTGCTACTACACCTTAGCAGTCCCTCGTTCCCCATAGCCCTGAGACTCCCCTTCTGTGAAGTATGTGTATTGGTTAGATTAGAGCTAAGGAGGACTTCAGTTTCCATGTATAAGCTATTACACTTCAGTGGAGATAAATTATACTAATAAAATAAAATTGGGGGTTTTTTTTAGATTGAAAATATTTTTACCTTAATCTAATTTAGAACAGGTAGACAGCTCTACCAGCCTCAAATCCATTGTAGGACCAGGTTCTGTATGAGTAAATAAATCCAGCGTGTAAAATTCGGTGGCCTCCTAGACAATGTGACGAAGGATACTAGGTAGTGTCTGCTTCCAAACTGTATCTATACTATATTATAATATTTTTATCTGAAATTTGAACTCAGAGAGCCAGGGATTCCTGTCCTGAGTCTGATGATTACCCTTGGTTTTGTTTGTTAAATTAAGCCTTATCTTTTCTGTAAAGAGGGAATAATAAAAACTACCTCACAGGATTGTAAGAATTAAGAGAGAGTTTATATAAAGCTATTAGCCCAATGCTTAGAGGATAGTAAGTATTAAATTCAATTTTTCTTGAAGATCTGTCTTTAAGAATCTTCTTTAAAATGTAAATGCTTGTGAGAGAGGTGACTCCTTAAATTATTACCTGCTAACATTAATTACCAGTTGGCAGGGATTAGTTGCCATCAAAGTGACAAGGCAATTAGAAGATGAGTGGCACTTAGAAATGTGAATCTGAGCACTTGCCATGGGACAGGGATCAGTGAAAGGAAAACAGAACCTGACAGTGAAGTGAAAGGGCATGAGGTATCACTGCTTTCTGCAAGGGGCCTCTTCATCCAAGCATAGTTGGTACCAGAAATTAGTCTCTTAAAGCAGATCTATATAAAATGAGAACAAACTTTTTACAAAGATTTTTACAAAGTCCACTTTTTGGACTGCTTTTCCTACAAAATAGTAAGATAACATTACACACCCATGCTTCACCTTTTGTACCATGATCACAAAAAGCAATTGTCCCAAAACTATTTAAGATGTTTGGCAATTGTCCCTAGATCTTTCTCAATTATTTGCTTTCAAACCCTTATGTGCGGAAACACGTATGGTCCACATTCTTGTAGCTACTGGACACTCTGTTTGGTCTTGGTCAGTACCTGTGCTCTAATAATTGCAGCCATTTTCAATGTTTGCCTTTATTCAATTCATGAAATCCACAACTCTTTCAATATTTGCATGTTCACTTTGCAACTTTAAAAGTGATAAATTAATGTGTCATTGTGATCATATGACTATAATTTTTCTTCCCTAAAAATGTTGCAATCAAGTGGGCTTCAGTTAACTTACTAGGACATAGAGACTCCATTATCAAGCTCTGACTAGCTCATCTCATTAGACTAAAGAGAAGGAAAGAAACTAGTATTTTCATTTTCCATGTAATAACTTATTTCATCTTTATTTCTGCTTTAGAAGTTTATTATTGTTACCTACATTTTATAAATGAGGATATCAATGCTCAGAGAAACTTGTCTAAAGTCCCACACCGAATAAATAATAAAATGACAAAGATTCAGGCCTGTGTATTTCCAATTCCAGTGTCAGTTTGGAAATCCCATATGATCTTTCTACATCATTATTTTGAAATTTTATTGACAACTCCTAATTTGTGTATACATAGGTCATTGGTCAATATATTCATTACATCAATTCAAATGAATAAGTAATTCATCAATTATTTTCATTGACTTTACCAAATTGCTAACTAAATTAAACATTCATCACTGTCAAAGTGAAGTATATAAACAACATATGAAAATAAATAATGTGTATGTAGAAATTTTATTATTTTTGCCAAATAGAATAATGCAGTATTCATGTGTTTATCTTAGCAATAATTTAGAAGTCAGACAGGACAGGTGAAAATACAAGCATAATAAATGAAATTATAAAGGAATTATTTATTTTTATTGTGTATGCTTTTCTGAATAAGAAAACTATAAATTCAAATACAAAATTTAATTCCTTAAACTGCAAAGAAAAATGACTGTTTTAACACAAACTGGGCTTTGTGGTACAACATTTACAATAAGAGCTTTATCAACAGACACATTTTGACATTCTTTTAAAATCTCCACAAATCAGTTTTAAAATATATGCCTTTAATCTTTGAGCTGCTCTTTGTTGTGATATGTTCTCTATATGTCAGTGGAAATGAAAACTCTATGCGTTTCAGAATATTTGCTTTTTTAACTACATCTGGCAAATTTATACATGGAAAGCCAAATGTCACAAAGCAAACACTTAACACTGAAATTTGTTTTAGAATATTTAGACACAGCAAATATGGAAAGATTTAGACCATTTCAATAACCTGCTTTTTACTTTTTGTATTTGTTTTGGATTTCTACATAGATTTCTGCGTTTCTGATCAGATTTATTTATCATTGGTTGTTTAATTGTATTTGACCACATATTTTCAACTCTTTTAAAATAATCTCTTTTTTTCCTTTCACTATGAGATATTCTACACAGAAGAATGGGGAAATAGTGGGCCAGGAAAACAAGCTGCTCACTCCTTTGGTTATGGGCTCACATTACCTGGAATAACTAGTGATTTCATGTTATGTTGGTATGAATCCCTAGTTTCATTTGCTTTGGGTAAACCAGTTGAACAACCAGTTTAGCTAGTACAGTAAAATGAAACCAAAGTAGGTTGAATTGATGAACTTATAAATTAAAAGGCCTCACATTTTCTGAAAAATTTAATACCCTCTTCTTCTCATATGCTGTGGTACACCAAGGAAATCATATCTTTATTGACTCTGACCCAATAATGGGAGATGGCAAAAGACACACATGCCTAATGGAGTCGATACTTCAGTGTAAATCCCAGTTATACCACTTGCTCAACTGTTGGTTCAGATAAAAAGGAATAAAACTTATCTTAGCCTCAATTTTTAAAATTTGCATTAAATGCATTGGGGTGACACTGGTTCATAGGATCATACAGATCTAAAGTGTACAACTCTATGACATTTGATGTGTATATGCCCAGAGCCATATTCTCTTCTGTCACCAAATATTTGACTCCTTCACTCTCCCACCACCCCTACCCCCTAGCCTCAGTTTCTATCCATGAAAAAATGAAATTAATAAGAGCCTTAAACTTATACAATACTGTGAAATGATATATTGCTATTACTTTCCCAAAAACTTCTCAATTAATTAAATAGTACAATTGATCTTTGAGAGAAATGGTCAGCAATCATATTGATTCAAAAAAGAAAAGCCAAGCAAAGATAATAGTAAGTGCTGTCTTTAAATGAAGATTGATTAGCAGGGAAAATAACAGAATCAACCATGCCAGAGTCCAGTTCTTTGCTTTCATTTTTAAGAAATGTCCATATTGTATTTGTCCATATTGCATTGAATTCATTGAACTAGGCACAATCTCATCAAAGTTATATTCTTCTCAATCAGGGCGTCATCAAGCCTCTTCTATAAATGGTGAAATAATAAATACATTTGGTTTTGTGGGCCAAATGGACTCTGCCCCAGTACTCAGCTCTGCTTCTGGAGTGTAAAAGTTGCCTTAGACAATACAAAAATGAATGAGGCAGCTCATGTGGTAATAGGGCATTATTTATGGATGGTAACATTTGAATTGCATGTACTTTTATTTATCTTTTGAATTTTCTCAACTATTCAAATATATAAAATCCATTTATAGCTGACAGTACATAACAAGCAGGCAGCAAACCAAATTTTCTTCCCAGGCCAAAGTTTAAGAGGCTTTCTTGATAAGGTTATCTTCTTCTTTATTCTTCATGACGCTTCCTTCTTTTTACAGTATCTGTCTTAAGATGGAAGTAGGGACTCAATGTACCTTATTTAGCACCTTTTGGCTGTACATGACAGAAACTTAACTGAAAATATCATATTTTGCCATGTATAATGCACACATTTTTGCCCAAAATTTTGAGGGAAAAATAAGGATGCACATTATACATGGGTAGTACCAGAAGTACCTTGTGTCTGTTTTTGTGTTTTGTAATTATTTGTTACATAAATTTCTTGTGCCATAATGTATTAAAAAATAAATGCTAAAACTCCTTTATGATACAAAAAAGCAAGTATCTAAATATAAATAAATAAATAAATAAATAAATAAATAAATAAATAATTGAGTTAAAAAAGTAAAACAAAAGACTCTTTTTCCTTAAAATTTGGGCCAAAAACATGGGTGCACATTATACAAAAGCAAAATGCAGTACCTTAGGCCTAATTCAAACAGGGAATGAACTGGCTCTTGACTGATTTACCTGTAATAAAGGAAGAATAGTATAAGTATTTAACTCCTAAGCTTTGGGCTTAGGAAGATTCAACTCAGTCACTTTATAGCAGGAGAAATAATATAACCTGCTCTTACACGATTCCTTATTTTTAAATTTTACATGTCTGTAATAGTTGAAAAGATTCAGTAATATACGTAAAATGCTTAACATAGTGCCTATTTTACAGGCTGATGAGGCAGTTTTTGCCTCTTTGTATATTTTATATGCCAGCTAACACAGCCTTAATGTATTACATACTCAATAGATACTGCTAATTAATTTTCTTAAACCAGTTTATAAGGCTGGCCCAACAAACAGAACTTAAATAGCTCACTTTTATACTTTTCAGAAGATAATATTATCTTTATTATTTTAATTTCAAGAAAATAAATGTAATGATATAGTTATTTAACATTAATATAAATCTTACTGTAGAAAAATAGAAATAAAAATGTCTTCACTTGGGAATTTTAATTAATGTTCTCAATTGAAAAATTTATATTTGAGGCATTAATACATTTATCTCTTCATTTTATATCACTACTTAAATATGGATTATTTTAAATTAACTTTATTAAAAGTATAATTAACAAATAATGAACATCAGTGATTTTGTATACAATTCAGTGAGCTTTGAAAGTAAAGAACAGAATCATGTAACAACAACCATAATTATGATATAGAATATTTCCATCACCTCAAAAAGTTCCCTAATGTTTCTTTCCAACCATCTTTCTCCCCCAACTTCCACCCTGGCATCCACTACTCTGCTTTCTGTCCTTAAATTTTGCCTTCTCCAGAAATTCACTTAAAGGAATTCATATCTTTTGAAATTGGCTTTTTTCTATTTAGAGTAATGTTCTTTATATTCGTCTATGTTATTGAGTCAGTAGATAGTTCTTTTTCATTACTGAAGTATTCTACTGTCTCAGTGCACTAGTTTGTTTATCCATTCACCACTTGATGATAATGGGCTGTTTTAAAATTCAGGCTATTACGAATAAATCTGTGATGAGCTTTGGAGCAGAAATCTTTGAGTGAATAACATATGAGGTCTGTCTGAAAAAAGTCCAGCCGTTATTAATATAAGAATGGTAGTGTGATATTGATGTAACCTGGAATCCAGGGAGAGTGGACTAGAATGCACATGTGTGAACAATGACAACATTACTGTTTTAATCAGTGGGGATGGTAGATGCCTTTGGGTGAGCGTGTGTACTGTGTGGCCATTGCATTCAAAATGACCAAACAAGTAGAGCAATGAATCTGCATCAAATTTTGTGTTCAGCTAGAACATTCCTCCACGGAAACTATTCTGATGATTCAAAAGGCTGCAGTTATAGACAACTGGTGACTGACAGCTTCATCATAACTATGTGCCCACTTATGCATCACATCTCGTGTAGGGTTTTTGATGAAACATCAAATCACCCAGGAGACTCAGCCCCACAACAGCCCAGATTGGCACCTTGCACCTTCTGGCTTTTCCCAAAACTAAAATCACCTTGGAAAGAAAGATATTTCAAACCATTGATGAGGTTCAGGAATATACTAAGGGCAACTGACAGCAATTGGGAGAACTGCATGAGGTGACTGTTTTGAAGGGGACTGAGGTGTCATTGTCTTAAGTACAATGTTTCTTGTATCTTCTTCAAAATAGTCTCTATTTTTATATTACATGGTTTCTGGACAGATTTAGTATCTTTGTGTCTTCTTTAATTTTCATATTATAGATATAGATAATCCTCAATTTCTTCACGAATATGATTTGCCTTTATGTTTTACAATGTGCAAGTGTGTTAAAATCTTGTTCCTACTCTTGTTATGTTGCCCTCATTCTATGCCTGAAAATTTATACATGATTTTAAGGCTAGTATCTATTGTTTGCTTTTCTTTGGAATGACATACATTTTTTGTTTCTGTACATATGGAGTTTTTATGGCACACACATTTTCTCCCTTTCAGAGTTAAGATTCCATCAATTTCTATTTAAAAAAAAAAAAAAAAACAGAGGATGACTAGTGCTTATGCCGTTGAAGTGATCATACAAATAACAGTGGTTTTATTTCTTTTCTTTTTCTTTCTTTTATTTAAAGAATCTTTTTCTTAACCCAGAGAGTTTAGCTTTATCTATACAGTCTCTAGATAGAGACATTTAAAATTTTCATCCACTGCACATATTAATTGGCAATCTTTAGGTTTAAATACCAACTGACAGCTAATAAATATCCATTTGTATTAGAGGACCATGCACTCCCAATATTAGCCAGCAAGATATAATTGTTATGTTTGTCCCATATTAACATCATTAAATTATTGCTTCAACTTTCTTCCCTACTTTCATTTCAACTAAAGAAGTAGAAGAAATAATTATTACGTATACTATATATGAAATGCTTTAAACAAAATTAATAGTAATTTATGATGAAATTCAAAAATAAACTAAAACTATATATAATATACAGATATAGATATATATGAAGTCATGGGCCACATAACAATATTTTGGTCAACTATGGACCACTTACAAGATTATATAGAAATTCCTGTCCCTAATAACATCCTAGTCTTCACAATGTTGTAGCATAATGCATTATACAAATACTTACCATTGTGTTGCAATTGCCTACAATATTCAGTAAAATAAAATGCATACATGTGTATGGCCTAAGAGCTGCTAGGGAACAGAATTTGTGAACCCAAATACGGTCATTTGGCATAAGAATTATTTTAGGTTGGATAATTTTCAGATACAATAGTAGACCCTGGAGAAGCTCTGAAACTCAGGTGGAAGGTACCCTTCCTAAAACACATTTACATGTGTAAGGGATACCTCCATTTGTAAAGATGTCTTCCTTAGAAGAGGATGGCCTTATCTCTAGAAACTCTCATCTATGAAAAAGACAATGACTTAAATCTGCATAACAACCTCACCCTTCTTTACTGTATTTTTCCTAGTAACTTCTCACAACTGCTCTCCCCCACCCCCATCACCTTCTTCTGTCTTCGGAAGAAGACGGTATTTATGGTGGTGTCTTCCGCCATTTTGGGGAAGTTACCCAGGTCTCTCCCTGAGTTCCCTAGGTCTTTCCCATGTATACAGGAGGTATACATGTTATTAAACTTTTGTTTGTTTTTCTCCTATTAGTCTGTCTTTTGTTACAGGAATGTCTCAGCCAAGAACTCAGAAGGGTGGAGGGAAAACTATTATTCCTCCTCTACAGGACAATAGGTCATGCCATAGAGTCCAGATGTACAGTAGGCTGTATCGTTTAGGCTTGTGTTAATTGCATTCTATGTTGTTTGCACAAGGAGGAAATTGCTTAACCACAGATTTCTCAGAATGCATCCCTGTTGTTAAGGGGGATACAAATATATATATATAAGGGGGGGCAAGGACAATATACTATTACCCAAAAGGAACGCCCCAGGTTTGTTATGTCTGCCACCTTACAGGAAAGACATCTCTCAATGCCAGAGATTCGGGAAAAGGAAAGGAAATGTTTATTTAATGCTATACAAACTTAAAGTAGTGACCTAATGTCTTCATCAAAATCCCAAAGTCCCTTAAAACACCCAAAACACACACAGTCCTTCCTTCCCCCCTTTGACCAGTCTGGGGTACTGTATCTCAGGAAAAGAAATAAAAGTCCATGTCTCAGGCAGTCCCCAGTTCTTCCCAGTAATCTTTCTTGGCTGGTAGGCCTCCCTCGGTGCCGGGGGCACCATCAGCTGTGTCACTGGCATCTCTGCTAAAGTTGGGTGGTGGTTCCCCCTTCTAAAGCTGCAGGGGTCCCTATTCTGGCAAAGCCATGTGGCTCTCCTTTCTATTGTCACAGCCTTGTGGTCCTGCACAATGGCCATGGGAGTCCCCACTCTGCCAAAGCCACGTGGTTCTCTCTTCTATTGCTTCAGCCACATCAGTCTCTGCAGTGCCACAGCTGTGTGGTCCTCTCTGCACAATGGCTGCAGGAGTCTCCACTCTGCCAAAACTGCATGGTTCTCCCTCCCAGAGCCATGGGAGTCCCCACTCTGCTAAAGACCGAGTGGTCCTCTCCCCTCAATGGCTGCCAAGTCTCGCTTTAAATCCCCATGCCAATTCCAACTCTTCCCACAATTGGCTACACTTGCCAGCACTCTCATATCCTTCCAGCTTTACTGGACTGCCATCCTGATTCTGGGCAGGCATGGCCCCATGTCATGGAGTCAATCATCTCCAAGTTCTCATACAGGCGCTGTAACTCAGGGGACCTGCCCCCAGTAACGTCTTGGTGGGGAAGTTATTTCCATCCCCCTGGCTCAGAGCACAGGCCGCAGCCATTGAACATATCTACATAACCAGTTAAAGGTTATAGATATGTTAAATGACCACACTAGAGGTTAGCTGCAAAGCTGTCACTATGCAAAATAGCCCTCAATGGTCCTGCTCCATTTGTCCCTTCCCCAACCCACACCTGTCGGGGGAGCGGTGAGGACATTTTAATATTTCCTGGACATCCTGAGCTCTGGGCCCCATTCCAAATCCCTATTTGGGGCCGCCCCTCTTGGCTACACCCTGTTACATTAATAATTCAATAGACATGATATTCTCCAGTTTCTATAAAAATATGACCAGATGTAGTGCATTGAAGCTAGCCTTTCTCAATCAGGTTTCCACAAGGAAATTAATCCCTACAGAAGATAATTTGAGTGGTTGTTTTCTCAGTTCCTCCAAAAACTGTACATGGTTAACACCATTCTAAAAGAACAGAGCTTAATTTATTATATTCAATAAATGCTTTAGAGCATTATGGATTACAATTTTTCAATAAGTAATATATTGGAAACATCATCAAATGTCAAAAATTATTTAAACTTCAATTTCATCGTAATGACTGCAGAGTATTTTAGAAAAATAATATAATTTATTTAACCTGATTTTTAATATTTTAGTCTTTAATGATAGTTATTATAAATAACCTTATAATAAACATTATAGATATTTGTACACTAAATCCCTAGAAGTTGAATTTTCTTGTAAAAGAATCAGCAGTAACTTCATTGCTCAATGTTGTCAAAATGCCCTACGGGGAAGCAGGTAACTCAGCCTCATCGAGTCATCTGTGCTCTAGTCATGAAGCTCTCTTCTTAGTCCACTTTGTTCCTATCTTGCATTACCCTTTGCCAAACCTCTGAACTTCAAGTTGTTGGACCTTGTTAGTCCTTTGTAGGGGAGGCGATGTGTGGAGCAGGGAGAGCAGGTGTATTTTTGGTCCCTTTTTCATTGTTCCCTTTTAGTTTAATAAAGGGCATTTATTGCCTTTCCGTCACATGGACTCTGACTGCCCTTTTTGAGTTTCATTTTGCCTTTCCATGAAGAATAAAGATTCTTATTTTTCCGTCAACCCTATTTCAAGAAAGATACTTGGCAAAGGAGAAGGGCTCCAACCTCACAGCTCCAGTCCCTCTTCAGTGTTCAGAAGACACAGTCATTATTTTTACCTCCTGCTGAAGACATTTGCAGAGGTTAAAAAAAGCTTTACTAACGATAAATAGCAGGGGTGCAGGAATAAACATCTGCCTGCCCATTGACTTATTCACTTAAAATACAATTAGCATGTTGCCTTAGTGAACATCCAGTTAGTTTTCTTTCAGTGTGATACATAATTTGCTTTTTTTTTTCTTCAGAGAGGAACAGGAACTAGGAGAGCTTTATCCAATTAATCCCCTCCCCCCAATGGCTTCACCTTTTCCTTTTTCCCTCTTCAAAAGGACACTGCCTGCTGTGAAGTGCTTAGCTGCATAGGAATACAGCATTTTTGGGTCAGATGAGAAGAAATCCAGACTCTCCCACAATAGCGAAAGCATTATATGTGAACCTTATTAAAAAGTCCAAACAATATCAAATATCATAGCCTTATCTCTCTTGCGCCCTGGTCTGCCTCCCAGAGAGAGGGTCAAGGCATATGGAAGATAATAAATAGTCTCTGGGATCAAGCAGCCACATGTGAAAAAGAAAGTGAAGAAAGTAAAATATGAAGCACCACTCTTATCTTAGTTTCATCATGTAAATAATCAAAACTGCCTTAGCCGATGGAAGTCCATTGTCGAACCTGTGTGGTTCTTCTTAAACATTAACCACAGGTGAGGCAGAGAAATGGTATAGAAACTTATTCTTTCATTAACAAACAGACAAAAGAAAACAATATTCTAAAATGCTTACCACATGGAAGGCAAAGGGCTAAGCTTATGCTTGGATTAATCAAGTTAATACAATGTGTAACAAATAGGTCTTGGTATGATTATTTTATTTTGCAGCTGAAAGCACTGAGGGGAAAGAGGATTCTTTAGTTAGTTCTATGATCTTTCTAAATGTATCTGTGTATTTAAAATAGCTTTTTCCATTTTTTTAGCATCTTGCTAAACAATGTTTTAAGCCATAAAAACGCGATAAGCAGTGTGACTCTAATCGGAATGTGTCCAAGTATAGGGAGAGTGCAAATCATCTGCTAAGAATTGCAGTCCCAAGATCGCTCTGCAAAGCTGGTCTGGAGGTCAGCAATAAATGCTTCTCTGACGCTGTTAAGCTAACAAGAATTGAAAATGAGTGCCCTTAGACATGATGGGCCATTCATTGGAATGGTTCTTCCCCTCAGGGAGAAGGAAAGTCTGGAGGGAGAGAACCCGCGGACTTCGCCCAATTAGCACAGTACTGATGCAGGCAGAGTGGCCCAAGGCACAGGCCTGTGCTTCCAGGATGTGTGTTCCCAACCTGAGGTCTAGGTTGTGGCAACAAGGATCATTCTGGGAGCCATTTCAGTAGCTCTGTATTGGGCACAAGAAAAAAGACAAAAAGGGAAAAGATAAGGGAAAACTGTGCGCTATTTTTTAAAAGTACTTCAGAATGTTGCTTTTCCCTTAGGATACGAGTGAGCTCTTTCTGAGCCTCATATGCAGCAGCAGATTGAAGTTTGATAAACAAGTCAGGAAGTTGGGAAGGACCCATAATAGCAGTGCTACTTTTCCAATGGAAACTGATACTCCTAAATGGTACAATGCTTCAGTCTGAAGTTTAACTAATAGAGAGTCTTGAGCCTAGAATTGAATCAGGCAACAGTAAACTGTGGAAAGTTTAACCTACACTGAAAACACACATTATTACACTTTATATTTTTCCTTGTGTGTATTTTAAAAACTGAAAACCTGTTAAAGATGTAGAATAATGCCTTCTGTTTGGGGGTAATGTTTGTATCATGCAAGTGGTTCTAAAGCTTTAAATATATACATATATATATATATATATATTTTTTTTTTAAAGAAAGGGATCCAACAAAGAAATAAAAAAGAAGTTGGATTTTGAACCTTTTTTTTTTTTGATCAGGAGGTTTAATTTTCACTAACATGGTATCTGTGATAATAATACTTGGAATTTACAAATATGAAATAACATAGGTCAAGTGACTCCTTATACCATGGAAGGCCTCAAAATTTGAATTACTCCTAAGATTCTGGTTCCATCTAGATGCATGCCCTTTCTCTGCCTTGCAGGGTCAAAAAAAACTACCTAATTTAATCAATCGTGAATTTCAACTCTATAAAATTTAGATGACTGATCATATTTGTATGAATAATAAAGAATGCTTAGCGGAACACCTCACCCATATAAGTGCTTAATGTATTTGCAGGTATTTACTGTGTGCCATGTTAAAGAAAATGCAATCTTTTGGAACAATCAGCTATTGTATGTCCTTGAGTAATCAAGGCATATGAAGGGAAGTGAAAGGACTTACTAAAATTCCTGAATTATTTTAAACTAAGTCAGATGAGAAAAAAAAATAGGTTGCTAACTCAATGCCAGCTGAGCTAAGATAACCTTGGAATTTTGTCCTTATGTATAGATTTGCCCTGTTCCAAAAATCTTCTTTAGCTAAAAGATATTCTGAATTAATGACATAACTTTATTTATTTATTTAATTTTTCAATTACAGTTGACATTCAATATTATGAGTTTCAGTGGTTAGGCATTTATATAATTTATAATGTGATCCCCCTGATAAGTGTAATACCCACCTGACATCATGCATAGTTATTACAATATTATTAACCATATCCCCTAAGCTGTATTTTACCGCCATGACTCTTTTGTAACTGCCAATTCGTACTTCTTTAACTTTTTACTTTTTTCACTCAGCCTCCCAACTACCCTTCCATCTGGCAAACCATCAGTTTGTTCTTTGTATCTATGGGATTTTTTCTGTTTTCCTTGTTCATTTTTTGTTTTAGATACCACATAAAACTAAAATCATATAGTATTTGTCCTTCTCTGTCCAACCTATTTTTTACTTAGCTCAGTACCTTCTAAATTCATCCATGTTGTCACAATTGGTAAGATTTCCTTCTTTTTTTATGGACAACAAACATGCCATTGTATGTAAGTATTACATCTTTTTTATCCATTTGTCTTTTGATTGAAGCATTAACACCTAAAATAATTATTGGTAGGTACATAGTTATTGTCATTTTATTAATTGTTTTCTGATTGTTTTCATACATCTTATCTATTCTTTTCTTATTCTTTTGCTCTCTCTTGTATGTTGATGACTTTCTTTATTGTATCTGGATTTATTTTTCTTTATTTTTTATATATTTCTTGTAACATTTTTGTTTGTGGTTACTATGTGCTTCAATCTATATACCAAGCACATACAATCCATGTGCTTGGTACTATATACCAAGTTATGTTTATAGCAATCTATTTTTAAGTTTACTTAAGAGTGAACACATCTATTATCACTATCATTTTAACTCCCCTCCACATTTATGTTTTTGTCATTATTTTTTACTTCCTGCGTGTGTGTTTGTGTATATCCCTTAATTTATTGTTGTAATTATATACCATCTTCCTACTTTTGCCTTTTAACCTTTGTACTAGTGTTAGTATTTGTTGATCCATTGCTTTTATGATATGTTTGCTTTGTCAGTGAGGTTGTTTTTCTTTCTGATATTTTCTTATTCATGTATTTTTATTTCTTTTTCTTCATAAAGAAGTCCTTTGAACTTTTCTTATAATACTGGTTTGATGGTGATGAACTCCTTCAACCTTTTATTTGGGGGGAAGCTCTTTATTTCTCCTTTGATTTTAAATAATAGCCTTGCTGGGTAGAGTAATCTTGATTATAGGTACTTGTTTTTCATCACTTTAAATATTTCTTGCCAATTCCTTCTGGCATGCAAAGTTTTTGTTGAGAAATCAGCTGACAGTCTTATGAGACTCTGGTAGGTAACTAACTAACTGCATTTCTCTTGCTGCTTTTAAGATTCTCTCTTTGTCTTTAGCCTTTGGTTTTTTAAATTATGTTGTATCTTAATGTGGGGTTCTTTGGGTTGATTTTGTTTGGTACTGTTTGCACTTCATGGAATTGTATGTCTCTTTTCTTCATGAGCTTAGGGAAGTTTTCAGACATTATTTCTTCAAATGGTTTGCAATCCCTTGCTTTTTCTCTTCTTCTTCTGATATCATCATGATGTGAATGTTGGTATGCTTGATGTTCTCCCAAAGGTTCCTTAAACTATTCTTATATGTTTTCTTCTTTTTTTTCTTTTTGCTGCTCTGATTGGGTGTTTTCTGCTACTTTGCTTTTCAAATTGCTAATTAGATTTGTTTCATCTAATCTGCTATTGATGCCATAAAACATATTCTTCATTTCAGTTGTACTATTCATTTCTGACTGATGCTTTTTTATGATTTCCAGCTCTTTTTTATGCATCCTATCACTTTGTTGAGTTTCTCACTGAGACCACGTATTCTTCCCTGAAGTTCATTGAGCATCTTTATAACCAGTGGTTTAAACTCTGCATCTGGTAGATTGCTTTCCTTCATTTTTGTTTAGTTACTTTTGTCCTGTTCTTTCATTTGGAACATTTTTCTTCATCCCTCATTTTGGCTGCCTCCTTGTGTTTGTTTCTATATATTAGGTAGATCTGCTATATCTCCCAGTCTTAACAGAGTGGCCTTATGTAGTGGGTGTCCTGAGGGGTCCAGTGGAGCAGTCTCCCTGTTTATCTGTGCTGGGTGCTCAAGGAGTGTCCCTTGTGTGGGTCGTGTAGCCTGTCCTCCTGTAGTTGAGCCTTGATTGCTCTTAGCATTGTTAATAGGTGGCATTGACCTTCAGGCTGCTTGGCTGTGAGAACTAGTCATGATTACAGGAAACAGGCTATTGTGAGGGGGCTAACCCCAGGGAGAGGGATGCAATTTGGCAGAGTTCTGGCGCTTGCCATGTCTACCCTTCAGGTATGTCATTTATGGTGATAATTACCTGGAGCTTTGCTGTGGTCTGAAGGCAGCCACCAAGTGTAATTACCCTGAGGCTTCTTCAGAGGGGCTCTGGTACAGGCTGAAGCCAGCTGTTGCCTGTGTCCAGCTTCAGGCCACCTGGTGGGAGCTATAAAGTGATCTTTAGTTGGCAGCTGCCTGTGCTGGGCTTGCGGGTGCCTGGAAGTGTTTGTGCCATGAACTGAGGCCACTGTCATTCATGCCATATTTGTGGCCACTTAACAAGAGGTACAGGGTATGCTGAGGCTAGTTGCTGCTTGTTTGGGGTTTGTAGATATTTGAAAATTTTTCAAAAAGTCCACAACATGGTCTCAGGCTGGCAGTTTGCATGAATTAGCCTCTGAAAAAGGTTTGGGTCAGGTGGGGTCTCAGAGAATCACCCAGGTGGGGCAAGAGTAGTGTTAGTCTGGTTAATGAAGACTGACACTTTGTGCCCACCTGCACCTGCAGGCACAGTGGGGAGAAGGCTTATCAAATGAACAATGGTGTCTGCCAGCACTTTTGTTCCAAGAAGATCTGGTTCTCCATCCCTTGCCCCAAAGCCACACATTTCAGTTCCTCCCCATATGTCCTCAGCAATTTCTGAGCTGTTATCTTTTCTTCTGAGCTTAGGGCAAGTGTTTGTGAGCAAGTAAATCCATATATAGGCCCTTCAAGAGGATACCTAGCTCTGAATGATGTGGCTCATTTGGTTGAACATTGTTATGCAGGGAGAAAGGTCGCTGGTTCAATTCCTGGTTGGGAGATGTACCTGGGTTGTAGGTTCAGTCCCTAGTCTGGGCACATGCAGAAGGAACCAAGATTTTTCTCTCATATCAATGCTTCTCTCTCTCTCTTTCTTCCTCCTTTCCCCCATCTCTAGAAAGAAAGAAATAAAATCTTTAAAAAAAAAGAGGACAGCAGAGTCTCCAACAGCCCTCCATCTCACCCAGACTGAGTCCCTGCTGATTTTCAAGACCAACTATTGTAGGAACTCCTCTTCCTGGCACTGATGCCAGGCTGGGGAGAGTGTTGTGGGTCTGGGATCCCTTACTCTGCAGTGGGGACCTCTGCATCCAAGACAATCTTCCCAGTTCTTAACTGCCACAACTCAGTGTGGGACCAGCCCCTTCCTCCTCTCTGTGTCTCTTACTAGTCCTGATCAAGTTTCTTTATATCCTCAGTAGTAGGAGTCTGTTCAGCTCATCTCCAAGTGATCCTCGAGGGTAATTGTTTTACAATTAGTTGTAATTTTGACATGGTCATGAGAAGAAGCAAGTGTAGCATTTACATACCCTGCCATCATGACCAGAAGTCTGTTCACAATTTTTTTAGTGAAGGATTCTAAGCACTGAACATCAAGCTGTATACTTTACTTAAATGATTTCTACTTAATATTTTCAAAATAATATGAAAGAAAGTATCTCCAATTTTCAGATCAGGGCAACAAAGACAGGGATGTTTTATAATTTGCCCAGGGTAACATAAAGATATGAGGTGAAGGCAAGGTTTAACAAATTAAAAACTAGAAGTCTAGCTGAAAGAAATTCTATATCTTGTATCTGAATTAGTATGTACAAGATTTGACTCACTCTAGATTGTAAATTCATAGATTTTATTAATCTTGGTTAACACTGACATTTGTGTAACTTTGCTCAGAGTAGACTAACTTTTACTACAGTTTATTAACTGGTTTACCAACCATTCAGTGCTTCTACAGTAATTTATACATGCAAAATATATACAAAATATGGAATTTCATAAGTTGTGTCAATAAAATGCCTTCACATGGTGATTTAATAATCTGGAAACTTCTTTAACAGTATAAGAAACAAATTCTTTCTTCTCTGTTTAGCTTAGACCCAAATAATGTAAATAATCATGTAAATTGTTTTCTCCTTTTATATTACATCTACTGTAAATTTGCATTTTGTTTCCAATATCTTGAATTAACTCATATGACCTTCATTTTTAATACAGTCAAATGAGTTCTGAAAATACATATTTTATTATTTTTAAAATTTGGTATAAAAGTAAGTGCAAATGATTGAGCAAAAAGAAGTAAGTTAAATGCATCATTTCAGGTTTCACACATAACTTACAATTCCGTATGTGTGCAAGGTACATTATTTATGCAGAATCACAAATGACTGAGTAAAAAGAAGTAAATTAAATGCATTGTTTCAGATTTCACAGGCAACTTACATTCTGTATGTCTGCAAGATAAATTACTTATACAGAGTCAAACAGCTGGAAAGCTCGTGTAACTGAACTTCCACACTCCACACGTTTTTACATAAAGAGTAAAATAACAATCTCACATTGTCTGTGTTGTGTCACTGTGTCAATATATAGTCAACACAGACTTTGACATTTAACAAAAATATTTTGGCAATTAATAGGAAAAAAGCCTGAAAGATTATCAAAATATTAAAATGCATTTTGATTCATTAAATCAAACTAAATCATGTTCCTTAAAGTTAACTGCTTTAATCTTAGTATCAATCTATTTAAATCTATCTAGTTACCTACCTATTCATCTACTTATAAACTAAATTAGAAATATAATAATTACCAAATAACTCAAATAGTTGGTTAACTAGAATATATCATTTGTAGATTAATCTAGATCAGTGGTTCTCAAACATCAATGATCACCCTCAGGGGACATTTGGCAATGTCTAGAGACATATCTGATTGTCCTAAATGGGTGGGTGAAGGGAGGTAATAAATGCTATTGGTATCTAATGGGTAGAGGGCAGAGGGTAGAGGTAGGAACCCAGATAAACTTCCTACAATGCACAGGAATGTCTCCCACAATAATTATCTGTCAATAGTTCTTTTCAGAAAATTTGATGTAGATAATAGGAAGTTTAATGAATTAAGATATTTTATATCAGCAATAAATTTATACAATTGTACTCTTTTTAGTTCCTCAAAGCAGTAGTATGACTGGAGAGTACTTATTCTCAGAAATAAAATACTGAGTAAACTAATCAAGTACTATTTGATACAAGTAAAATGGCAAAAGGAAGCCATAGGAGATGAGCAAAGAAGAGTATTGTATTTCAAAGTTATTAAAATTGGAATGGCCCCATATAGGCTGGCACCCTAGTGTTCTCATAAGGATACTACTACATTACCTAATCATGAAGTATTCATTTAGGCACAGTATTACAGCAATGACAACATCACTAGGATCTCCTCTGTCAACTTCCACATATGCATTTTAATTTTTTCCCTGATGTAATCATGATAGAAATATTGGTGTAGGCGAGTGCTTGTCCACTTGTAAAGTACAGCCTTCATGCTGTGTTTTAAAACTGTGACAATTCTACCTTAGGACTTCATTACAGAGTTAATAAAATCAGCGCTATGTTGCTGCAGTTCCACAGCAAAGATCCACCACTCCGAGGTATGTGTGCTTTTTTCTCCAGATAAATTAAAACATTCATTTGGATGTCATCTCTTTGTAATTAAAGGAAAAGCTCAGGTTAAGTTAAGAGTAATAATGCAAAAACTGCACAAAGAGGCAATATTTCAAAATGGCAGTTTGATAACAAAAGGACTAATTTAAAAAAAAAGAATGAAAGGATTTTATTAACATTCACCACAAATTGTGAATCAGTAGTCTTGAATGAAATAAACAAAGCAAAAGAAATATATATATCTTAGAACTCTACTTATAGATTCTATAAATTCACCATTTAAAATTCCTGTTTCATTTACTTTCTCCTTCATTTCCAACATTTGTGAAAACACCTAATAATTATGTTATTTCTATAAATTCTCTTTACTTTAGGCCAACCAAATTGGCACTGTAAAACCCAGCAAATTGTCTAGAATATTAGTATTTATTCAAGTCTCATGTTCTTATGACATATATACATGTCTACATATATAATAGACTACATGTATTCCCCGAGGTTTCTGGAAAAAATAAAACATAATTCATTTTGATTATTTTATCCATTGCCTTATAAATGAAAAAACTGTGCCCAGTAGCTTAATCAAAAGGTTCATGTTATGACACATAGTAGAAAATATTTTTGATAATGCATTCATTCTGTATTAATTCAATAATTAGCTATGGTGTGCCAGCCACTTTTCAGAATACTTAGGGATATGGTGGTGAATGAAATAGAGAAGGTTCCTGCCCTAAGAAAACTCACATTGTATTGCAGAAGACAACCCTATATTCACCTGCTGCAGGTGAATATACAATCTGGTAGGAAAGGTGATGCATCCACCTGGAACAGGGACCCATTATAGGATGTAGGCAGGGCCAGTATAAGAGGAGTATGTTGTGTGGGTGATGAATAAAGTGTAGGGAGACCACATAATTTATTTAATATCTAACCTGGAATAGTTTTAGAGTGAAAGAGTGTTATCAATAATGTTTCTGGGGAAAGTGGTGTAACATCACTCTTCTAAGCAAATCAGGACAAAAGTAATGATAGGTCCATCGAATTTCAGAAGAGAAGTTAATTGTAAATTGGAGTGACTCCTGAAGACTTTCAAGAAAATGACACCTGCACTTGACTTGTGTCTAGGCATGTGACATGGCAGAAGGAAGGTGGGAATGCATCTAGTCCAGAGAAATAACATTATAAGAGACATTCTGATTACCCTGCAATGAAGCATTGATGATTGTGAAAAGTGGGAGATAATACTGGATGGTGAAGAAAGAGATAGGTTGAGGTATAAGAGCAGAAAGACTATAATAGTGTTCAAATTCTGTGGAAAATAGTCTCGTATAAGAGAGTCATATAAGACCTATTGGTCCCTGGCTGCTGTGGCTCAGTGGACTAAGTGCCAACCTGCAAAGCAAAGGGTCACCAGTTCAATTCCCAGTCAGGGCACATGCATGGGTTGCAGGCCAGGCCCCTGTAGGGGGCGCATGACAGGCAACTACACATTGATGTTTCTCTCCCTCTCTTCCTCCCCCTTTCCCCCCTCTCTAAAAATAAATAAAATCTTTTTTTTAATGTCTATTGGTAAGTATGTGACACAAACAGAGCAAAACTACTCCTAAACTTCATTTTGATGCTGTCAGATGAGAATATTGTAGAGCTACATATAGTATAAAGCATACAGATGTTTTAATTCTGCATAAACTATATGTTGTTGCATGATCAATTGGAGCAGAATAGCATATGGGTATATTAAAGTCAAATCCCTTTTTTATGCCTACATGTATATTTACATATGAGGCAATATTTTATGAGGATTTTAGAGTGACTGTTAGATGATTTTTTGCAAAGAGGATAAACATAGCAAAAATTATATATATACATATATACACACACATACATACATATATATGCTAATACAACATTTTAGATAATAATGACCATTTGTGAATACTTACTATAATCCTGAAATTATGTTAACATTTCTTCTAAAGTTTCTCCCCAGATCCTATGAGTTAGATTTTATCACAATTATTTGACAGATAAATAAACAGAACTGAAGAAGTCTGATAATTAGTTGAAGACTGCACAGCTGCTAGATAATAGTGCAAATATTTGAAGGCATTTTTGCATTGCTATAAAGTCCACAATCTTGTCCATGGTGTCATATTACCGTATACCTACACTTATGCTCACTGAGTTGAGCCTCATGTAGCTCAATTCTTATACAGAGGTCCCAACTGGAACAGAAAGCTGGTTACTTAATATGCATCTCATTTCATTCAAATAACATTGGATTAGTATTATCATTGTTTTAATCATTCCCTTCCAGCAAACATATGGGGTAAGTACTAGCATTTTTAAAAATCTCTTTCTGCTTTGCCTATTCTCTGATATAATGTAGCCTGATATTTCATGGTTTTCATTTAAGCAATTGATGTGCAGTCTGTTTCATTGGGTGATGTCTCTGTATCAGAATCCCTCATTTTCACCTTTAACTGTCAGCCCCTAAATCAGTAGTTTCTGAGTAAATTTATCATTCTAACAACTAGTTTGTATCTTTGAAATTTGTAGTAACCCCTACAGCCATTTAGTTTTCCTATTTTTATAGCTATAATATTGTTTAAACTTCCTGGGTTCCAAGAAAATTGTAGTATTTTTATTATGGCTATTCTAGTTTCTAGTAGTCTTGTGATTTGGGAAAATATAACTGAGTTAATCACTGAAGTTATTAATGAACCACCAAACTAGAAACAGTTCCTTGGGGGAAAATATATCACACAACCCACACTTGTGGAGAAAACAGAACAATCTAAGTAATTGATACTCAACAAAGAAGTCTAAATAAGTAAATACCACTTCAGGGAACTGAAGTCTGGAAACCTTTTGGACAAATAAATAAGAAGGAAAAGGGAGATATGAAAAACCAATTGATTCAGGGAGAACCAACATTTTTTTTTCATTCAAACTTTTATTTCCATACTAATGCATGCCACATGTCTGAAAATCTAACATAAATATTAGGGTGAAAATAATGGTGAATAATAATAGAATATATTATATGGTAAATATATCTATTTTTAAAGGCATATTCCTTTTTTCAATGTGTGTTTTAATTTCTCAAACTTTCTTATTATACAGTAGTGAACTTTTTTATAATGTCTAGTTTACAAATGTACTTTGATAATATATTATTAGAAAAGATTAACATTTGGAGGTTCAGGTAAAAACATAATTATAAAAATCAAAAAACATGATTTTTATACAAAATGTCTTACAGAATTAGAGAGTAAATTTTAAATAGTTTTTGTACCATTACATTAATAATGTAATACATTATTATTTACATTATTCATTAATTATTAATGATAATAATTAATAATAATTAGTAAATATATTAATAACAATGTAACACATTATTGTTTACATTATTTACTAATCATGTAATTTACATTATTAGTGTAACTCATACCAACTTTTCTATTTTTTTCAAAGAAATCAACTAAAACATTCTAACCAAAATCTCATGCTCTATGAAATGTAAATAAAAATTTGAAGATTTATTATAGTGATTATATATCAACAGAGGCGAATATGTATTTTATGATTAAGAATTTTTTTCTGAAGTAGGTGATACGAGGGAAAAATCCCTAGATCAGAAAACAAACCATCTCAATACCTTTTGATAAATAGACAATTCCTGCTATTTCTATACGGTGCATGGCAACATAACAAATAAATTACCTTCATTAAAGATTTGCATGAAGGATTAATGAGCATTAGTTAAGCCACAAAATCACAAAGAACATTTATGAAGAATTACTAGTATAAGAAGTTGAGAATCTTTAAAATCTCAATAAATGAGAATCTCAATAAAATAATTTATCTTACCTGAAGATTTTCTACTGTAGCTGTATGATAAATGTAACCCAAATGCAGTCAAAGTTTCATATTTTTCATCCAATATTTAGGCAAATCTCAATCTTAGAGGGTTTTATCCTCTGTGACTCTCCCACCTAGATAGGGGATAATTTATTAAACATATTTTTTTGTTAATATTTACCTTGCTATAAATCTTTAAATGTATAACATCAAATTTTCATAACATGAAATTAAAAGAAGTAATACATCTTTTAAAACGCACTGTCAGTGAAAACTGTTGAGTGTTTTGGATCCTTAGTGCATATAACTAAATTGAACTTTAATTATTTTCTTTATATACAAATGACAAATATGGATAAAAAACATTTGACTAAATAAAATTGAAAAATGAAAGAAGTTTATTTTGCTAACTAAAATTTCTACTTTCCTCCCTTTGGAATGTTGCCCAAGATTAATTCTTTCTACTTGTCAAGCCCTAACAATCTGGGGACTCCTTTTATTCGAGAAAATACTGGATTGTTTATGTATGGGACTTTTTTGGTTAAGTATTTTTAAAACTTTGTAAAACCTAAAGAAATCGGGAATAAGTACTCATGCTTGTAATCAGGCATCAATGTTGTTTTTACCCCTATGAACATCCACATATCAGGCACGCTGTGCTGCTAGTTTGCAGTAGATTTCTATGCTAACAGGACACGTCCTTACCATTTCACATAGTTAAGACTTCTGTGGCTCTGTGACCACAGTTTAATTAGATTGTGACTCAATGGTCATAAGAATTTCCAGCAACCTGCTTTGGTTTGGTGAATAGGATTTAGACACTGCTCTGATAAGTTGTTTTATGAAGCATCAAAGTTTCAACTGGCAAAAGTAGACCCCAAAACATATATAACAATCTAATAAATACCAGAAACCACTGTTAATCAGGTTCTTCTTTTTCAAATAAAGATCTATGCTCAGTAAGAATTGTTGGTCAAGTTATTGATATCTGTATCCTGGTTTTGTCATCCATAAAGTAGGGTTACCTATCTCTGTAAGGATTAAAGAAATTAGCATGCATAGATCACAATGTCAGGGACATATTAAGTACTCTACAGCTTTACTAGATCCTAGTGCAGCTACACCCAGATCCCTCTTACCTGGGAAACGCACCCATCCGGCATCTGTCCCTTCTCCACAGAATTTTCCTTGCCTGGAAATTCCTTGCCATTACTGCACCTCACTTCCCCCAGCCAGCAGCTAATAACTGACTGATGAGGAGAAGGAGAGAATGAAAGACTGATTCCCACTGATTCTCTTTATTTTCTGTTCAGTCACTCATCAAATCTACAGTGGAATGTGTGTTCCAGAGTCCCAAATGGAATTATTCCCAAGCTAGTCTCTGGTAGGGGACCACATCTTTTCTTAGCTTTTTAATGTTTTCCTTGCCTTACCCTGTGTTTTTTAATTTCTAATCCTGGGAACACTATCGATAAATCACATTCAAAATAATCTGCTTTTCACCCTTGCAGGGAGGGTGACTCAGTTGGTAGGAGAATCACGTCATGCACCAAAACATTGTAGGTTCAGTCTCGGGTCAGGGTGCATATGGTAGGCAACCAATCTCTCTCTCTCTCTCTCTCTCTCTCTCTCTCTCTCTCTCTCTCTCTCTCTCTCTCTCTCTTCCTTTCCCCCTTCCTCTCTAAAATCAATAAGCATCCTTGGCTGAGAATATTTTTTAAAAGTCTGCTTATCAGACTCTGTTGCTAGGAAACTGACCTAAGACAATAGATATTCACTATTATTGCAGTAACTGTTGTTATTAAGCTGTCTAATATTCTGATTTAGTGAGGATAAACTCTTAGATTACCTTGGTCATGTCCAATGGATGAACTACACAGTGTTCCAGCAATTCCATTCATCTCTTCTTTAAACTAAGCTCTTCTTAATTTTGATAAGTACAGCAAGATTGCATTCCCCGGTAAAACCCTAGCACACAGGTATTCCATTGTTGATTCAGGGCTGGGCTCTGGGAGCTGGAAGAGTGAACTGTGGGAAGTCCAGAGTGAATGCTTTTCAATGCAAAAGCTGAAGCCTACGGTGAATGTGTGCCACTGATTATGTCACACTGTTGAGTAAATACAATAAATACAACTTTAAAACCCCTTAGCAAAGCAAGATATTTAGGTTGCATTTTGAAAGAGTTAGTGATGACCTTTATATCTAGACACGGGGCTCCTGGAATAAAAAAATTCCTCTGCAATGTGAAGCATTTCACAGTAAAACGACAACAGATACACTGTTACCCGGTTTGTGTCACCACTTGAACTCTGGAACTTTGAATTCGTTTGAGGTGTGGATCGTGAGAGAATGCCAGTTTACTACTGTTTCTAGGTAAATATACTTTATATTTGTTTTGCTAAAGGTGTTTTGAATTATATGCACATAAAATTTTATTTTGTCTCGGCGACATATAGGTTGAAGCAGAACTCTGCTGCTTCTGATTCTAGGTAACAAATATAATGAAAATCCATGTCTGAAAAACTGTAAAAAAGGAGAATTAGTACTTTGTTCTGTCCAACCAAGATAATTAAATGTAATGCAAGGATATGGCCTGTCTTTGTATTAAGGTGATTTTATTTTTAAAAACACATGACAAGTGTCCTCCCTTGCACTCTTCACAACATCCGTGAAAACATCTTGACTGTGCAGGCACCAACCAAGCGCCAGTTACACAGCTTGTTCTGTTATAGTGCGACCGCTCAGCACCCTTGCCTCAGGGAAGGATGCCTATAGCTGAAACTTTTGACTTGTGCAGAAATTAAACCCAACTAATCCAACTGTGTGAGGTTCAAGGTGAATCTGCATTGTACCAAATACACATTGTGTTAAGTCATTTACCCTGACCCCATGGCTACCCTAATGAACACTTCCTTCGTGTTGAACAGTCTCATTTACGTGGCTTGGGTAATCAACACAACCATAGAACATATACACCACTATGCCATTACATGAATACCGAAACTGAGGTTCAGCAAGACTGGAATAGAATAACTGAAGTTGTATGATATAATGATAAAATACAGGCTTAGAGTGATTGCCACAAATTTGAATTTTTCCTCTGACACTTACTATCTATAGTTTTCCACTGGTTCCTTCATTTCTCTGAGCCTCAGACCTTTGATGTTAAGGATAGTTATAATAATAACTACATCTAGTTCTGTTGTAGTAAGTTTACATATCACATATAATTTAACCTACAGTTTTCTACATTAATTGAACTTTAAAAATGCTAAGATTAAGGCCTAAAACTACATAGCTGGTAGATTATGCAGCCATTCCTGGAACTCTGGTTTTGCGATCCCAAAGTCCATAGTCGTATTCACTCAAGATGCTGCCTTCTAATCTGTTTGTGTCGGGGGAGGGGAAGAGAACTAAGTGGAGAAATGTGTAAAGTTGTGACCCATAGTAAACTCAAGTTAGTTCCTTTCCCAGCCCCACTTACTCATATCTCCACAGCATCTTGAACAATACTTTGTTTATAATAATATATCACTACCTACTTATTTATTGATATTCCCAGTTGTCTTGATCTCAGCACCCATCCTACATTTGAAAGCCATTTAATTTGAACCATCCAATCAGCTTCCTCAACAAAGTGTCAGTGAACAAATTCAAGTAGGGGCAACATGACTGACCACGCATAAAGGCTATTAACCTGAGAGTTTGGACAGCCTAAAAATTTTATGCCCCCTCAACCTTTGCTAATTTGCCTTGTACATTTGAAAATAGTTCACAGTAACTTTGTGAACATGACCTTTTCTCCTTTGTTCATTGACAGTACATTACAGATACTTAAAACTGCCTACACTCTCTCTCAGAATCTGCATGTAGCCCAGTTTCAAACATCCTCTTCCACTCATATTCTCAAGGTGAAAACAAGTTCACATGCATCTCGGAACATTTACAATGAAGTTTAAATATAAAAAAAAATTCTTGAAATTTAAGTTTATTAAAAAACACACATAGATTTTTTAATGCTAATTATTCACTTGTTCATTAAATATGTGTTTAGCAACTACACGCCAGGCATCTGTTGGGTTTTAAGGATATATAGTGGTAAAGAAAGTAGATTTAGCTTTGGCTGGTGTGGCTCAGTGTATTAGTGCCAGCCTGCGAAACAAAGGGTTCGATTCCCAGTCAGGGCACCTACCTGGGATGCAGCCCAAGTTAGGCTCCCAGTAGGGGGCACGTGAGAGGCAACAACACATTGATGTTTCCCTTTCTTTCTCCTTCCCTTCTCCTTTCTCTAAAAAATAAATAATAAAATATAAAAAAGGAAGTAGATTTAGTGAATGTTCTGCCAAGAGTACTTGATGTAGCTGATGGTGACATTTTCTATCATAATGAAGGTGTAAATCAGCAATGTAAAAATATATTTCCTACTTATTTCAGGTTGTATCCCCTTTGATTAGTAATAATAGACAGTTAATAGGATGATTCTATACAATTTTTTCATGGTATTATTAATTCCAAAACCCAAAATGGTAGTATCAGGTACAAATGCTTTAAAAAACAAAATAATTGTGCAAATTTCTAAAGCCATATTACATCTTCCAGGAATTTACTAAATTCCCATAGTCAAGTATCATTACATTAATTAATTTATCAAAAAGAGAGGAATCATAATAGAAGATAGAATTATAAAAACAAATATTACAAGGCAATTAGTAAATATTAAAATGTTTATGATGTATATCTATTAAGTAGCATCTAACAAAAATTAATGCAAATGTACATCAAATTATAAGTACAAAACTTAAACTATAAGAAATCAAACCCCATATACATTTATAATAAGGAAAAAATATAACTAGTTATTTGACAGATATAACATTAAATCTCACATTACAGGAGTAACCAGAAAAAGATGACATCAAGGATTTTGGCAAATGCAGCCCATTAAGTGAAATTTTTACTACACACCATAAAACTGAGCATATCGTAAAAGTAGAGAAGCTTCTGTTTTTTAAGTGTTCCTTTTTATAGCTAACAAGGATAAAGAAAATAGGGTCCCTGAGAGAGTTGCGTTGTAAATTGGGTCAGTGAACAGCTCAGATGTCATATCCATAATATTCTCTCCAAATCCTTTGACCCAAAGCTTCTGATGTGTACACACATTATTAGGAAGAAGAATGGTTATTTTCTAACTTGTAGTTATTTTAAAGAATGTTGAAATGAATCTCAGATAATTAGTTGTTGAAATTGTTTTCAAGGACTTCAGAGAGTCCAGTATGTGGTTTTATTCCTTTCTCACACTTTTTAAATTAATAACACTTCAATTATGAGAAATGAGCAGCATTGTTTATACGGGTACTCCTGTTTCTATAGCCAGTAACTGTGGAAATACTTTATTTAAACAATCCCCTTTTTGTCAGGGGAACAAAGAGGAGACCGTCTGTTTTGTGACACTGAATCAATCACAATTGTGTTGAAAGTTGCAGCGAAGTTTTCAATGCATAAAGCCATGGAAGTTGGACATGCCATTCAGAGAACAGACAGGGCCGACGTAGGAACTTTCCTTCTACCAAAATTTAGAAATGATGAATAAAGAAATGTTCAATATACAGTTAAGATCACAAGAAAGAAAAAGAAATCCCCAGGTGTCAGAAATAAACAATATCTAAAAGCCAGGGCTAAAATCCTAACTAAAATCTAGGAGTAGTGTTAATCCTAAGGAGATTTGGCAGCAAGGCAGATTGTTTATATGGCATGGAAATAGACATTAATGCCCAGGAACTTTACAATTCATGCTCATGCTGAGATAAAGTGCACGCCTTTTGCTCTGCCCAAGAAGGGAGGTTGGAACACCACCAACGTATGCACCAAGTCAGGCCCACAGTAGGCTGTGACCTCAGTTAACTGAATGATTCTCACTGACTCAGGAAGAAAGACAAAAAATACTCCCAGGGGAAACCAAAACTTCAAGCCAGCAGCACATGGGATTGTAGGCCAAATGTATATTACCTTACAGTATCAAAAACGCATACTGAGATTTAATATAAAAAAACTGATCCCAAGTAGGTATACCCCAAGTGGGGCTCTTGGTAGGAGCTAATGCACAGTATCCTTGAGAGACTCTCACACCAAGAACGCACACAATATCTCAAAAGGTGTCATTGTCTGCTAAAATAGGGAGTTCTCACTGAAGAATCGTATTAAGAACATCTAAAACATTTTCAATTGTCCTAACTAAACAACACTATTTCAAAAAGAACTTTAGAAAAATGGAAAAAAACACAATTGATCAAATAGTCTCAATATTCTTCTGAAATGGATAATAACATTCAAATTTTAATAGCGATCAGCTTGCACTAAGTTAATTTTAGGTACCCAGCACAACTGGCATGAAACAAAGGGGTATATGAAACAAAAGACTAATGACACTGACACTGGGTTTTACTACCTCCCTGAATTATTTTAGCATCCTCAGACTCTAAAATCCTGGGTAATACTAAAAATAAAACTAATGTTGGTTTTTTATGATAGCAAAGAAAACTCTGAAAAGGTTATTTAAAATGATAATAGAAAATGAAAAGCTTTATAATATAAACTAAACAGCAATTGTAAAAGATATTTGGCCTGGTTCAATATTTTTATTCCTGGTACAGTCATAAAGCAATCCAAATTGAGGTTGCTGCCTTTTCTATTGTGTACCATTTCTACTTTGTATCTTCCTTGAAATTATGAAATGCTTTCCTATGTAAAACTGAAAACTTATTTTGAAAACCAATTAAGCATTTTTGAACCCCCAAATATTCATTTACCTGTAAATTTTTTTAAATGCCAATTTTGCATAAGTACTTTTTTCCCCTATTTTAACAATATTTT
This sequence comes from Tonatia bakeri, assembly GCA_004024845.1. Taxonomy (NCBI): domain Eukaryota; kingdom Metazoa; phylum Chordata; class Mammalia; order Chiroptera; family Phyllostomidae; genus Tonatia; species Tonatia bakeri. The sequence goes on from PVIA01001628.1 coordinate 91,615, forward strand.
ACAAAACACTGACTCAATAAACACTGCCAGTATAACAGAAATAATATTTTAATCAATGGTAGACTTGTTCACTGTTTTCTTCTCACCAAATTTTAAATAATATAAACCAAAAATTGAGATAACCCCTATAAAACCTACTGTAAGCTTCAAAAATATCAAAATGTCTGTGACTGATGTTTAAATGACAAATGAAATTCTTTATATAACAATTAGAGAAATTCAGAGTATTGAGTGTGAGAAGTCCTTGCATTTAAAATCCAGTTGAGCAGTATGAGAACAGAATGAAGTATTTCAACTATAGTCTATGGGCTTTCTTCGCATAAAGCCACATGGATGCTATTAATAAATTCTTAGTAAAATACCAAGTGCACTGAAGACTGTCAAGTAGGTAACTATAGCTATGAAAAACAATTTGCTTTGTAAAATATTTGTTAAAATATTTGTTAAAATATTTGAAAGTTTTTGATATTGCAAATGCATACTATAATTATAAGCTAGTATAACATAACATTTCAAAATTCTCAGGCATCCACTAGAACTGTATTTGCTTTAGGAGTAATAAATATTGGCTATACTTGCTTAGTATCAATGTTCTACTCATCCTGTATTTTCATCCTGAACTTCTGCCATCCTCTACCCAGTCACTCAAAGAAGATATGAGAATACTTCTGGACAATTTTTCTCTTTGTTTGTTTTATCTCCACTATATTTCTTGGACAAATATCCTTCTTCTCATTCTTATAATCATAGTTATAATGCAAATTTCTCAGCTCTCATTTCAATATGCACTATTTTCTTATTGTTTGTTTTTCCTGCAGCCTTGCTCTTACTTAAATTCAACATTTGCAGAATCATCAGAATAACCAACACAAGAACATATCTATCTATGACAATTCTTTGCTGAAAAATACCCAGCAGTACCACCCTGCATATCAGATAGAGCACAGGCACCTTAACATAACATACACACCATGTTAATCTGTGTTGAGTAATTTGGATTTATCTCCAATCTCTACAACCTCTTTCTGACCACTCCCTTCCTTGAATTTTTTTCTACTCCAATAACAAAAAACTATTTGTAGATGTCCAGTCTTACCACCCAACTCTTTTTCTGAATGACCATCCTCATTTGTCTCCTCTTACTGGAATAATCTCAGCACTCCATACACTCTTCACATGACAGGTTCCAATAAGTCTTTTAAGACTTTAAACTGATACCAACACAAATTTCTCCCTTGGCTTCCACATTTAACCGTGCAACTGCCCTCTCAATTTCATGCTAGATAGTATGGCAAATTTAATCTGTTAACATTAAACTGATTTTACTCCGCCCACATCTCCAAAGAACTGCTCTTTCTATAGTCTTTCATTTCAATAGAGAGAATTATATTCTAGTTGCTCAGTTACTCGGGTCCAACATCTTACTCCTTGACTCTTTTCTTCTCGCATTTCATAACAATCCATCAGGAATTCCTGTCAACGATTCCTACCACATTTGTACCAGAACCAGTTACTTTTCAACAATATTTGTTAACAAATGAGCAAATGAATGCAGCTCAGGTGTCTCTTAACCCAGGAAGTTTTCATTATCGACATGATTGTCTAAGTGTCTTTTTCCCATGCTTTCTTTAGAACAGAATGTGTATTTCCATTTCTTTATTCCACATTGTTTTATAGGTTTGAGTATCTGTCTCCCAGTAGATTGATCATTAAGAATTAAAAGCTCTCTCATCTTTTTAAATTCAGTGTTATCACAGTGCTAATCATCTAATACACATTCAGCAAACATTGCAATTGAATGAATGAGTGAGTGGTATAAATGTTAAGCATCCTTAAGAAATATTCCAGACCCTTTTGTAGTCATTAAAACAATAGTCTTTTGACCATGGAATGCTAAATTAAGTAGATAAGTGAATCAAATGGATCAAATATATATAGCCTTGAAATATATCTAACACTTAGTCAAGGCTTTGTTATTTGAGCTTTAACTGTTTTTGAAATAACCTATCTTTCAACAATTAAATTTTGTGTATTTTCAGAGATCATCTATAGTTGGGTATTTAATGAGTTCCCTTCCTTTGTGGCGGAAGACAGCCGGAGATTCATTTCCCAGGAGACAGGCAACCTTTACATTTCTAAAGTCCAAACATCAGACGTTGGCAGCTACATTTGTCTGGTGAAAAACACAGTGACGAATGCCCGAGTACTTAGTCCTCCAACACCACTCACTCTGCGTAACGATGGTAAGTTGCATGGCCTCTGTTAAACTAGTCAGCCATCTCAAATGTGAAAAATAAAGATGCATTCGTGTTTTGCTAAGCCCTTAAACCTAGCACAAAAGAAATAAAAAGACATTTGCTGTGTTTAAACACTCTTCAGTTGGAGATTATGCATATCTTAGAATAAAAATTTTGTTATAGGAAATTGATGTCCCCTAATGCCAAAATGGGGGAGAGAATGTGAAAAAGGGACTGTAATTAAGATTCCACAGCTCTTTTCTTTGCTCTTTAATGCCTCTATATAGTACATGTGCATGAATTGCAAGCATTTTATATGTTCACTTTTTTTATAGGTTCACTTTTCATTACGTTTTTACTTTAGTTACCTTCAACTTGAATGTTCAGCTTTTAATACTTCATGGTATAGTTATAATTGTTATTATTACTTCTCCAATAATAGGAACACTTGTAACTTTAACTTTTAAGTGCAATTCAAAAAGATTTGATGATTCTATAATTATAGGTATTGCTATCTATCTAAAGTATCTTCAAATTTAAACACCTCATTTCTAGTTATAGACATTTACAGTTAAGCATTGCATTAAAGGAGTCAAGTGCCACATTACAGTTGATATATATGGCTTGCTCTCTCATGCAATAAAAATCTATAAATGTATATTAAGAAGTAAGCTTGAAAACATTTATTGTAAGATTTAAAAAATAACATTTTAACACTACTTTTTCATATACTTAGTTTTAGAAAATATGGTGCTGGAACATATGACCAGAGTTATATCACAAGATTTGTGCTTACCACTTAGTTTTTCATCTTGTATATTTAGACTTCACAGTAAATATAAGTACATATAATAGCAATAACACTGTCAGGTAGAATATATAAATGCAGTTTATATTTTAGAGATGAGAAAGACAATATTTATTCAAGAGATGAAATGACCTACAAAAGGTCACACAGCTAGGTAATGGCATGAAAGAATAGATTGGAAACAAAAACAGGAATTTGGAGACCAGTTTAGAGTCTATTGAAAACAGTCAGCCAAGACGTGATGAGGAACAGAATGGAAGCAGCGGTAATACCACTGGAGGGCAGGAGACATGCCTGGGATATTACTGAGGTAGAATTACCAGGATATGATGACTAATTGAACATGGGTGGGGCTGTGAAGTAGGAGGAAGCTTTGGCACAGTCCATTGAATGGGCGATGATTCACAGATCATGATCACAACTACAAATGGGAGTTCAAAACTGCTACTCAATCCTACTAAATTTCTGTGGGCTGTGAACCTGTAATTCTCCCAAAAGTTTTTAGAAGTCCCTCTGCTTCCCTTAAACTGGACTATAACCCAGTGCCTCCTCACACGTACACACGCGCACACACAAAAAAACCCTATGTAAGTATCAAATTTATCTTCCTATTAGTAAAATTCAAACCTAACTACATTTTTATTCATATTGTTCCTTCCTTGTCCTATTTAAATATTGATAATACACTGTTTCACTCCTATTAGGAGGATCCCTTTACCTTTGTTGATTTTTGTTCTCTCTGGCCTTTTCAGAACATTACACTCTTAGTCATTATTTCTAATATATTCAATACCATGTCACTGACCTAATAAATTATTCTTAGTCACCATATTAATTGAATTACTTAAGCAGTTAAAATTGTTGATTTTTTATGAACTCTGTATCTTTAAAGAATCATTATTTGACCAGTACTGTATGAAAGCCTCAATTAGTAAATACAAATAAGTAAAATGAAACCATTATATTTAAGTTAATAAGAAAGAGGTGGGAAACATCTGCTAAATTTCAATTATATCTTTCAATGACAGTCTTAAGATACAGAAGTTACAAAATTTACATTACTTTCTTCTATACATTATCTAACATTGTTTCCTTGGCTCTTTGCCTACTAATGTGTATTTTCTATCATAGTAATACATCCATATTGAATGAATGCTTTATAAGTGTAGACAAGAAAACACATACATACACACCTATCTTTCTCCCACCCATCAAATCCCACTCCTTAGAGCCAACTTTTCAAATTCTCCTTTTATTCTTCACAAGGTTCACATATCATGCTAGAAAATATCTATACTTATTGTTTAATCAAGTTAAATAAAATCATTAGCGCAGTTAAGAAAGCCCATGAAAAGAGGATGAGATAAAGAGAAATGAGTTTAGGAACAACTCTTAAGTAATACAAATCGTATTAGAAAGGTAGAGAATGAAAATCCCACACAAGATAATAAGTCAGAGAGATAATAGGAAAAAACATCAGTGTAGCACCAAGGAAGCCACGGAAAATGAATGTTTGAATGAGGAGAGGATGTATTTGTTTCCTGTCACCCTCTGAGACCTTACAAGAAAAAGCCATTCATCAACAAGAATACTGAAGGAGAGGAAGCAGTTCACTAACAAATGAGACATTCTCATGCACTCTTTCTGGAAAAATATAAGGAAGGTTGTGAGTTAAAGGATTAAACAAGTAGAAAAACTAAAACTCAGAATAAAGTTTAAGGAATCTAAAAAAGTTTAAAGGGCTAGACCATGTGCCCAGAGGAAGCCTGAAGAAGCTCTGAAATCAAAGTTAGCTGAGGTAGACATCAAAAATGACACTGAATAAAAAGGGAATTCAAGGTATGTATGTTGAACATATTTCAGTAAAATATAGGAATCCGTTCCCTTCCCTATTCCAACATGCAAAAAGACTGAACAGCTTGTCTCTTAACCATATGAATAAACTTTTCATGGAAAGCTGAAGTTCTTGATGTGAATGGTGGCACATGGGCAAAAACTTATTCAGGCAGGTGGTGTCCACAGACTAACAACAGCTTTTTGCTCCATATATCAAAGCTGAGAGGACTATCAACACACATTACCCAGCTTACTCCCCACCCCTGACTCAGAAAGGAAGCAACTTTACAGACAGGGGAACCCCAAAAACTCCCAGTCTTCTCAGACTTAACATTTATATAAATTCTAAGTTAACAGTTTCTATAAAAATGACTGAATTTTCTGAGTGGTTATAGAATTTACATGAGGATAATGAGTGAAAAGAACAAGAAATTGTTAATATGCTAAGAAATGCATCAATTAGACTGGAATCCTTTTTTAAATCAAAACTTTCATATCACTACTTGATTTGTCATCAAAGCAATTGAAAAAGTATGTTCATAAGAAGGACATAGTCCCAAATGTTTCCCCAAGTAAATGGCATATATTAACCATTTAGTCTAAAACAAAAATTGAATACGACTGCGGATGAATCCGTTTACTGCACCCTGGTCAGCTGAAATTCCTGGTGAGTTTTACAAGGCTCTCAGTGCAGGGACAGACATCATAGTAGATATTTCTGCAGATTTGGCAAACACTTCTGCAAGAGTTTGAATATAAAATTACAGTTAATCTGCTATGGCCATAGAGTTGGCTATAAAAATCGTTGCAAGAACATAGTGTTTTTGTACTCTCTAGAAAAAAAATAGATATTTCTAAAAATAATAGATATTTCTAATAATAATAATACATACATAGGCAAATTATTTCCTCAATAGTGCAAGTAAAATTTTACTTTAAAACTATTATGAAATGTCTTAAATTCCTTAAAGCAAAGCTGGGGAAAACATTTGCTTGTAGGTAGTTTATTTGAAATTTATCCCAGAAAGCAGAACTGTGCGATGCTGTGGGGTTGAGGAATGAAATAGGGAAAAGGTGGGTTGCATTATGGAGAGGCCCACTTCTACAGGCAGACGGAGCTTGAGCCCACAGAGCCAGCAGCTTATGAAATGCACTCAAAATAGTCTCTTTGGAGGACTTAATGGGCTTTCATTTCCCATTCCCGGACACTGGCTCCACCGGCAGTTAGCTTCTGTGTACCTGCAGGTGGCGCTGCAGTTCCAACTGTGTGAAATTAGTCAACCCAGTCAAACTGCCCAGACCCAGTCACATGGCAATTGCGGGTGTGAAAATTTTGGCCAAGATTCTTTGAACTGGCACACAAGAGATGTCTAAAACATAGATGAGGAATCTTTAGATTTGGAGTGTATGAGTGACGTGATCAAAATTACTTCTGCTGTCACTGTGGAAAATTAGCCTCAGAAATTCACAAATGTGCTTTGGATACCTACTGTTAGATAATTTACTATGGAGTGGAGATAAAACAGAGGGGAAAACAAATGCAATAACCATCTTTATTCACAATATAGTATAAGGGAGAATGTTAGCCTGAATACTGAATGTACCTGAGCAACCTAGAATCTGCCTACCCTTATTCAGTGTCCCAGGAGGCCAATCTCACATATCATTGCCATAAAACACAAAACAAAACAGCTATCTCCAAAAGCATTTATGAGTAATACGGAATGGGATACTAATAGTTTACTAATAATATCAGTAAAAATAGATTTACTAACCTATTTACTAAACTATTAATCTACTAAATATTAATAATAGGTTTACTAATACTATTAGTAAAAATAGATTTTCACTAATAGTTTGGTGGATAACAAATGAGGTGCTGGCTTTACAGACAACACAGCAACATTTAACAAACACTCTACTTTAACCATCTCTCTCTTTAACAACATTTTCATTCCGACGGCTGCTATATGTCCGTCTCTACAGACCTCTGCCTCCTCCCCACAACTCTGTTCCCTCTATTTTCCCTTCAGAGGCTCACTAGCTCTGTCTTATATATGGCAAATTCATTTTTCTTTTTTAAAAAATTACTTTCTTGTTGTTCAATTACAGTTGTCTACAATTACTCCCTACCACTCTCCCCCACCTCAGCCAAACCCACCTCCCTCCCTTGCTCCTACCCCACTCCCCCACCTTGGTTTTGTCCATGTTTCCTTTATAGTAGTTCCTGAAAACCCTTCCCCTCTTATCCCCTCCCACCTTCCCTCTGGTTACTGTCAGATTGTTCTTATTTTCAATGTCTCTGGTTATATTTTACTTGCTTTTTTCTTTTGTTGATTAGGTTCCTGCCAAAGGTGAGATCATATGGTATTTATCTTTCACTGCCTGGCTTATTTTATTTAGCATAATGCTCTCCAGTTCCATCCATGCTGTTGCAAAGGGTAGGAGCTCCTTCTTTCTTTCTGCTGTGTAATATTCCATTGTGTAAATGTACTATGGTTTTTTGATCCACTCATTTACTGATGGGCACTTAGGCAAATTCATAGTTTTATTTCTCCTTTTATTTGAATTCCCATTCTGAAGATTTATTTTGCTTATTTTATTCTTATTTAATCTATACTGATGTTTTATTACTACATGTGTGGCATTGTTTGAAAAACTTTACAAGTATTAGAGTGAATGAACAGAAGATATATATAAGCAGATATTAACTTTAAAAAAGAAATTGAGGTTGCTCTATTAATATTATACAAGATATATTAAATGCATTTCTAAGATGGAGAGGATCACCATGTTCTGACAATAGGTTTAGTTCTTCAAGAAAATAGGGCAGAACATCTTCCCACACAGTCCACTTTGTACAGGGCCAGGCTCTTCTCTCCTTTTCTACCCAGATGGGATCTTCTATTATAAGATCCTTCCCCTTCTTAAGGCACATTCTCTCAGCTCCCTTCTTTAAAGCTACAGTGGCTCTACAGAGATACAGAGAATAATAAAGATAATAACAACAACAACAACAAAAGCTGTCCTGGGGTCGTTTTCCTGGAGTTGAATAACGAAGTAGAGAGAACTGACTGAAGAAGCAACTTAAGAAAGTGAGTGGGAATAGATTCAGATGCATGAAGAAAGATTGCCTTTGTTAGAGAATTTATCATTTGTCACAGTGGGAAGACCTTCTATTTAGTGGTGAGAAGTCTAATGGCTTTTTTTTAAATGACAATAAGGGAAGTCATCAGCTGAGAATATATGTGTAGATAACAGGTTTATTTTTAAGACAAGAATTGTGTTAACAAGGAAATTGTATACTTGCATAACTGATGAATTAACCCCACTAATTTTCTACTGAATAATGCAGAACCTGGGAGCAATGGAAGAATATCTTTAAATGGCAGTCTTGAAGAATGTGGTAGGCTGCTAATGGTCCCCAAGATGTCCATATCCCAATTCCTGGAAACTCTGAATGTTACTTTACATCGTAAAGGGATCTTGTAGGTGTGATTAAGGATCTTGATATGGAGACATTACCCTGGCTTAGCCTGGATTACCATAGCTAATTAGGGTCAGCCCTAAATGTAGTGTCAAGTTTCCTTATAAGAGGGAGGCAGAGCAAGATTTGACTACAGAAGAGAAGGTGACGTGAGTAGATACTACAGTGACGCCAGAAGGGGCCATGAGCTAAAGAATGAAAGAAATGCAACCCTAGAATACGGAAAAGATAAGGAAATGAATTTTCTTTAGTGCCTCCAGAGGGAAGGAGGCCTTGCCTTCTAAAGAAGTTACCTTGAATGAGGCCAAAGGAAACTGATTTTGAACTTCTGAACCCCAGAATTATAAGAAAATAAAGGCATGTCATTCAAAACTACCAAGTGTATTGTATGTTGTTACAATAACTATAAAAAAAACTAATACAAAGACTAAACAATAATACAGAGCAAATTTTTCTTACTTGTCATGTGGAATATTTATGGTTATTCTGTTAGCGTGTTGGAACTGGCTTCTTCTTTCTTGCAAGAGTCGATTGTGTGCATCTCCTCACTTCTTGGTAGATTCAGATTAGTCATGATGGGTTATTTATAACATAAAAGTCACCAAAGGTTACATATCAGGGTTCCTACCCCACTCCAGCCCAAGAGGACCAGTTGTTGAATAGTATTCTGATAGTAACACAGCACCTAAGAGCACAGTCATTAACTCAAAAGTAACATTTGTTGCAATATGCATTCATTCAAATGTACCCTTGTTCTACCCCAATTCTTTGTTTGCTTTGCACCAGATGAAAGTACAGACAGAGTAGATCCTGTTTCTCATCCTTTAAATTTGTTCGGGCATTCAAACAGTAAGATGCAGTAATGTCATTCATTTCCTGACCAGTCTGTTTATCACAAAGAAATATGACAATTGGAATGGCCTTGGATATTCTTAATTTTACCATTTTTCTCAACTAAGTTTTGCTCCTTGTGTATTGAATCGCCTACTCTAATCCCAGGAGACATTTTTTCTTTTAATCTTTGTTCAGAATTTTCAGTTTATGGATAGCTTCAAGGAGACTTGGAGAGCTGGTGCTAAGAACACTCCTGCTTGAGTATATTTAACTATGTAAAAGAAGCTGAATAATATTAAGGTTTTATGTCAAAATTTGCAGGGATATAGAAACTTATTTGGCTTTTATTAATCTTTTATTTATTTTGCTCTATGTCTCTCTGAGAAGCTTATCATCTTGACATGATACAAATTAAATAAAAACATCAAAAATCATTGGATGCTTTCTGAATAAAATGAATACTTTGCTTGCTCAGATGTCCTTGACAGTCAGTCATCCCATACAATTCAATTTCTACTCAGACAGTCTTATCCAAGCAATTTGCACTTCTATCTATGAAGATAAGAATTATCAAGAAAAACAGGGTACATATTTCAACTCCTTCAATATGTCTTAGAAACTTAAAATTATTTAATAAGTGCTTACAAATAAGATAAAGTTGCTAAATGTGCATCTAATTTAAGCTTTTTTCTTGTTTCCAACATAAAAGCTTGATATTGTTATTCAAGAAATAAAATCACAAATGATGTAAATCTTTGATAAGCATCATTGCAACAGTGAATATATCATTCTAAATATAAGAAACATGAACTTTGACTTGTTTTCTGTAAGGGTAGAAAATGTATGTTCTATTATTTTAGTCTGACTTTCTTTCCTATTGTCAGACTAATATAAACTATCTTTGTTGCTATGCTTCCTTTCTTCACTTGGCAATCTGTAGCTGGCACTGAGCTTCACCACTCTATTCAAAACCAGTCGACTATCTGTTAATCAAATATAGCAATGTTTTCTCAGTCTTCATCATTCTTGATGTCTTTGCAATCTGTTTAAACATAAGAATATTTTCTTTTCTTGACTCTTCTAGTAGGCTTTCCCAAACAGTTTCATCTGTACCTTTCACTGTCTCTTCTTAACATACCCCATAAGTAAATCATTCTTTTCAGCTGTCCATCTGGATGTGTCCGTTCCCCACCGTCTGTCTTGTTCATACTTGGCATTGTCCCAGAAAGGATTCAAGGAGGCTTATCCTTCTAAACGTATGTGTTTCTTCAGGATTCTACTCCTGAAACTCATCTATATTTCTAAATATTTTTCTTTAGTGAGCACGTCTATCTCTGTTTCCAATTTAGAATCTTCCCACAAACAAACTTCTCCAGCTAACATCTAAATTGTTAGTAAGATCACCTTTCTTCTAAAACATCTAACATAAAAATTTCTTGATAAACTCAAATCCTCCTAATCTTATGACCACATACTGGCAAGCCTTTGAATTATACATCTGCAATGTGATTCTCATCCATCCTCATCTTTCTGCTCCTAATTACAACACTCTTTACCTCTTCCCTAAATCTGTGGCTTCCAACTGCCCTTTTCTGCATTTCAGTCTTTACACTCACTTGTAAGAGCATTGCCACTTATTTTTATGTATTAATTTTTAGAGAAAGAGAGAAATGTTAGTGTGTTGTTCCACTTATTTATGCATTTCCTGACTGATACTTGTATGTGCCCTGACTGGGGATCAAACTCACAACCTTAGCATATTGGGATACTGCTCTTAGCAACTGAGCTATCTGGCCAGCGCAACATTGACTCATTCTAGGTGATAGAAGATAGTTGCTGCAGGTTCAGTTCTAGTGAACTAGCTGTTATACCATCTTTTTTAACATTAATCATGAAAGCTTAGAGAAGTAAGTTCATGAGAGTGGCATCATAACAGTGATTTAAACTGGAATAGATTTTGATTAATTTTGTTTAAAATAAATCGGTCACAATGTTACATTTGCTTCAATACCTACATTATCCTTGGATAAGAGACAGCCTTTCTGTGAGTCAGTTTGTTCCCCTGGAAAAAGATAGCATGGGTACTTGTCTCGGAGGGTTCCTGTGAAGATTAATGTGTGAAACGTGCCAGCCTGCTAGTATAGGTTGGCCTGTTACACAGTGAACTTTAGTGAAGATTAGCTATTGACACAGTATTTACGATTCAGTTCCCACTTTTCGCTAGTGTGTGAGGTCATTACAATTAAGAACTACTTCCCAAGACTGTTTCTGTTACTGTAGGGTTTGTTGTTGCTGTTGTTTACTGCATAAATTCAAACTTCTCTGTCTACAATTGAGGATTTAATAGAGGTTGGAGGGCAGGTCATAACATTGGAAGTAGTTTTATCTTCCATCATATGTATTCAATCATTCTTCATTCAAAACCTACAACAGAATTTTCTCTTTTTTTAATTAAACTGGTGTTTTCTTTATATATATATATATATATTTTAATATATTTTATTGATTTTGCTATTACAGTTGTCCCATTTTTTTCTCCCCTTTATTCCCCTCTGCTCTGCAACCTCCCCCCCCCCCATTCCACAACCTTAGTTCATATCCATGGGTCATACATATAAGATCTTTGGCTTCTCCATTTCCCATACTATTCTTTACCTATCATTTATGCTTCTTCTTCCCTGTGCTTTTTCCCCCATTCTCCCCCCATCCTCTCCCCACTGATAGCCCTCCATGTGATCTCTATTTCTGTGAATCTGTTCTTATTCTAGTTGTTCACTTAGTTCATTTTTGTTTTTGTTTTTCTAGGTTCGGTTGCTGATAGTTTTGAGTTTGTCATTTTACCATTTGTAGTTTTGATCTTCCTCTTTTTCTTAGATAAGTCCTTTTAACATTTTATATAATAAGTCTTGGTGATAATGAACTCCTTAACTTGATCTCATGTGGAAAGCACTTTATCTGCCCTTCCATTCTAAATGATAGCTTTTCTGAACAGATTTCCTTGCCTTTCATGACTTTGAGTACTTCTTTCCAATCCCTTCTTGCCTATAAGTTATCTGTTGAGAAATCAGCTGACAGTCTGATGGGAACTCCTTTGTAGGTAACTGTCTCCTTTTCTCTTGCTGCTTTTAAGATTCTCTCCTTATCATTATTATTTTTTTATATTATAACCATTTAGATTATCCATTTTATTGACAGGAAAAGATTTCAGTAAGAAACTTGACACAGTGATTTTCATCTTCTAACTGTTACCATCTGGTGTATAATAATACTTATTTAAGTAGGGAGAATAATAGGAAAAGGCAAGAAAGAAACCAAGAGGCTGACAGAGGTCTTATTTCCATAATTAGTCTCTTGGTAGGCTTTATCCTGAGAATAGCAGGGAGTCATTGAGGGTTACTGAGCAAGGGAGGGTCATCACCACTTTGGCTCTCCTTATCTTTATTCTTGGCTAATGTAATTATGATGTGCCTTGGTGTGTGCTTCCTTGGGTCCAACTTCTTTGGGACTCTCTGAGCTTCCTGGACTTCCTGGAAGTCTATTTCCTATGCCAGACTGGGGAAGGTCTTCATTATTTTTTCAAATAAGTTTTCAATTTCTTGCTCTTCCTCTTTTCCTTCTGGCACCCCTATGATTCAGATGTTGGAATGTTTAAAGATGTCCTGGAGGTTCCTAAGCCTCTCCTTATTTTTTGAATTCTTATTTCTTCATTCTGTTCTGGTTGAATGTTTATTTCTTCCTTCAGCTCTAAACCATTGATTTGAGTCCCTGTTTCCTTCCCATCTCTGTTGGTTCTCTGTACATTTTCCTTTATTTCACTTTTCATAGCCTTCACTTTTTCCTCTATTTTGTGACCATACTCAACCATTTCTGTGAGCATCCCGATTACCAGTGTTTTGAACTGTGAATCTGATAAGTTGGATATCTCTTCATCACTTAGTTGAATTTTTTCTGGAGCTTCAATATCTATTCTTTCATTTTGTCTCAGTGCACTTGTTACATAGTAAGGGGTGGAATCTTAGGTATTTGCCAGGGTGAGGCAACCCTCATTGCTGTGTTGTGGTGCTGTATGTGAGGGAAGAGTCTGAGAGGTAACAGTGCTGCTTGTTCAGGTATCGGCTGGCTTTCAGTCACTCCCACCACTACCCACAAGCAAATTGGGCCCACCCCATGCTGATTCCCAGGTTGGGGGGTTGTGTATGTTCTAGGACCCTGTGGGTCTCTCCAACAAACTTTCCTGTGAGGTTTGGAGTTTCTTCTGCTGTCCCAACCCCACAGGTGTTTTCAGTCAGATGTTTGAGGCTTTATACCTCCATGCTAGAACCCTGAGTTGCACAGTCTGTCCTGCTCCCCGGTTGTTCCTCCTGGTTTATCTGCATGCAAATGTGAGACCACTTGCTCTGTCAGCTGCCACCTTACTTAGTCATCCAGCCACTGCCTTTCTGTGAGTCCTCTTCACCCCAGCTCCCAGTCTGCACCTTCCTACCAGTCTGAATGAATGTTTCTTCTTTGACTCCTTGGTTCTTGAACTTCTATACAGTTCAGTTTTCTGGCAGTTCTGATTATTTTTTGTTTTAAATTTGATGTTGTCCTTCTTTTTGGTTGTATGAGGAGGCAAAGTGTATTTACCTACACCTCCCTCTTGGCCAGAGGTCCCTCCATAATTTTCTGACTCCATTTCCTTTGTTCCTTTTCTCTCTTCTTGAAATGCCTTCAGAACTCCTACCTCTGTCTGCAAGTTGTTGAATAACATCTAAGATCATATAGCTAGTTACAATAAGCAGGAATAAAATCTACCATATAATAACTACAGTTTTAATTTTATTATAAAAATATGTCTATTTTGAAATTCATTTGCCACTTTCATAATATTCACCTATATAGTGTTATGATATCTTTATAAAAATTATATTTTCCAGCATGATATTTCACTACTCAGTAGAGCTCAGCATCACCTGAACATTTAGAAATTTTATTGTTCCCATATTAAGATACTTCCCACATTAAGTACTTTTCTCAATAATCAATAAGTGCCATCCCAAACTGAACCCCTGAAGACTATCCTATTTTTCCAACATGTTGCTTCCCATACATAAGGTATTTCACTAGCCATGACAAAAGATTAGTCCTCCACATTACTTTGAATCACTGTTTTTTCTTTCTCAAAAATTACATCTATAAAAGTCTATAAAAGAATATCTAATAAACCAGCATTTAATAGTGTGATCATCAAACACTTGTATGAGAATAATCTAGGTGTTATAAAAAATTGAAATATTGAGCCATACCTAATATCTTCCCAGTCAGAATATCTGGATTAATCCTAGAAATCAACATTTTTAACTCCCGAAATGTTGTAAGTTGAACAAATTATCAATAAATATTTCTTTATTGAGACACAGGAGTGTTGATGCTCCCCTCCATCACCAAAAGACATCAGCAGTCCTCTTCCAGCTGAAACTACCAGAAATAATTAAATCTAAATGATCTCTCACTAAGAGGAAAGAACCCTTCTTCTCCCAGGGCCACTGAGTCATCAAGGCCTCCCAGAAGATATTAAGCCAGCGACTGTGCAGTGTCTTTAAGAATGTTCACCAACCCCTATAAGCTGTACCTTTCAGGAAATTTTTAAAAATAAAATCCTAGACCGACACTTTTCAAGGGAGTTTGGAGGAGAAACTTAGGTCTTCAAATGCACCAGCTGAACTCTACTAGTGGGGCTGATCTCTTCCTGGTTTTCCTTTAGAGGGAGGATTAGAAGAAAGGGAGTTTAAGATCAGTGAGCAAGTTGACCTCACCCTATAAAGCCCAGGATTCTGCATTTTCCATAGCACTTTCTGGATATGTCATCCATTAAGTGCAACTGAGAACCACTGCACTAGTGATTACTTTCCAAGTGTTGTGGGTTTTTTATTTTTTAATGTTATATACCTCTTCATATTTTTAAAGTTCTTCCTTGTACACGACAGGAATTTCAAACAAAAGGTGAATGAAAGACTATATAATATCATGCTGGGGAGAATCTTGCTAAAAATTCAGAGCCCTGCATGTTTCTCTTAGATATTATGATTCAGCAGACATGAAGCAAGGATTATAGATGTTTATTTTTGAATGCATCTGGAAACTTTTATGTTCAGTTAAGTTAGGGAATGTTTGACATTATATTTTATTTCAATAAGCAACTCTGATTTTACAGTGATTGTCAGACAGTCACGGTATTTCTTAAATTGGTCTATTGCCTCTGAAATATTTTAAAATGTATTTAATTCATAGTTTTAGATCACCACAAGGTAATTATTGAAATTTAGATTAATAGCTGCTTTTGGAGGAGTGCACTTGTAATCGAATTGCCATAGAGGCCACAGTTCTCTTCAATTTATTTAGACAATCTTTATGTTATGAAGATAGACATTTTCTTATGGTTACCAGTTTCCTTATCTTTCCTTACACTGCTGTTCTTAATATGATCTACCTGCTTTTCTCTGAGTATCCAATAAGTATTTAAAAATAACCTTACATCTCCCTATGAATCATTTAAAATGACTTTCTTCTATTTTTTTTCTCCTGAGATAATTTTCACATTTAATCTCAGTTAATTTGTCTAAAATTGAGTAACTCTATGGTGAATATTTTAAGGTTTCCTTTACCTTGCAAGGATATTGAATTTATATTCTTATTTATATCCTTCTTTATTGAATTTTATTCTTATTTTTTGATCACTTTTATTATCCAGTGCTAAAAATCACACATCCAGGATATTGAGAATTCTAAAACTATTTCTCTGGAAAGTAATTTGTAATATTTAGAGAAGTGTTTCTTCCATAGTTCATCCCAATGAGATAGTTTGAAAATTTATTATAAAATAACAAGACTGATAGTTTTAAGACAGATGCACTGAAACTCATATATTTAAATGAGTGTTGTGTTCTTCAAAGTAGAGATACTGAGAGGCAATTTATTTATACCAAAAATAATCTTGCCATTTTTCAAAATATTTAAAAACTCAGTGATTAATCTTACTGTTTTATAACCCTTGTCTTTCAGTCCTGTGGAGGGGAGATAGTAGCTGCATAGGTGGAAAGTTTAATAATAATTAATTAATGTTTTTCCTATAAACTAGGCACTCTGTTGAAAGCATATCATAATTTTCTCACTTTGCACAACAAAACTACATTTTTTTAAGATTTTACTTATTTACTTTTAGAGAGAAGGGAACAAAGAGAAAAAGATGGAAATATCAATGTATGGCTGCCTCTTGTATGCCCCCTATTGGGGACCTAGCCCACAACCCAGGCATGTGCCCTGACTGAGAATCGAACTGGTGATACTTTGGTACACAGGCCAAACCACACCACAACAGCCAGGGCCAAAAACTACATTTTGAGCTTATTTTCTTTTATAGTTAAAGAATCTGCTATTAAAAGAAGTAACAAGTTCTTTTACATATGTTTGTGTGGCTCAAGAGTGCCCTCCTCAATGTTATACTTTATTGGTCATTCACCAGTATACTAAGGGACTCGCCATGGCTGTAGTTGGCGGGGACTATGGGCTCACTGACAGAGTGTTTTTCCACTTTATCACTATACTTTCTTGATGATATCAATGCCCAGTTGGGATTGGGATTTCTTTATTAATACTACCTGAAACAAAATTCAAAAGGTGTCATTAAATGTGACCCTCAGAATGAATAGAAGGCTTATTATGAAAACAATATTTACTTCACAGTTTCTTTGGCATAAATGTTGTGAAGATTTTTCTTTTCAGTTTGTCTAAAAAGAAAGAATCCATCCAGTTTATGAAATCAGAGTGTAAAGAGTAACCCATATAAGTAGAACTGGGGTTACACTGATCTTTGAGAATGATAGACTCCATCCATAGAGAATACAAGTTTGCCTGCTATATAATGTGTTAATTATGTGCCAAGAGCATTCATAGCCTAATTTTCTTAATAATTAGTAGGGTCTAGTTCATATTAAGCATGCTTTTTTTCTTTAAATTCAGGTTTTCTTTTAAAATGTCAGTGTTAAAAGATTAATTATAAAGAAAAAATAAATGAAGAATGTACTAAATCCAGAATCCTAAAGAATAATCCTATCACTCACTGTCTTAAAAATAAATTAAAGCCAACATAAAGAAAGCTTTTGCTGTGATTCTGACATCATGATGATCAAATACATTTAGTATAAATCTTATAGATGAGACACTTGCCAAAAATTTGTGTGTGTAAAGAGCTGTCCTTCCATAGACTGGTCACTGCCATAGGCCGGTTCAACTTTGCATTTGTTTAAACAAAAGATGTATCCTTAAGAAGCTTTTAGAGAACTTGAAATTCAGAGCTATGTGCAAGCAGAAAACAAGTTAAAGAAAAAAACAATGAGGGCATCTTAGAGGTTCTGTCCCCAGAAATGGACTCTCAACAGATCTGGACAAAGGCAGTGGACCCACTGTCTGCAACCTCTCCTCCCCATACTGTCACAAGGCTCATACTACTCAGACTAAAATTGCATCAATTAAATAGTCATTTAGGTGAAGAGGCATTATGTTTTTAATAAAATAAATGGCACAGAGGGAATTAGAATCAGTAATTTTTACTTCAGCATTATATTAGTTAAAATCATATTTTCTTTGCTTTTAACATTTTATTGAGACAACTTCCCAAAAAGAGTTGGATAGGGCTATGAAAGATAACAGGAAGAAATTTGGCATCACTCGTAAAATGTTGTGTGTGTGTGTGTGTATAATTTTGTTTAAAGTATTTAAAATTATATATAAAATTTTATATATATAAAATCAGGGGGATCAGGCAGAGAGCTTTTGAGCCAGACTTAATTATTTTGAAATTCTAGTTCTGTCTCATTTTTAACTAAGAGACCTATCCTTTCTAACCCTTGGTTTCTTGATGCATGTAACAAATATTAAAACACCTTGAAATTGTTGTAAAGATTAGAATAATTATGCATATAAAGAATCTGACACAATTCACATTTTCTGTCTGATTGTTTGTTTGTTTTTGGTACTAGGGATTTAAGAAAAATACACACACATTCTTTGGTCCTCAAAGAACTCACGATGTCACAGGGAAGGTAGAAAAGGTGACAGATCTGTTCAAAGAAGCCACATCACAATGTCCAAACAGTAAAATAAGGAGGCATAATACATCAGGGTGCAAAGAGTACAAGTAACTAACTCCACAAATTCACTAGGAGCTTTTGCAGACCGAAGTTGACATTTGGGTGCAGTGTTGAAAAGAAAAGGAGATTTTCAGTTGCCCTAATTCTGAACTGGCATTATGGACAAAGGGAAAACATATGCAAAGGAACTAAGAAAGAAGGCAAATAAAAATAAGTGGAATTCATAATAAAAAAAACCTTTATCTTTCAAGTTTTTGCCTGAGGCTGACTCTGCCTCTGTGAAGAAAGTATGTGAGGGAGGAAAGGTCATTTATTTTCTTCTCCCTTCTTAACCATAAGGATTCTTATTTCTAGGACCAAAAACCCCAAACAGTTATGTTTGTACTATAGATTTCTTCTTATGAACTAACTAGCATTTATTTAGTTAAATAGCAATCAAACTATTACTTAATTTTCTATGGAAAAAAATGTCTTTGGCTCTGAAGCACTGAATTACTGTAGAACACATGGCATGCAATTCATTCATTATTTAACATTGCAGAGAAGGGCATGGACTCTGGAGCCAGACTCTCTGTGCTCAAATCCTGTCAGTAGCATTTAATAGCCTAACCATGGCTTTAAACAAGTTTTCTGATTCAGTTTCCTCAGAGGTAAAATGGGGATGATTACAAGACCAATTCAAAGGCTTGTGAGGACTAGAGTTGATACATCTATAGGAGTTAGGCACCCATTATATAGTAAACCCATGTAAGGACTGGGCATTATTTTTATTACTATATCATCATTTTACATGAAATGGTGATTATTGCATGACCTGAAATGTCATACTAGGCCTCTAATTGTAATTTTAGGTTTTAATTTATTTCTGCTACTTTAGAAGTCTTATAAAAAGTTAACAAAATAAGAAGGGAATGGTTTATAACCTACAAAAAGGATTCACAAGTCCAATTACCAGCAATATAAAAAATAATGATAAAACCCAAAGAAACAAGATCTCACAGGTCATGTTGCCTCTGTAATTAACTTGCTTACTTGCTTGCTTGCTTACAAATCTTATTTTATTAAACTTACTTAAGCTTGTGGAACAAGCAGGTGTATCTAGCTGGGATAAGTTAGGGTGTACCTTAAAATTTTTTTTCCCAAAGACTTTTCAGTGTTAGAAATTTAACAGTTGTATAGCCAGTGTATTTGCAGTAAACATTATAGGTATAGTTCTGCTTCTAGTTCTCTTTTGAAAACATTTTTACTTATATCCAAATAAAAGTTGGAAAATTTGCAAAGATAGTCTCCTTGTCTGCTATGAATCTGCATCAGATCCACTCACTTCTTTTCCAGAGGAAAGAAAGTATATATATATTTATTTTTTTAATCTTTATTTTATTTATTCCATCACCATTTAGTCCCCTTATAGACTCCTCCCTCCAGCAATCACCACACTCTTGTCCATGTCCATGAGTCCTTTTTCCTTTTTCCTTAATACTTCCACCCCTTCACCACCTCCCACCAGTTGTCATCCTGCTCTCCATCTGTGATTCTGTCCCCATTTTCCTTGTTAGTTCAGTTTGTTCATTAGACTCCACATATGAGTGAAATCACATGGTATTTATCTTTGTCTGACTAGGTTATTTCATTTAGCATAATGTTCTTCAGGTCCAACCATGCTGTTGTAAAGGGTAAAATTTTCGTCTTCTTTTTTTTACAGCTGAGTAGTATTCCATTGCATAAATATCCCATAGTTGTTTTATACACTCATCTACTGATGGACACTTACTTGGGCTGCTTCCATATCTTGGTGATTGTAAACAATGCTGCAATTAACATAGGGGTGCTTATGTTCTTTTGAATTAGTGTTTTGGGTTCCTTTGGAAGGTGTGTCCTAAATACAAGTTTCTAATTGCTGTTGCTTTCTAACGTGAATTATTATACTTAATCATCACAGTTGACCTTTAAATAATACAGGTTTATACTGCATTGGTGCCCATTTATACACAATTTTTTTCAATAAATAAGTACAGTACTATAAATGCAGTTTCTCTTTCTTATAATTTTCTTACTAACATTTTTTCTCCAGCTTACTCAATTGTAAGAATACAGTATATAACACATACAAAATATGTGTTAATTGACTGTTTATGTTATTGGTAAGGCTCTGATCAATAGAGTAGACTATTAGTAGTTAAGGTTTTGGGGAGTCAAAAGTTATATGCAGATTTTCAACTCTGTGGGGGTCAATGCTTCTAACCCCTGCATTGTTGAAACAGGTTAGTCTTTGTATATTTGATGGTCAAACTCTTTTTGTTCTTTATTTGACTTCATACTGGATGATATGTTTAATAAATAATGATAATAAACAAACTTATTAGTGTAGCCCTCCTATTGTACATTGCCAAGACTTATAGATTGTTTTGTGAAAAGAAGTGAAAATTCAAAAATATTGTGGTTTATTTCTCATCATTAAGAAGCTTAAGATAAAATCTCCATTTCATCAATGCTAAAGACAAGATAAATATCCTTAGTGAACAAGGACTAAAGAGTATTACAATATATTAATGGACTAATCCACTTTTAAAATATTGTATCTTTTTTATCATATACCATGTATACATCTAGATAGGACCAAAATCTGGTAAATTCAATTTTTATCTCCAAATGATATTAAAATCTGAAATTACCTATGAGGATTTGGGGAAAATTCTGAAAGCTTTATGATGTTTTCTCAGAGCTGTGTAATGATAAGTTTTTGAGTGAGTGTGAATATTAGCCATCATTCTATGTTGTATGTATAGTTTGTGCTTAATAAATAGCCCTTATCTCTTAGTTTGTAATAGATTCTGACTATTTAAGTGCATGAACCTACTATGATCCAAGCCTGTATAAGCCAAAACTAAGTATAACACATGGCTCTCTAGCCACTAATAAATTACCCATCTCAGAAAAACAACATATGCAATTAGATACTAAAACTTGAATAAGTAGGGATGGGAAATGTAAACAACAAATGCTATGAGAATTTATAGGATGGATTTATCATTGAAAACTACTGTGGTTATAGAAGGTATTTTTGAGGTAAAGAAACTTAATCCAGCCCTGTTAATGAAGAATATTTGAGTGAATATATAGACCCATAACTTTGTGCCATTTCAGAGACAGTCTAACCAAAGCAATGGGCTTATTAGAATCAAGTTGAAAAGCTACCTTTGGAACAGATGTTTAGGGGTTTCTATGCTAAAATAAGGAGTTTAAATTTTATTATTAAGGCAATAGGAAATTGCTAATTTCTAAACAACAAAACAAACAAACAAAATATAACCAAAGACACTGAAATAGAGAACAGGCTGACAGTGACCAGAGGGGAGAGGGGAGGAAATTTCAGGGGAAAAGGGGAAGGGTTTACAGGAACAAGTATAAAAGACACATGGACAAAAACTAGGGGTGGTAGAAATGGGAGGGAGGTGGGGAGGGCTGGGAGGGTGGGCTGGGATGGGAGTAAAAGACAGAAAACTGTACTTAACAATTAAAATAAAATAATTAAAAAAAGAAAAAAATGATGATAATGTTATTTTATAAGATTAAGCTGGAGTCATTGTATATAATAGATTGGATAGGGAAGACAGCAGATCAGGGGTCAAGTGTACAAGTGCCCGAGGTCAACGTAGTTGAGGTATGAATTAAAATTATGTCATGGAAAGAAATAGGAAGAGAAACATATAAGAAATACCACAAAGTATATTGTGAAATTTCTTAGTTTTCTCCTAAAAACTCTCAAACTTCAAATCAGAAGTAAAGAAAATGTTTATCCAAACCAATCCAAGCTAGTAGGTCAAAATTTTAATAGGAACATAAGACCAAATATTCAATGAGAAAAACTTCTGAACCATGGACTCCAGGCTGACCCAAAGAATGTCAAGTAGTCAGATTGTAGTTAATCAATTTATGTTCAGGCACTGCAGGTACAAAGAAGAATAAACTTTGTTTCTACATTGCTAGAAACCACATGCAATGAAGAATATAATGTAAACATCACAAAAATTCAATAATACATGCACTAAAATAACGATTTCAACTGTGAAAATAAACAATAGGGTAAAATTAATTCACCTAAAAATGGGGAGGTGAAATTTGAGTATGATTCTGAAAGCTGAATGATAGGTTGTAAATAAAGGACTTTAAAGAATTACGAAGAGAGTCAAAAGCATGTGGTTATAAAGTATCATGTGGCTACAGTGTGAGATTTGTAAGGAGTGGAGTCACTAAATATAAGTATCACAGGGCAAGTTTCAAGTTATGAAGGGTTTTGAATGCCACACTGAGGGGTTCAGATTTTATTTTGAAACTATCGAGTAAACAGAATTCTTTAAACAAGGAATTAGCATTAACATTTTGTTATTGTTGTTTGTTGTTCTTTTTGAATTTTATTTTTCAATTACAGTTTACACTCAATATAACTTTGTATCAGTTTCAGGTGTATAAGCATAGTGGTTAGGCAATCATATGCTTTACAAATTCTCCTGATATTTCAAGTATGTCAACCTGGCACCATACATACCTGTTTTTGTTGTTTTTTGTTTTGTTGAGGTTCTTTTTGTTATTGTTTATTTGCTTGTTTGCTTTCATAACAAAAACTCTAGTACTAATACAGGAGAGATCAGCACATTGAAATGTTGACCTGGTGTCTTAAATGTTTTTTTTTTTGAAAAACGGAATGAATTGATAGGATGCTATATCTCTATTGTTCTGTTAAATGACAAAAGATCAATGAATATGATATAGGAAAATCCAGTTTATTTTTCACAAGCAGATAGAGTAAGGAGCTGAAACAGTACAGAAAGATGAGTTTGCTTACACGGGATTTCAAAAGACAAGTTACAAAGATATCAGAAATAAAGACAGACTAAAGGAGAATTAGGTGTAGGATTGGGCTAAATAAGGCAGTTCAGGTTTGATGATGATGGTTTTGACCAGTAAGATCGTTGGAATGGCTATATATAAATATCTGTAATACAAAGGACATAATTAGTATCATTAGAAGTCATACACTATGGTGATTCAAAAGCAGGGTACAAGATTTCTTGTTGAGGGAATTACAGAACTTTTTCATTTTTTGTTTTTACTAGAAGGGGTACTATTTTTGTTTGTTTCTCCTCCACCTCCTTCATCTTCAATGTAACTTGAAGTGAAGTTTATTGATAAACTAAATTTTAGTGTGTATGGGATAATATTAATGTAATTTTAGGTAAGGATCAACAGCATATGAAAAGGCTAATAATCAGTTAAGGATAAAGTATATTTTGAAAATAGCAAGCAATTCTGTTAAATAGAATATTGGATGCATGAATGGGAAGAGTGAGAAGTAAAATTAAAAGACAACTTAGGACTAGAACATTAAGATCTTTGAGTTGAAAACTGAAAAATGTAGACATTAGTAAATAAAGAAATCTGTCACATGAATTTCAGCAGTTGCAGTCAACTGTTATTGAAATGACGTCTCGATTTCCTAGTTGTGCTTCTCATTTAGAGATGTTATTCTGTCTTGGTGGCATCCATGTTTATTTACATCAATGATTCATTCAAGGTCCTGACCTCCTAGGTTCTTGACTTTGTTTCCTGTGAAATTGTACTTCGTGCCACCTTAGCCACCCATTACAAAAGTAATAGCCTGAATTTAGCCACTACCAATTATTCTACCTTTATCAAAATCTCAATGTTAAGTAAGCAGCTTTCTGCCACATCTTCCTTTCTGTCCAAATAATTTTGTTTAGCACTTTTCACTCGATTCTTTAGCCTTTCAAACTCTCCAATCCAATCCTCGGAGCAATCCACTATTTCACTGTCCATCACACCCTCATGCCCTCAGGTGCCTTCATTTTCTATCTTGGATTTTATATTAACTCATTGTAAACATTTTTGTCTGTACAAAATCTTAACTCTGCATCTCCTAGGCCATCTGTCATATTCTACTCACTTGCCAAATCTCTAACCCCGACCTCAGCCTTTGTCCCATTCACTTTGTGGTTGTCTAGGCAGCTGACAGGGTAAAAATAATACATAATTTTGAACACATGTTTTGCATTAAATTTATGATCTCATTTATCTTTCAAACAATAAATATAACATCTTACAATTTATCATATATTTATGCTCCCCTGCCTTTAACAAGACTAATGAACTGTTCTTGGCAGTTCTGTGCACTGTGTCCCATGCCCTCTTACCTGATTTGAAGAATTTCCCTTTGTGGTTACACCCTCTCTCTCCCCCATTACTTACTCCCTTCATACTGAGTGATTCTCATAAGTAAACATATTAGAATATTTACCATCTTAAAAGTAATCCTTTCTTGATCCAAATCCCCCTCCAACATACATTTTATTTTCTTTAGGGCAAAACTTCTTCCAAGTCTTGTCTAAACTCTCTTTCAAATTTACTTCTTATTTCTTCTCGTGTCTAATCCTATGAGGCTTTAATGACCACCACTTATGCCACTAGTGATCTTCACATGACCAAAGTTAATGAGCTGGATGAAAGGGAATCCAAATGAAAATAATGACAATCAGAATAGAAGGGGGGAAAATGTTATGGAAACCAAATTAACTGAATTTGAAAATTGATTATAGAAAAATAGAGAGATTTTTTCAGTTTATTCATTTACAACATATTTTATTCTCATATGACCATATCACAATAACTTAAAACAAAATATAGAACTTTATGATTTTATGTTAAAATTACCATCAATTTTCCTCAAAATGAGTACATAAGTGTTGAACTACATAAAAATAAAATACTCTCAGCTATGTAACCTATCACACATCTTCTGCATAGTTGATGAGTAGATTAATTAATTTAGTTACAAATATTCTTGAGCTCTGACTTTATATCAGGCACTGTTTGAAGATATTAGAGAACAAAACAATATGGTTTCTGTTCTAATTTACCTTATAGATGAGAAGAGAAAACAGATGTTAAGCAAAGGAATGCAAGTGCAATCAGATTGAACAATCAATTATAACCATAATTAGTTTTTTATAAAGGAACAGTAGTATAATATACACAGAGAAATAATATCTAATATATAGAAACAGAGTACTTTTTATTGTAGAAACGGTGTAATATACACATATGGAATAAGAGAGAGAGGGAGAGAAAGTAGTATTTGAAGTATAACTTAGTTATCTATAAAATTGGAAATGACTAAATGAATTCTGCTTTGCAAAGTGTGGGAACTTTTCATGGGGAGCAACATGGAACAATGAGGGGAAGTTGACTTCAGAATTAATACAGTCCTGGATTTGAACCACTTACCTGTAATTTAATAAAGTGTGATGCTGAGCAAGTGACTTAACATCTTCAATACTCAGTTCTCTCCTAATTAAGATGGAATAGTCATATCTATAATTTTGTGTTTTTAGGAATCAAATGCCAATTTAGTTCTGTACACTGAACAACAGCACCAAGTTTATAGCAGGTGTTGAGCCAATGTTTATTTTCATTCCCTATATCTAGAGTCTTTAATGCACATAAAGCCCAGTGATGAGGGTGTGATAATTGACAATCCCCCTCTGGAAATATATATCTTTTAAACCATAGAGCTTTTGAAATCAGTAAGAGTTTATAAAATAAAATATGCAAATTGTTTACAGACCAAATCAGGGCAGAGGCTGGCATGTTTAGTATCTCCAATGTGAGTGCTAACAGCAGGAATGCTGGCATTCTCAATAACAAGGCTGCAGTGAGAAAACAATCTGTGCTGATCACAGTGTAAAAATACACTTTTAACAGTAGTTTAAACAACCCATTTGTCACGTTTTATCCCAGAATATGAAACCAGGCAGCTGAACAACTGAACTGGCAGAACTAATTCCTCTGGGACCCTTTAAATCCCTTGACTTCTTGATGATTACAGTGTGAATAGATAGATGGTTATGTGTAAGAAACTTTTTTGAAAGGGACAATCTCTCTAAAGAATGTTAAACATCTAGAAATTAAAGGCAATGTGGGTAAGTGTTCTAGGTAGTTGCAAAGAATGGAAGTTTACTCAAATAAACCTAAATAAGAGACTTTTGCTTTTGGGAAATACAATACATGGCACAATCTGAGAAAGCAGATATTATAGAATTCCTGGATTAGGGTTTGGAATACAGCATGACTTTGTGGGGAAGAGACTGAAAGGTAGCTAAATCCAAATAGTTCTAGCAATCTTAGCAACAAGAATATATGGTTATTCCTTCTACTCCTTCCCCAATAAGGTGACTAAACTATTATACACAATTTATCCACTCTCCAATTGGCTAAGTCTTATCCTCTGATTTGAATATATTCTCGCTACCTTCCAGACAGTGTGTGTGTAGAAACTTTTTCCTCATAACTTAGGTTTACTTTGACTCACCTTTATCTGACTTTTGTATCTCACTGCATGGTTTAGATTCTTGATGAAAAGACGATGGATCTAGCATTTGTGATTAATGGGTTTAATGCAGTGAGGAAAGCTCACCATAATTCTGAGGCATCTTATTTTGTCTTTTTAATGAAAAAAATATTCTGGTAGAAATAAATATTCAAATGAATTGTATAGAAACATAGTATCTAACTCACAATTGAAATGAAGTAACTCTTTTTAGGGTGGAAGATTCCCTAGAATGATTTAGAGATCTTCCAAGCATTTAATTATTGGATTGAGCATTAATATGTCATTAAGAACCATTATGTTTTTATTTTTATTTAATTTCCTCTTGAGTTAGTACAGTTTTTTTGCCATCACTGAGCCCAGTCAAACTAGCTTTTGAAAGAGGCTCCTTGTCTGTAGAAATTAGGTCCCTAGTTAATTCAATAACTGTTCTGTTGTTACACTTATACAGATTTTGGAGACAACTTTAATAAGTTAAAATACCAAAAATTTTTAACAGGTACAAAATTTTCCTCTCTCTGTTTTTTTTCCACATTCTAAATTCAATACATAGAGAAACAGATAGACAAACACATTGCATAAAGTTAAAGAAAAAATTTTAAGTTCTAAAAATTACCCATTTTAAATGATTTTTTATTTACTTTTTAAAAAACATTTCAGTTTCTTTAAATTGTTAAGTGGAATCCTTAAATGATTTTTAAATACAGTCATGTGCCACTAGGCACGTGATCATTGCATCGTTGGGTGATTTCCTCATCATGTGAACATCATAAGAGTATACTTAAGCAAAGCTAGATGGTATGGCTTCTTATACACTGAGTCTATGTGGTATATCCTATTGCACCTAGATACAAGCTTGCGTGGCACATTGCTGCACAAAACAACATGAGATTAAATGTAGTGTGAGAGAAAGTTATGTAATCAAGAGAGGAGGTAATGAGGTTGTGAGGCTAATGCCAATGTAACACGACACATTGTTTTATAGACAACATTTTTTTTCAAGTAGAAAGTGTACACCCTAAAATAACAAAAATATTGTATAGTAAATACATAAACCAGAAACAAAGTCATTTATTACTAAGTATAATGTACTATACATAATTATATGTGTCATACTTCTATGGGTTTGGCAGCACAGTAGGCTTTGTTTACACCAGCATCATTACAAACACATGACTAACGTGTCGTTCCACAACATTACAATGGCTGACATCACTACATGATAGAAATTTTTCAACCCCGTTATAATCTTATGGGACCACCATTGTATATGGGTTCATCATTGACTAAAACATTATTATGTAGCACATAACTGTAATGGACTTACCATAAAACTATATGTGATTTTTGTTATTTACATATATGTATAGAGAAGTTTCTGTAGTTTTATTTGTGAATATTTATGAAAATGGCAAACATATTTACTTCTATAATAAAGAAAATCTTTTCAATATACATATTCAAAGAGAACATCCAACTCTTTGTTATCAATTTTTAAGTTTATTCTATGCAGACTATTGTTTTAATTCTAGAGAGCTTATATGTTTGTTCATTAAAGTATATAGTTGTCTGCTTTAATACTTACTTTTATAAATTTTTTGAGGTTATTAATACATATAGAATAAACTCATGGATGATGGGAGAGGGTTATATCTCTGTAAATCACAGCAGCAAGAATAGGAGAAGAAAATTCAGTAATCAGAGGAGAGCAATTATAGTGTGAGGCAACCCCTTAACCAATTTACTCTTGATGCTTGGGGATGGAAAAAAATACCTATTGATTTCTCTTATTTTCAGAAAATATATAATAGTAATGAAAAACATTTCCTAATGATAAACCTCTCTAGTTCTTTTCAATCTCTCTAGATAAATAACACTCATAAAGGTGCATTTACTTAAAGGGAACACAAATCATGTATTTCCTCTTGTTAGAAGATCCTTTAATCCCTGTATTGACATAAAAATGATTCACCTCAAGAAACATTGATTTAGGTTAATATATACTTTTTGAAGTAAGAAAACAATATGTTGTCTATCTATTTAGGTTTGTAAAATTATTACTCAGGGGCTTACTAGGAAATAAAAAAAAGGCATCTAAACA
This sequence comes from Tonatia bakeri, assembly GCA_004024845.1. Lineage (NCBI taxonomy): Eukaryota > Metazoa > Chordata > Mammalia > Chiroptera > Phyllostomidae > Tonatia > Tonatia bakeri. The sequence continues at coordinate 120,447 of PVIA01001628.1, forward strand.
CTTTTCTAAATGATTAAAATTTTCAAAGAATATAACTTTTAGTTTATTTGAATACAGTAAGGAGGGATATATTAATGCATAATATATATTCTCTAATGTGCCATTAGATTTATAAAACCTCAATTAGAGAAGGGTTCTATGATTACCTTAATTTTTCAACAGAGCCAGGGCTAGAATTAAGATTTTCAGCATTTATCAACAAATCACAGGTTAATATTTAATCTTCTTAAAAGCATCAGTACAGTGACATGTCTCAGACATAGCAAAATATCTGTAGGTGTAATGTGGACTACTTAGTCATTATTTTATCCTTTTTCATGAATTATTATTATTATTATTGTCAATATTTGTTATTATCTATTCAAGTTTTCATTTCCTTATCAGGAGTTTTACATAGAATAATGTATATTTATATTCAAATTTTTAAAGATAGTAAAAACACTACAAATGAAACATATACTAAAACACAAGTACTATAAAGTAAAAATAATATATGGAGCTCTCATATCACATATATTTCTGGTGAAATAAAAGAAAATCCTCAAAACATTTTGTTAAATAATTTCAATGTGCAAATCATTTAATGTAGAAACTATAGTTTATTTCATAGGTCCTGTACTTTGATGCTTGTCCTAGATACATATTCATTATGTTTGTTTTTAATTTACCAACATGTAATCATTTATAACATTGTGTATAAATGATAGTAACTTCAGGTGCCATCATTAATAAAATCAGATGTGCACAATATTTGCAAATCAATGAACATGATATACCATTCAAACAAAATGAAGGATAGAATCCATGTGATCATATCAATCAACACAGAAAAGACATTCAATAAAATCCCGCACCCATTTATATAAAAACTCATCAAACTGGAAATAGAGGGAACATACCTCAATGTAATGAAGTCCATATATGATAAAACCAGAGCCACCATTATACTCAATGGGCAAAAACTAAAAATATTTTCCTAAAAATGTAATGGAAGTCCTAGACACAGCAATCAGACAAGAAGAAGAAATTGGAAATTCTAAATCCAAATTAGAAAGGAGGAAGTAAAACTCTCGTTATTTTCAGATGACATGCTACTGTATGAAGAGAAGCCTAAAGATTCCACTAAAAAAAACCTACGAGATCTGATAAGTTAATTCAGTAAAGTAACAGACTACAAAATAAACACCCAGAAATCAGTGACAATTTAATACACTAATAATGAACTATCAGAAAGGAAAACTAAGAAAACAACACCATTTGCAATTGCTTCAAAAAGAGTAAAACAACTAGGAATAAATTTAAGCAAGGATGTAAAAGACTTGTACTTGGAAAATTGTAAGACACAGAAGAAACTGAATAAAATGCAATTAAGTCAAAGCATATACTGTCTTCATGGATAGGAAGAATTAACATAATTAAAATACTACCCAAAGCAATTGTAGATTCAATACAATTTCTATCAAGATACAAATGATATATTTCACAGAATTAGAACAAATATTAAAAAAATTAGACCTTCAATAGTGATAGCAATATTGAGAAAGAATAAAGTTGGAAGAATCATGCTACTTGATATCAAATGATACTACAAAGTCATAGTAATCAAAACAGCATGGTACTGGCATAAAACTGATATATAAATCAATAGAACAGAGTAGAGATCCCAGAAATAAGTCCGCACCTTTATGGTTAATTAGTATTTGACAATGGAGGCAAAAACATATAATAAGCTAAAAATAGTTCATTCAATAAATGGTGTTGGGAAAATTGTACAGACATGTGCAAAAAAATGAAACTAAATCACCTTCTTATGCCACACATAAGAATAAACTCAAGATGAATGAAAGAGTTAAGTGTTAGACTCAAAACCATAACAATCCTAGAAGTAAACAGAGGCAGTAAAATCTTGGACACTTCTCATAGCAATATTTTTTTCTGATATATCTCCCTGGGCAAAGGAAATAAAGAAAAGTAAACAAATGGAACTATACCAGACTAAAAAGTTTTGCATAGCAAAGGAAATCATCAACAAAATTAAAAGACAATTCACTGAATGAAAGAACATATTTGACAATATATCAAAAAAGGGCTTAATACCAAAAATGTATAAAGAGTTTTTAAAACTCAACACCAAAAAAGGATAAATCTAATTAAGAAATAGGCAAAGGACCTAAATAGACACTTCTCCAAAGAGGGCATACAGATGGCCAACAGACATATGAAAAGATACTCAACATCACTATAATCATAAGAAAAAGGCAAATTAAAACCACAATAACATATCACCTCACACATGTTAGAATGGCTTTCATCAATAAATCAACAAACACGTTTTGGTGATGATGTGGAGAAAAGGGAATCCTCATGCACTGTTGGGAATACAGATTGGTGCAGCCACTGTGGAAAGCAGTATAGAGTTGCCTGAAAAAGTTAAATATTGAGCTGCCTCATGACCCAGTGATTTCCACTTCTGGGAAAGTATCCAAAGGAACCCAAAAAGCTAATTCAAAAGAATATATGCACCCCTATATTGATTGCAGCCTTATTTACAATTGCCAAGATTTGGAAGCTGCACAAGTGTTCATCAGTGGATAAATGGATTTAAAAAATTTGTGCTGTATTTACTCAATGGAATACCAGTTGGCTATAAAAAAGAAGGAAATCTTACCCTTTGTGACAGTGGGGATAGACTTGGAGAGCATTATGCTAAGTGAAATAAGCCAGTCAGACAAAGACAAGTACAATATGATTTCACTCAAATGTGGAACCTAATAAATAAAATAAACTAACAAACAATTAAACAGACTCTTAGATACAGAAAACATACTAACAGCTGTCAGAGGGGAGGGGGTTGCAGGGCTAAGTGAAAAAGGTATATGGATTGAGGGGTGAAAAAAGCTCCCATTGTCACAGATGACAGCACGGTGATTACCAGAGGCCAGAGTGTTGTAGGCAGTAGAAGTAGGTAAAGAAAGGGATAAATGGTGAAGAAAGGAGACTTGACTTGGGGTCGTGAATAAAAATATAATACACAGATAATACATTGTAGGCTTGCACACCTGAAACCTGTATGATTTTATTGACCAATATCACCCCAGCAAATTCAATTAAAAAGAAAAAATAAAATAAAATACAAAGCAATCAACCTGAAGAAATCAGATGCCTATTGATTGTAGAAATTAATTTCCAAATGAATGCTCATGCAGATTTATCAAGCCACTGCTGAGGCATCTTAATAAGTGAATAAGAAAATATGATATTTCTAGATATTATGTATCATCTAGCTCTCTTAGTTATACTGGAAATTTCTCTCTTGCCCTACACAATAAAGTTAAATGTCTGACAAAATTCTAGATAGAATCTCACTTGGACGTCTTCACTACCATTATCCCGTCCCTTCCACCCGGGAGCCCCCACCAGTCCCATTGTCACAACTCATCTAAACCAGCTCCTCCCTTTTCCTAATCAATAATCTCTTCCTCCTGTCAACTCCAGTAATACTTTACTTATGTTTTCTAATATCATTCATAATCTTTTATTAGGAGATACATAATGTGTTATATCCTCTATTAGAATTTACATTTTCTATCGAATGTTACAATGCTTAAAAATAAGTCAAATCCTATCATTGATGTGCCCTGGCCCCTGTTCCACCACCATCCGAACTTGTTATTTGGCTAAAGTAGACTTTGACAGCCTGAGAATCCTCTAATGTAAACTATAACAGACTGTAACAGCCATAGTCTTATGATGGCCCAAGAATCCAGATAGGTTATGATCTGACATTGGGTTACCACTGTTTATGCTGAGCCCCATGAGGTTATCAGTCAAAACTCTTTAGTCTGCAACTGAGAAATCAAACTTGATGTACCTAATTCAAGCAAAATATGAAATTCACTTTATTTTCCTGAGAGAAGGGCAAGAAATTAAATCTGTGGTAGAACTGACATGCTACCAGTACTCTTTCCATCTCTCCTCTATCTACATTGATTTAATTTTATCTGAAGTGGTTTAATTCTCTTCAATAGTAGATTAACGCCTTCCACTAGTGGAGGTTCAATGGCTCTCAGACATGCAGACTCCCTTTTTTGCTACCAAGGAGGAACTGAGACTTGGACTCCCTGTTCTGTAAATCAAAAGTCACAGCCTCAGAGTCCATCCATGAATCAAACATTATGTTCAGGGCAATCTAGCTAGCCAAATGTGTGTCTGATGCACATAACAAGTTAATAACTGAAGCCAGGAAGGCAGAACTGAAAGGAAGACAGTGACTACTATTTGACCCACATGGTTAGAAAAGATAGAAGCAACATTTTCTGAAGGAAACAGTGAGAATACAGGTGCTATTCTTAGAAGACAAGAAATGAACTTGAGTAAAATTAATAAAGATATTGAGGACAAAATGTAAATATCCATTATTTGGACATAAAATTGGCTAAACCTTTCTAATTCATGAGCTAAGCCAAATTTTTAAGTTCTATTGGATATAAAACTTGGCCCCCAAAATGAATATTACTGTGAGTATCAGACAGAAATATCACTTGAAATGTTTAACTGCTAACAAGTGAACACTGAAATCACTAACAACTGATCTCCTGACAATCAGAGAAAACAAAATACCAGCTCTGCTGTGAAGATAAATTGCCTGTTAAGGCAGTCAGAATAAGTGCAACATGATTATAGACCTTCTGCATGCCACTTTATTTCAGCCACTTTAGTTTGCTACACTCAAATCCTAAAAATGACAGGTAATGTGATAAAAATAAGACTCAATGTCCATCCAACACTGGATTTCTCTAATGTACATAAAATCACCTCCAGGAACTATGAAAATATAGAGCTTATAGCCATGTCTTCAAAGATTATTTATCACTAAAATTGAACCTGGTAGCCTAAAATTTTGGTAAGGTTTCCTGGTTTATTCTGAGATCATTGGCTCTCTCTTCTGCAACACACTCAAAAAACACTGTTCTAAATTGCATTCCACTTATTGAAAAGCACCCTAGCTCTTTGTAAGTAATTGGAATAAGAAAATCAACAACCACAAAGACATAGAAGGATAGTAATGAACTTTGCTGGAAGACTTCTGCTTATGAGGAACGAGGGTAATTTGGGGTGATCTTCTAATAACATGTAATTCCAAAGTAGGCAAGCCAGCTACGCCGAAAGAATTGGGAGTGGGGAGAAAGATGAAGACACAGCGCAGCATTTCTTGAGCATATTTATCTTAAAACAAGGGGCTACCAACAATGAAAGAGATACATTGGCTAAAGAGATAAGCTTAATTAGTTTAATTTTGCCTAAGTATCTTATAGGATTGTTTCCCTTATCTATCATTATCAAACCCTACCCAGCAAAAGAAATTACAGCTAAGCTGCATATGACTTGAAATATTAAAAATGATGGCTGAAATAAAACAAGCAGTGAAGGCAGGCGATCAGTGGTCGATGTAGTGCATGTGCAATGCCAGGATTGTTACACTCTGTGATTGAAATTCCCCAAGGGAATGATGTCAGGAAAATAGTTGTGAAGTAAAGGTCAGAAGCCTCCTATTTGCGCTCTATTTTCAACAGCTATCTATAGAACCTTGGGCCACTTACCTGACCCCTTTGGTACTTCTCTCTCATCTCTAAAAGGAAGAGGGCAAAGTAAATTGAAGAAAACTTTAGCTGTAACATAATTATCCTATGAAACATAAAGCAAAACTTAATTCCTGAACGTAATCAATTGTTCAAGAGCAAGACACATCTAAAGAGATTTCTCATCTTTCTTTATGTTATCACTATCAGAGTAAAATGTAAAACAACCAGTTATTTCTTTTTTTAAAGATTTTATTTATTTATTTTTACAAAGAGGGAAAGGGAGGGAGAAAGGGGGAGAAACATCGATAGGTTGCCTCTCCCACGCCTAGGCATGTGCCCTAAGACTGGAATCAAACCTACAATCTTCCAGTTCACAGGCTTATTTCTTACAGTGCAGCTCAAAATAGCTAATATAATTTGAAGCCTTTTATTCAAGCTTTTAAATTTTATCTTTAACATCTAGTATAGTTATTAGCAAACCTCTTGTTCCCTGTAGTGAGGCTACCTTATCTTTGACCACATGGGAATCATTTGAGGAACACCAGAAAGCCCAACCTGGATAAAATTACTTTCCAGATATTGCCAGGAGTACCCATCCTTTGAGTCATCCTTAAAGATTAAAGCTATAAAAGAATGTCTTCTTTGCAGTCACAAACATTATCTCCAGTTAGATAGAGATTTTGAAGGTACTAAAATGTTGTCCAATTCTGGGACCTACTTTAGTAAAAAAGGAAAAGTACTAATATAAAAGTTGATTCTAAAGGGAATTTTTTACTTACGGTAGAAAAAGAAATCAAACCAAATTAGTGGAGTTTTAGAGATTCAGGTCTCTTTCCTGTGAGACCTCTTTAAACAATTTACTAGAAATAATTATACAAAAATATATTTTTTAATTCAACCTGACTTTCACTGCCCTTCTACAATACTCTAAAGTGCTCATCAAATGCCAGCACTCACAGGGACTTGTGTAAGTAAGCGTATTAGTTTAATAAGCTTAAGTTTATAAGTATCATGAGAAATCATGTATTATTGAATCATCCACTTAACAGGCAGACCAGGAACAAGAACATTACAAAATCAATGTTGGGACCAAATGGAGAGAGCAGAAGGTGACTTTGGGGACTTCTTTAGGGAGCCACTGCAAGTGATGCCTAGGAATCTTTAGATGAAGTCTTATAAGTAAGAGCGCATTAAAGGTAAACTTCTCACTGTTGGATATACCCAGCGAGGTATCACTAGCAGGCCAAATCCTGCTATTCAGGACAGACATAGGAAAAAAAGAAGACATGTGGAAATGAAAGAAAGAAGTGTGAACAAAGTCAGGGGAGAACAGGTGGAAGGTATAATAAAAGCAGTAGAAGAGAACACCATTACTGAGACAGAGGTAGAGAGGAAGTACTTCACCATTTTTTGAGTGATGTAGTAGTACTAATCATCAGTTCACTTGTTCTATATCAGGCTTTTGACACACAGTGAACATAAGACTGGGAAGAAAATGAGTGAGTTAGCCTTTTAGAGCAGGACATTACATTAATGGTAATTCTCCTCTGTTCCCTCAGTTTATAGTTTAGAAAAATGAGACACAAAGGTCACTGATGTGTCAGAGATGGTAATCTAGCGCAGCCAGGTCCAGAAAGCCCAATCTCTCTAATAAAAATATCAGTGATTGTTTTTTATGATTGCTTTACAGATAACTAAAAAGAAAAAAATCAAAGAAAATCTTCGTGTCCTCCATGAACGTAGACACTTTTCATCTAAAGTTGTTCCCCATCTTCCTTTAAGACCTATCTCAAATCAAAAATAAATAAAAATAATTAGCACATAAATGTTGTCTTTGTAACTTTTTCTCCCTTTGCACACCCAATGCATCTTGCCTGAATATCTTATAGCATTCATCTCATTCTGTCAGGGTTTCTTTCTCTCCTCAGCTCTCTGTTCCCACAGGCATATACAAAAGAATTACATACACTGCTATACATGCACACAGACCTACATGTATAAATATGCCCATGGACACAGACACCCCCAAGCACCCACACAAGCTCCTCAGCAAAGCTTCTGTGCTAAAACATAACTGTGTTACCTGTAGTGCTTTACACAAGGGATTTCCTAGAAATTATTTTGGGGAGGAAATTAGCTCGAGGGTTGCCTAAGGGCACTAGCATGGGAATTCACCAGGCCTCAGCTAGCACACTGGAAGCCTTATCCAAGTTCATGGCTTCTAATGCATCTCTAAATGATGACACTTCATATATATTACCTGTCCAGAACTCATCTCAAACTTCCTTTTCTTGTTCATGATCTGGTCAGATCCTTTCTTCTGAATATTTTATAGATATCAAACTAAATATTCCTAAAATAAAAGTCATTAACTTTCCTACTATAGGTGTGTTCTTTTTTCTTTAATTAGCATCATCCAACTCTTCCCCACCCCACCCTCACCCCCTCACCCAAGCTAGAAACCTTAGTGTTATTATTGGAGAAGCCCATACCTTTATCCTCAGCACCCCTATTATATGCCAAGTTCAATTCTTCAATAGTTTTACCCAATTAGTGTTTTTCTCAATTTTTTACTACCATAATTTAAGTTCAGGCCTTTATTACTGTTACCTGTCATTATTGAAATAATGTAACTAATTTGCCAGTCTCTGCTCCAATTCTAGTATGTATATCTTAGCAAAATGTCAGTCCCTTATTCAAAACCCCAGTCCTCCAGATTACTTACAGATTAAAGTTTGAATGACTTACCCTGATGGTCAAGACCATCTATTTTTCAACTCCATTTTTATTTCCAGATTTGCCTAGTATCATTTTCTTTCACATACCAATATGCCAGAAAAATTGATTTTCCTATTGCTGGCGATTTCCCATCTCTCTTTGTTTATACCATTCCATTTACTTTCTTTTCTATCTGTTCCCCACTTTCACAAATCCTATTTTCATAATCCCCTCAGATGCACTTAATACTTTAGGAATACCTCTTTCACAGCACTCATCACTTTCAATCTTGTATTGCAATTATTTTAATAAATAACTCTTTTCCCATACTTAAGTTTAGTGTATATTGTTTCTTTCCTTAACACACTTGTCAAGTGCCTGAGAGCACAGTCCATGGATAATATATCTCTACAATACCCACAATAATTTGCAAAATGCTTTCAAATTATAGATATTCAATAAGTATATTAACTTAATAAATAATTGTTCATTTATTTGACAATGATGAAGTTCTGGTACCTTTACCTACTTTTTTTTTAAATCAACAATTATTTACTATGAGAAATATTTGTAGTTATTTATTTCATTTGGAATATAATCCGTACCAAACTACCAGTGTTAATTAACACATAAATAATTATTTTACAAAGTACTGAACATAACATGCAATCCAATCATTAAGGTAGGGCAGTCACCATAATGACAGAGTTTAAGTGTATTTTTTTTCAGTGCATCAAAAATTTAGCAGTCCTCAAACAGACGTTAACAACCAAATCACTGTGCTTTTACAATGTAACCATCCCCAGGATTGAAAAGAAATTGTGACATTTATTTTATGCTTAAAGACTGTTCTTTATTTCCCAGGTGTGATGGGAGAATACGAGCCGAAAATTGAGGTCCATTTTCCTTTCATAGTTACAGCTGCTAAGGGAACAACCATTAAGATGGAGTGCTTTGCACTCGGCAAGTAAGTACATATTCTTCCATAATTACACACAATTGTTTATTAAAATGTGACATATCTTATTTTTGAATCACTTATTTTGCTAGGTTTCATTTCCCCAGAAGCTCCTTGTTTGGACAAAGTAACCACTTATAATTATCTTTCTAGTCATTTCTATGAACAAGAATGTATATATTTTTGCTATTTTAACACAGAGAAAGCTTTTTTAAATAAAAAAGAGATTTACATATTTGCCAATGGGTCTTAAATTTTGGTATTATTCTTAAATTTTACCCAGCAATGATATAACTATAAAGAGGATAAAAAATTAAGGTGATATCTGCTACTCACCTATAGCATATAGATTCCGATAAGCTACAACAAAACAATGGTATAAAATCATAAAGACAATAATTACAGTGAGCCAATTGCTTACTTCAGTATCTCCTGAAATAACGGTAACATGATAGCACCAGCTGTCAATATGCACAACATGTAATCATTTTCCAAATCAGAAAGATGATTTATATCATACTCTATGCCTGCTATACTTAATGATTCTATTTCGGAGAGTTTAAATCCCATGATATATAATTAATTTTCAATGATGTTTACAGTATGAGTATTGGGTATAGGGACAGGAGTGGAATTTTGATTATATTTGATTAGAGTATTATGATTTATTCTAAACAGAGTGTTGTTGTTCGGTTTTTTCAGGGTGATAAGACCTCAGGGTGCTTTCTAACTCTATAATCATAATTTGCATAACGGCATCCCTATCAGAGCGCCTAATCATTTAACTTTAGTTGTGGTGAGCTACTCTCGCAGCATAACTATCAGGTACTTGGAGGTAAAATGTGCAACATAAATATGCTTAAGGTAGGTTTAGCTTATGAGTGAGAAAAATATTAGCAAATACGAGGAATTTAGCTAGTGAAAGGAGGTTTAGGGCATGGCTACAGGAAACACCATATTTTCTACTATCAAGACATTGAAGTAACATATATGTACAATTCTATTTAAACCCAAATAGGAGGATCATATTAAACTAAAAACAAAATAAATTTTTGTGTGTTCATTCTTTTAAGTAAAAGATGCCTATAAATAGAAAAATATTTCAAGAACCTAAAATCCATCAAAGAGACGTTTGGGCAGATATATGAGGAAGTCTTCCAAGCACAAAGATATCAGTTAAATACACATGGTTAAATAAGACCTTAAAAGTAGGATTTTTTTTTGTTTGTTTCTGTTTTTTACCATCTGTCCATGTTGTCATGTCAGGTATGCCTGGAAACGTCCAGAATAAGCAGCTTAATTCCAATAATACAAAAATAATGTATTTTAGTTTGATGACAAAGGTTAAGAATATCCTGCAGTTAAATAATTCTTAAATGCTAATATTTGCACAAAACCCACAAGTAAAGGAGGGAATCATATTGTAAAACAAATTAGAGAACTAAATTTATAGAGAAAAGAACAATGTAGGCTATTTCCCCAGGCAGGTTTATTTAATAAGCTAGATGTGTTTGCTTTTGGAAGTTTGGAAATATGCTCAGTAAATTGATGGTTGAAGTCCTTTTTGTGCTAGGTAGGATCCAACAGTTATGTGATTTTAATACTGTATGTTCTTCAACTTCTCCACTCCTCTGCTATTGCCTCTCCCCGTGCCATACCAAATATAAGGGAGGATAAAGAAGACACACAGGTTGTCAGGATCTTTATTGCTCATTTCATATCTTTTTGCGAAGTGTCACAACTATGATTTTTTAAAAGTTTATGAAGAGATATGCCTCTACCTAAAGACCAACCTACCATTTTGATTAAAGTAAACAGAGTCAAGAAAATAACATCTTTCCATATGGCAACTCTTTACAGCATATTGTCATGTGGAGTAGATTGCCACTGTATCCCAACATTATCACAGCAATTTCAAATTAATACCTAAATCTGCTTGGTTCCCACCGCTCACCTGAGCTGCTTCCCACTTTAACCAAGTACACAAATCTGGTGGATCTTTGCCCAAGAACCCTATTAATTATCACTAAATATCCATCAGGCTGATTTGCCCTCTCAGTCTTTCCATGTGGAGTATTACAACCAAGTGTTCCTCACAGAATTTTATAACTAAATTATGACATAGAGCGTATCAAGCTCTTTTGTCTCATGGCTTCTGCACCGGCTATTCCCTCTACTGAGAACATGCTTCCCTGTTCTTTCCATGCTGGCCCCTACTTATCCTCTAGCCTCAACTTAAATATCACCTTCTGAAGAGACCATCTTCTATGACTACTTTATCTAACTCACACTCATTTTTCTTTATCTAAATACTTACATTTTTCTTCATAACTCTTAATCCAGTTTTAAGTTATTTACTTTTGTAGTTCTCTTTAAAATCCTTTTTCTCTGTACCAGTCAGGAATTCATTTGAAAACTGGATCCAATGCAGGTGGTTCAAAATATTTTAGTAAAGGCACATGTTAAAGATCTGCCTGTGAGCAGGACCAAGGACAGAAACTGAGGCATTAGTAGACTATTAGTGATAGCAGGAAGTCATTCTCATCCTTAAACCAGAATGAGCAAGGGGAGGAGATAGTGTCATCAGAATCAGGGACAATAGATATGGAGTAGGACAGGAGCCACCCAACAGGAAGGGGCTGTAGTTGCTTTAGTGATGAAACAATGAATTAAAAGAACATAAAATCAGGAAATTCATATCCTGACTTCTTTTTCCATGTGCCTTCTCATCTTTCCTGACGTCTCGTAGGGCCGAAGGCAACCAGAAGCCAGCTTGCAAGCCAAGAGGATGAAGCTGGCAGTACAAAAAGCAGGGCAGAGAGTGTGGGAGAGGAGAATGAACTCAGAAATACCATGTCTGCTTAATCCAATCAACTCTTTATTAACAGATAATAAATAACAGATTCTTTATGCATAAGGCATTTTGACTAACTCTCATTCTTTCAAACAAATATGCCTCGTTCCGCTCCAAACCTCAATGTCTTGTCTGCTCTTTTCCTATTTATGCCTAAACTTACACTTGTATTCTTATCCATACCTTTTCCTGAAGTCTCGCCTCACTCCAGCAGTATGTTTCTTTTTTAGACCTACATTTTCTCCTCTTTTGATTTTCTTCTCAAAGCTTATTCTCACATTCTATTTATACTTCATATTTAACAAAAACAATCTAAGAAACCTCTTTATCTACTGACCCTTGGGGATGGTTGGTTGGTTTGTTTGCTTTGAAGGCTAAGATAAGATTTAAAATGAAAGAGATTTATCACATTAAAATAATAGGATAAAGGTCAGAGTAAAAAATATATGTCACAGGAAGTGATATTTAATGCAATAATGGCTTGAAGGACAAAGAAGATCATAACATAAAATCTTGCTGTCTCTACCACTGCCTCCTCCATGCCTTATGGGGACAATCCAGCTTTTCTATTAGAAAACACAATTTAAAAAAATTAATTTAATTGTTTTTCAAGTACAGTTTTCTGTCTTTTTCTCTTATCCCAGCCAACCCTCCCAGCCCTCCCCACCTCCCTCCCATTTCCACTCCCCCCCCCAGTTTTTGTTCATGTGTCCTTTATACTTGTTCCTGTAAACCCTTCCCCTTTTCCCCATTATTCCCTCCCCTCCCCCTTCTGGTCACTGTCAGCCTGTTCTCTATTTCAGTGTCTTTGGTTATATTTTACTTGTTTGTTTGTTTTGTTTTTTACGTTCCTGTTAAAGGTGAGATCATATGGTATTTGTCTTTCAGCACCATTTTTAATCAAAGTCATTCATTGCATCAAATGCCTTCTTAGGTACTGTCTCTGAAGGAAAAAATGATTTGTTTATAATGCAAAAAAGCCAAAAACGAAGAGGTTGGCTTTGTATAGCTCATCTTATAAATGTATATGAGCTAAAGTGTCTTCAGAGAACCTAAAAACTGAAATATGTTTCAAAGTCAAGGTTTTGAAAACCAAATATGTGCCAGGTAATGCCCTAGCTTCCATGGATTTCCACAGCCCCTGTCCTCAAAGAGATGCTGTCCTATCTTTATACATTTACTGGATGTAGCACCACCTCTGGAGTCCATTCTTAGTCATTTTAAAAGCAGCAGCACACACCCTAACTAAGGTGTCCTCCTCAGTCAACTTTTATCTCTAGATAGACAGACTACCCATCCTTCTTATTCCAACTATAAACTGAGACAAAGGCAGATTTCCTTCCTCTAGAAGTTCCTGACCCAGGGCAAACTGGGAAATTTCTTTGCATCATAGCAGTCACCCTTTAAAGCTGTCAGAATACCGTTCCACTGTTCACAAACATTTTTACCCCTCTAGAGAAGTACAACTACTTCTATGAAATCTGTCCCAAAAGGTGTTCTGTTCTTTTAATTGAGGGAATGTAAACTGATGCAGTCATAGTTGCACACATAATTTTAAAAATAGACATTCTGACACACTTCCTGTATTCTTAAGGGAAATAGCAGAAGACAAATGATTTTAGGTTATTGAATTTTACTATCGCTTAATACACAGTTTCACCAACCTGCCTAATCTGAAGTTAAGTAAAAAAAAGCCAACAGGAAAGTTGTAAATGATACATTTTCTTCTAAAGAAACCTCTACTTAAGTCTTAATTTAGTAAAAACCAAATGGTTTCTCTACAAGTTGCTGCAGCAGAATACAACAGAAGTGGACTAGTTATAGTTCCAGAAATCTCTCTGCAAATAGAATTATACAATACAGAGGACAGAACGTATGCATGAGGTGACTGTGACATGCTACGTTTCGTATTGGTCAACTCTGCAAAGGAATAATTTCCCCAGAAAAATGTAAGTGCTCAAAGAGAACCCAGAAGGAAACAAAGGTGTGTAAAGGCTTGAGAAATACATCGAAGTGTAAAAAAAAAAGGAGGAGGATTAATTATTTTGGAAAGAAAAGGCTGTTTTAGACATATGGAGGGTTATTATCAAGAGATTGCTCACAAGCTGTTCTCCAGTTTCAAGATGATGGGGAGGGGGGGAAATTCCAACAGTATGGGGATTGAGCTAGCAGAATTATGTTGGCAAAAAGTAGAAGTTCTTGACAAAAAAAAAAGTTGTTACAGGGAAATTTGATTGTTAGCAGAGGCCATAGAATCCCTTGCCCCACACTTCTATAAGAATATAATAACATGAATTTATCTTCTAACAATTTAGATGTATTATCTCCTGAAAGGAGAGAAATGGTCTGGATCAAGGTTGGAAGTAAATATCTAAAAATTTGTTTTTGTTGACTGCTCACTCATCTACTCACTCAAGCTGAAAGTTGAGTAGAAGTCTAGAGTCAAGCCTACTTAATTAGCTGCCTTTTGGCAACTACATTGTTACATAACATGTTTAAACGGTTGGTGGCCTGTGCAAGGAGTAGAAATGCCTTGTCTTGTTCAGAGACTTTGGTTAGGGAAGAAGGGGTGTCTTAGATATTTTCCAGGTCTACTTTTAAATACCTAACACTGCACTCTTGAAAGGAAATGAGAGAAAAGAGGTCAAAAGACAGTACAAGTACAAAATCCCTTAGGGCCGTAATAAATATTTCAGTTTAATGGCTCTCTCGATATATTCTATGCAGTTGAAAGTTGGTGATATTTTCAACTGGCTGTGCTCAGTTTGGAAGTCTAGTCTATATAAGCCATTAACTAGGTAATGGAATAAAATGAGAATTTTCAAGTATGGACAGTTAGTAACTGTGAGATGAAGTTACTGTGTCCAGGACTCAGATGAAAAGCAGGAGGAGTTGTAATTATTAAAACTTAGACCCAAACACCTGAGGAGTAGGCACCAGACAGCTGGATTTCTGAGGGGGACAAAATGAAGCATGTCCTACAAACCTTGGAAAAACAAACTAGATTCCTTTGCTGCTTCAGGAAGGACGTGTTGATAAGGCACAGTTCACTTGAATCTCTGGCAGGCAAGAAGCAGACAGGGAGCAGAGCGTGTCCCTTTCCTCTAGCCTTGCATCTCCCTCTAGCGCCCCGTATTGGCAGTGCTCCTCTGGTCCAGTAACTGTTCCTCAGTCTAAAATACAGCAGGTCTTCAGTGTTTCATTTAACATCATCTTGTCACAATGTTCATTGAAAAAAATCAGTTCCCAGCTTGGGCCACTATCTGTGGAGTTAGGACGTTCTCCCCCTGTCTGTGTGGGCTTCTCCAAGGACTGCAGTTTCTTTCCACACCCAAAGTTGTGCAGGTGAGGTGAATTCACTCTCTCCATTGTCCCAGTCTGAGTGAGTGTGGGTGTGTGACAGGCCCTGTGACAGAAGGGCCTTTCGTCCAGGGTGGGTTCCCACCTGATGCCCTGAGCTACTGCATTGGGCTCTGTCCTTCAACCCTAAACACGAATAAGTGTGTTGGAAAATAATGATCTTACTTACTTTTATTAATCTTTCTTAAATGTATGTATAACTCACATTCATTTCAATGTTTGATATTAGAAGAGTTTGTGGTCTTCATTTTGAAGTTTGGTGATGTTTTTGTGACCAGAAGTATGCGATAGGAACTTAACTATTCTTTATATCAATTAACCTGTGGTAAAATTGCTTTCTTTATAGTTGTTTCAATTAAGGATGTCATTTCTAAGAACCCATTGACAACGCTAAGTGAGGATTTACTGTACCCTGACCTCACAACCCTACTCAGTCTTCGAGGCTTAGGTCAAATGCCACTCCTCTGTTAAATCTTTCCAGTTTTGCTTAAGATCCGCTCTCTTACTTTTAGAACTAATGGACAGCCATATTTTACAGTTTAGCTTGTCCCATCGGACTATTGTGTACATCTTTCTTTATTGTGATAAATATTTGAATCCCTGGAGTATTTTTCTATGCAGTAAATATATTCTGTGCTGAATATAGCTACTGAATTGGATTTGAGTCTGAGAAGTGTGGCCAAATTTTCATAACGGCAGGTATGTTACTGCCTTGGATTGGCCAGACAAAGGCCTTTAGATGCCTTTTACATATCTTGGCCCTGAAAATTCCAATTGCATTACATTAACTACAGATTTCTGGCAGGTTTCATCATGAGACCTTTTGCAGACTCCCAAGAAGATCACTAGATATGTCACATAGCCACCAACAACAAAGAAGTAAAATTTAGTCACTGATGCTTAAATGACCCCATGTACAAGGGCAAACCTGGGGTTATTCTGTAATAAAAAAAGTGGTAAGCTATAAAGCAATGTTGTTTTATCTACTGTGGCAATCCTGCAAGCTAATAGTGTTACAGGCCCATTTTTTTTAACTTTACACATTCCTTATCTTGCTTTTGCAGCCATTAACACACAATCAGATCAGCTGTGCTCAAAAGGCCTTGAACTAGTTACTGTAATAATTATGTGAATGACCTTTCAAGACTCATCTGAAACCTGGTGGTGAGGTGGGAGGGAAGAGATCATCCAATTTCCTGCCCATTTTAGTTTCTTCTTATCTCTCAGATAGCAGTTACAAATTATCTTTTGTTGCACTCCAGCAAATGCCTATTAGGGAATAGAGACATTAATTATTTTTATATGCTTATTCCAAATAAGGAAGTACCAGTTATCAATTCATAGAGTCATTTTTGCTGTAGTTTGTTTTTTTTGCCTCAGTCCTTAGCCAAGCTGTCTCAAATGGCTGCTCTCGTGTCCCATTGTAACTGTGAGAATGGCGAGTGCTCCTCTGAGATTTCCCACAGTCTGCAACTGACAAACATTCCTGAAAGAACCTGCTCTTTAGTTACAGATTGATGATTTATTAATACTATTGTGTACTGCTGGTCACTAAGGACTATAGGAATTAAAAAGAGAGCCATGTGATATTTGTCAATCAAACTAAAATCAAATTACTTAAGTGTTAGATTGATCGAAGATATATTAGTCACTGGGTCTAAGAATCAATAAATGTTTAGATATCACAGGAAAGAAGTACATTATGGAGTCAAGAAAACCACCCTTGTGACCTATTGGGTGCTTGAGTATTATTGAAACCAAGGATACATCCTCATTTCAGGTGGTACCCAAAGGAGATGGGTGCAGATGGAACCTTATAGATCACATAGTCCACTATCAGCTTGTAGATGGGAAACTGAGACTCTTCAGGAAAGGGCTAGACAAAGGCACGTGGGCTTGCTGGCCGGGATAATGGTTTGATGCTTCTTCATTTGCTGTTCCACATATTTTTAGCATTCTTCTATAGGGCCAACTGTTTGCTTTTGTACTCAGAAGTGTTGTTTAGTTCTAGAGAAACACAACCAATAATTCACAAAATCTTTTACATCC
This sequence comes from Tonatia bakeri, assembly GCA_004024845.1. NCBI lineage: Eukaryota > Metazoa > Chordata > Mammalia > Chiroptera > Phyllostomidae > Tonatia > Tonatia bakeri. The sequence goes on from PVIA01001628.1 coordinate 137,968, forward strand.
AGAGTCACAGTTAACTGACATGATATGTCTAACTTTTCGAGGGCTGTCTAAGGACCAATTAATCTGCTTCATCAGGAAAACGGCATACACATGAAAGACCTCATAGGCTACCAAGCTATAGACCACAGGTGGCAAACACAAGGCCCATGGGCCAAACTTGCCCTTCACCTTGTTTTATCTGGCCTGACACCTTATTTCTACCCCGCGGCAGCACCGAGCTCCTTGCCCCTAGTTAAGGAGCAGTTACATTTATACAGTCCGAAAATTACATTCAGCCCTTTGAAGGCAATCACAAGGCTGATGTGGCCCCTGGTGAAAATGAGTTTGGCATCCCTGCTGTAGAAGTGGAACAGGTCTCCTGATTTTAAATTAACGCTCCTCTCAACTTACCATTCTACTTTTTAGTTGCTAAGAGCAATTCCCATGTTATCAAAGCCAGGCATTTAAAAAAAAGATTTTATTTATTTATTTTTAGAGGGAAAGGGAGGGAGAAAGAGAGGGAAACATCAATGTGTGCTTGCCTCTCACACCCCCCCGCCCCGTACTGGGGACCTGGGCCATAACACAGGCATGTGCCCTGACTGGGAATAGCACCAGCAACCCCTTGCTCCTCAGGCCAGCACTGAATCCACAGAGCCACACCAGCCAGGGCAGCAAGAATTTTTTTTTAATGTACATAAGTAACTCAGTGATTGAGAATATTAAAAATATAATATATAGGATAAGCCACCAAGGACATAAAACAAGAGATAATAACAAATGACTGAGATTTTTTACTTGGATCATTTTAGATTCATCCAAAACATTTATTTTGGATGAATCTTCTTGGAGTTTTCACAGAACAACCTCTTCCATTGGATTTTAATTGTGGTTCAGAAACTGGTTGGCTGCTAACATTCATAAAGAGTATATAATGAAACAGTACATCCATCAGGAGTTTCTAACTTATATCTCACCAGGGATATAAAAAAATACACCAGGTACATAATCTTTTTTTAATCTTCGCCAGAGGACATGCTTATTAATTTTAGAAAGAGGGGAAGGGACAGAGAACAAGAGGGAGAGAAACATTGATCTGGGAGAGAAACATTGATATGAGAAACATCAATCAGTTCCTACTGGGAACCAAACCCACAGCCTAAGAATGTGCCCTGACTAGAAATCAAATTTATGACATTTTGGATTATGGGACAATGCTCCAACCAACTAAGCCACACCGGCCAGGGCCAGATACATAATCTTGATATATGAGTGAGCCTTTAATGGAGCAAAAGTAGAAAAAGTTTTAACCCCCAAATTGTCAAATATCCTAGTATAGTTAAAGCTGAACTTCTACCTAGGACCGGATGGTTTCTAGATGTCACTTAAATTCTTTTTTCTTATCTTTTTATTTTATTCATTTCTTTTTTAAATATTTCATTTATTTATTTTTAGAAAGAGGGTAAGGGAGGGAGAAAGAGAGGGAGAGAAACATCAATGTGTGGTTGCCTTTTACGTGGCCCCCACTAGGGACCTGGCCTGCAACCCAGGCATGTGCCCTGGCTGGGAATTGAACTAGCAACCCTTTGGTTCACATCCTGCACTCAATCCACTGAGCTCCACCAGCCAGGACCTAGACGTCACTTAAATTATAACCACATCTCTGACATGATTTGTCAATGGATTAAAATCATTAAAAAAAAGAATAAATTTAGGCAATTTTTTATCCTTCTGACCTCAGTTTCTTTAATTTGAATTCTTCTAGTCTTGGGTTTCTATTTTTTATGTAATCAATCACCCACAAATTCTCACTGATTATTCTACTAACAGTTTAAATTTCATGCAAATGACAGTCTCTTCTAAAGGTGATTAAATAATGATATTAAAACTTTTAAAGTCTATTTATGTTACATCAAACATGTTGAAGCCTGTTTATTTGAGGTCTAATTCTGACTAATATGTTTAATGACAACACTTAGTTTTGAAAGCTATCATAGTTCATAGATTCTTGAAAGTGGTATGCATCTTACTGATTTATTATACTATGAATTAATCCTTCTTATAGTGTGTTTTATTCTTGTTATATTGGTATTATTTGAGCTAGGGCAGCATCAAATCTTGTCCAATAAAAAAAAGATGAGTTTAGAATATAAAGATATTTTCAGATACAACTCTTAGAATGATTTGACATGAAGTTGGATATTTAGGTAACAAGCACTACAATCTGCATGGAATTACCATTTATTAATATATTTTAAAATTTTATATTTTCCATTTCAATAACTGGAATTTTGATGCCATGATCATATATGACAACAAATGTGCTATGTCTTCCTTGACACCTCACTCTCCCTAACGTTCGGAGCCCAGTACCCCACCCCCAACCCAGGGCATCATCACTGACCTCCCTCTGTCCTTCTGCCCCAGCCTGTCGGCCATTTAAAAAATCCCTCAAGTATACCTCTTTATTTCTATTCTATTTGCCACAACTATAGATAAAGCCTATTATTATTTAACTAGTTTCTCTCATTTTTCTTCAAATAAGACTAGAAATAGCCCTTTAAATTATCACCACACTGATGGCCCACCAGCTCTGGGAATTTCTCCAAGTGCTGCTGTCTGTCAAGTTCTGCTGCATGCATTTATTGGTTCTATTTGCCACAGTTCCTAGAACTTTACTCCTGATTTTCATATCACTCCCTATCCCAGTCAGACTTTTGGACTTTTAAGTTGGTTGTTGATTCCAGCTCCACCTCTGAATTTCATCTACTCGAGATTCTTCAAACCTTGTTGCACAGCCATGGGTGTAGATTGGTTCCTAGAACTTTAACTCAAATACAACTCCACACCCACCTTCATCTACCTACATAGTAAGTTTTTACTCCCACTGGAGATGACCTCCGAGACAGTCTCTCAAAGTATAAACACCCACATTAACTTTCACTCTTTCTTTCTTTTCATTTTTTCATCTGTTTGATCACCGTAACTGTCTCTTAAATTTGTTCCCACTTAGGTGGTGCAAAATGAATTTTTACTGACTGAATGAAATCATTCATCAACACAGCAGGCCTGTATATATGCTCAAGGAGAAGTAGATAAGAACTAATATACTAAATAACTTTTTAAAAGATTTTATTTATTTACTTTCAGATATAGGGAAAGGAAGAGAGAAAAAGAGGGAGAGGAACATCAGTCTGTTGCCTCTCACACAACTGTGGCTGCAACCCAGACATGTGCCCTTATAAGAAATTGAGCCAGTGACTTTTCAATTTGCAGGCCACCAGTCAATCCACTGAGCCACACCAGCCAGGGCCATACTAGAGTATTTTAAGCCTGAGACCGCATATGTGTCAGCATTTAGATTGTAAAGTTAAAAGCTGAGTGGGTCTATTAGGCTGCACCTCAGAGGATGGCCTCATTTTGATAGTGTCTGTTCCTATATGTTCAGGTTTCAGAAGCAATTTTTACAGTTGATATATGCACTCTAGCATGATAGGCTTGCCCTACAAAAGTTGCTCCAATGAATCACAGGGTTTTTTTTTTTTTTAATTAATTACCCATTTAATTTGGTGGTTTCCTTTGGGTCTTTAGGGAGGCACTTTAGCCTCAGTAGTCACATATTTAAAAATATTCTGTGGTCTAGGCCAAAAATATTTCTATGAATACTTAATCCCATAAAGTCTAGTGTAAAACTTATTCTTTCCAATTCAGAATTTATCCTGAAAATAAGAATGCCTCATATCTACACATCTTGAAGTATTTTTCCAAAACATTTGATACAAGAAAGAACTTTCCAATATATTTCTGATGACTATGATGCCCAGGACTTGGAAGACCACATATAAAGTTTGTTTGTACACTCTCATGTTCTTATCAAAGGAGTACCCAGACACATAATTTCATATTTGCCTTTGGAATGTCTCTCAGGGCATCATAAAACTTGAAAACAGGTGCCAGTGAGATGAGGTGGAACAAGGATGAAATCACAGGAAAACCCTGCTAATTAAATCATATTTCTCAAAACTATTTCTCTGCCTTTAACTTATTGGTAATATTAGCTAACTTTTATTCATACTTGAAAAATTTTTGTTGTTAAAAATTACTGTGAAGTTAAAACATTGCAACTTCATATTCTTCAATTGTGTTTTGAATCTTATAGTACTTTTTAAATAGCAATGAAATAAAATGGATCTGTATGCACGATATATAAACATCAAAGTGGTTCTAAATCGTCTTATACCTCACGCAGTGCTGCCTAAAATAAATCATTTTATAATTCTTCATTCTATCCAAGTATTTTCTATTTCATATGGCAGTGAAGTAGGTTTCATTCATTTTTGACTCAGTACCTTTTGTATTCATTGTCCCAGGCCGTGTCCTCGATTTTCAGTGGTAGAGTCATTTGTTCATGGTAGCGTTTGCTTCGGTTAGATGCAGGGTATTATTGCCTACACGAGTGACGTGTGTGTGTACGTGTGTATATGTATGTGAACTAATGGTTAAGTCCTCGGAAAGGGTATCTTAAGAAAGAAGATGTTAAGACATAAACTAAACATCTGCCATCCTGTTTTTCTGTATTCTTTTTTATTTGCAACATAAAATAACAGCACCTATCTACTCTTCCCCTCACTGTTTTTGTTGGTAACTGAATGATGCAGAACAATTTTTACTTTGAATCTTTATAGTATTGTTTAGTCTGAATAATTTTAGCTGATAGCCAACAGATATAAAAATGATATTCAGTGGGGACATAGCTGTTTTATACTCTAAAAGGCAAATGATAAGTACTTTAGGTCACTTCTATTCCCTACTTTTCTCTTCTTTGGGGGACCAAATCAACCTGAATACAACTTTTAGAATGTCTTATTTATGTCCATTTTCTCAAAGGAAGGTACATTATAAAATCAGGTCACTTGTTTTATACATCCCTACAGAGAAATGTAGCTGTCTCAACATTCCTGAAAAAAGAACACACATCAGTGTTTCCTGCACAGGCACAAAGTGGAAGAACATCTTCCTGCCTCCACTTGCATGTAATTCCATTAAACATTGAGCCACATTCTATTGGGTAAAGGCATAGATATAATACACCCCCAAGCACATATTTAAAAAATTTTAACATCTATGAAATCCAGCTGTACATTATAACAATGATCTGTTGTCATTTAAGTAGCAATGTTTTTTTTTGCTTATTGATTCTTACAATAATGTGTGTCTTGCAACCAGAGGTATTTTGGATGAGATGAATGACAGTAATTAAGGCTAAAGTGGTGTGGATACCTAACTCTAACTTAGCAAAGGAGTCAATGAGAATCTGAGTGATGACATGTTCTTCCTTCACTTACATAAAGTTTAATTTTTTTAAAATCTGAGTTAATAAACAGTTATGTCCCCTGTAGCATTGGAAAGTCATTAGAAAATGGTTGTTGACTACATGTTTATCTTATGGAGGGGATTAACATATAAAGAAAGCTAGTCCAAAAGGATTCTTCTGCTCATTGTTTTCATCATTTCTTGAGTCTCTGAATTTTACTGACTATATGTCACATGACAGAAAATAGAAGACATATAGGGACTGTATCTAAGGAGATTATGCAGAAGATATTTACCCCATTAGGTTCTTGTTTTGATTTCTTTTGAAATTAAAGGAGTAAAAGGGAAAGAATAAATATTGTAGTATATTTTCAGTGACTTAAATGTATAGAGAAAATATATATAGGGTCTGGCACAAATAATACCTCTTTTTATTACAAAATCTTTTATTATAAAATCATAAACTCATGATTCTGTAACACAACAATATCACACTCAAGCACCATATGACATTTTAGGTGAAATGTTTAAATTTCTGTCCATCTCATGTGAGATATTCACATATCCTACCAACCACAGTCAAGCAGGTGTTACTTCTGCTGGACCCTGTATGTTAAGTAAGAAGTCCAAATAGGTAAATTAGCTGTACTGCTAAATATTTGTTCAGGCTGCTTCTTAAAACCTGTACTGAGGTATAGTGAGCATGCAATAAAATGTTGAAAGTATGCAATGTGGAACATTTTAACATATGTATACATTCATGAAATCATCACATAGCCACATAATGAATATATCCAATACCCATAAACATTTCTGTATGTACATTTTTAATCTTCCCCTTTTTTCCATTATACATTCCCAAACCCAGGAAACCACTAGTCTGATCTCTGTTCTGTCACTACACATTAGTTTGCATTTTTCTAGAGTTATATATAACTTGAATTATACAACGTGCACTCTTTTTTTAATCAGGTTTTTTTCACTCAATAATTATCTTGATTCATACAAGCTGTTGGTTGTGTAAATAGTTCTTTCCTTTGTATTACTGAATAGTATTATGTTCTATGACTAGTGATAATATATTTAGGTATTACCTATTGATGGACACTTGAGTTGCTTCCAAATTTCATCTATTACAAATAAAACTTCTATAAACTTTTATTTATAAGTCTTTGCATGCACATAAGTCTCCATTTTCCCTAAGTGACATGCTAAATATTTCTTCTAGGTTCTTGAAAATATCTAACATATTTGCAATAACCATTTTAATGTTCTTCTCTACTATTTCTACTATATGTATCTCTTTTTTGTCAGTTTTAGTTGATTTATGTCTTTTCTCCTCATTATAAGTTGTATTGTTCTCATTCTTTGCATGCCTGGTGATTGTTTTTATTGGTGCCATATATTTGAATTTTACATTGCTGGATATTGGGTATTTTTATATTCTTGACCTTTTTTCTGAGATGCGGTTAAGTTACTTGCAAACAATTTTATCTGCTCAGGTCTTTTGGGTTTTTTGTTTGTTTGTTTGCTTGCTTGTTTGTTTGTTATACAAGACCTGAGTAGCATTATACTTTAGGTTTAATTTTTTTCCCCATCACTGAGGCAAGACTTGTTTTAATATTCTAGCCAATGGTTTCTGAACTATGAAATTCTCCACTCTGACTATTGGAGTCGGAAATATTTCTGGCCTGGCTGAATTCTGAGAACTATTTCTTCCAATCCTTTCAGGATGTCCTTTCTCATCTTCAAGTTGTTTTCTCATATGCATATCCTGATGAGTGCTAACCTGATACTCAAGGGAGATGCATTTTTGTAAATTTCTAAGATTCTCTCTTAATGCAGTTCTCTTTGAAGTGTTATGAACTCTAGCTGCTTTAGCTTACCCAGATTCCCAGATCTGTGTCCTCATGTCAAATAGACAGCTGAGGTTAGCCTAGTCTCCCCTTCCTATGCTATAGCTAGGGAACTTTGCCCAGAGAATAAGCTGAGGCAGTTGAAAGGCTCAATGTACTTATTTAGCTTATTTCAGGGATCATTGTCCTTTATAGCCTGATGTCCAATATTTTGAGGTTCATTTATTTCATACATTTTGTCTAGCATTTAGCTGTTTCCTCCTCCATCATTTTTAGTTGTTCTAGAAAAAAGTAAATGAAAGGTAAAAAGTAAAAGTACCCTAAGTATATTTATCTAATCAAGAAGGTAGAAGTAAATCGATCTCCATGTCTTCATTAGAAGAAATTATGCGCAAACTCTGGCCATAGAAAAGCCATAAGATGATTATTTGATCAAATCTTTCTCAGAAAAAAATTAAAACAAGGAAAGTAAAAAGCAAAAATAATTTTCCAATTTAACCTAAAATCTTCCAAAACAATCTTCCATATTAAATTCACAGGAGCCTATAATTCTTGTGTGTTTAAATAAGGTGTACTTTCAAGCAGCAGCATACAAACAAAGTCTTAGTAGTTTGATATCTAATTTCAAATAGCAACTCAATCATTTACCTGCTGTATTCATCAGATGAGTTATCCTCTTTGAATCTCATTTTCAAAATTGGCAATGCCTATCTCATAAAATTATTCTTAGATTTAACTAAGAGATTCAATAGGTAAAGGGCTGTCAATTACATGTAAATTCCCTCTTTCACCCTCCTTCTCTGGGATATTTGTAAAGCATTGTTTTTTCAGAAACACTTGCCTATGTACCAATGTTTTGCTTTTTCTGAAATACCATCCAAGACACAGTTCATTTCTCAAGCTTTTCCTAAACAAAGAATACTAGCCTTTTACAAACTTCACTTTCTCTGCTACCATTCAGCTTTTCATGGTTTCAACTGAAAATTGACCATAGAAAATTTGTTCTCTGACTTTTTTTTTGCTAACAATACATATTGCCAAGTGCCTCAGTAATAAAAAAAAACACTAAACCTATAAAAATTTTCTCTATATATTAAATATTAGAAATTTTTATCAATTTTATCTTTCCCAAACATCATTTCAATGTAAAAACTTTCTTTGGTCTCCATGAGTTAAAAATAAATCTTTCATGTTGTTTTGTTTATTTTTATTGTTGACACTACTACAAATGTTCACATTTCCCCCTCCATTTGACTGTCTCCACCCAGCCCACCCTTCCCTCTGGCCATCACCACACTGTTGTCTGTGTCCTTGGGTCATGCATACGTGTTCTCTGGCTGATCCCTTCACCTTCTTTCATCCACTTATGCCTCTGACCTCTCCCCAGACAGCCGTCAGTCTGTTCCATGTAATCATGACTCTCTCTACTTTGTTCATTAGTTTAAGTTTTTAGAGCTGATTTTACATATTAAGCAAAAGGCAACATTTTACTATGGCTGTTATTTAAAATATTTGGCATGATTGTTTTGCCATCAAATTTGACATACTAATCTTAGAGAATGCCAAGAGGCCACAAAACTTGTAAACTGTAAATACTAAGAGGCAATTATTTATGGAAAAAAACATACATAAAATATATAAATATTGTTCCATCATCAGTTGTAATTGCTTAATAACTATTGCTACAAGATCCTTCAGATCTGGATGTAAAAGACAAAAACCAATGACTAAACAAAATGTTGGAGCCATATTCTGGTTTTATTTATTGTGTGGGTTAGACATGCAAGTGAAATGCAGATATTAATACAACTCAAGAAAATCAAATCTTAACCTAAAACCCCATACCTGAGATAGACCATGAAGATATCTACTCCTTTTATGAAATGATTAATAGCCTATTGAGCCTCTTGGCTTCTGTGGGCTTTTTTTTTTTTTTCAGTTAAAAATTTTTCTAAAACATAATGAAAATTTTTAATATGTAAAGATTGAGAATAAATCTTAATAGCCCTTTCTATCTTTATAATAATAGTTAATATTATATATTAATAAATTATTCAATATTTGTGTGCATCCCCTATTAAAATAATAGAGCATTAAGGCTTATTCTGTGCTTTATTTGAATGGAAATTCATTTAAAACATTTTACTCTAGAAATACAAACTGAATAAGTATAAACTCCAAACAAACTATTCTGGGCTGTACTCTGAACCTAGTATGCTACATTTTTAACTCATAGTGTAGGTATAGGTACAGAGAAATAGAATTTATTTGTACTAATATAATCAAATTGTCATATTTCATGGACTTTTGCACTGTCTACCTAATGGTAAAGCATGTGGTTGTAGTAGAGAACAGAATTTACTATCCTAAAAGTAGGCAAAAGCCAAAGCCTCTCATCAGCATGGTACCTTAACCATGTGAGAGATTAAGCTGCGCCATAGATTTATATAATCTACTGTGTACAAGTATTACCGGTGTGCCCTGTATTCTGTATGCCTCCTTGTTTGCCTACTTTTCTCCATCTTTTCTTGATATATATCCTCAATGGCCAAAGAGATAATATACATGAATATGTATCTTTAACATGTATGAAAATAATAGCCTCAGAGTTATCTTTTCTTTCTAGCTAGAGGATTACTGTTTCTCCATCAGTCTACTTACCTGTAAAAACAGAGAAAATAAAACACGCTTCTTGTTTCTGTGCAGACTAAATGTTATACCAAATAAAAATCTGAGAACAAAATAAAAGTTCAACTAATAATAGCCATATAGTTTTTATAGTTCAGGAATAATAAATTAATCAAGGGCCAGGAAAACTACATAAACACAATCTTTTCACAAATTAAGGCTTAGATAGAAATTAAATAACTACCAAGAGTGTCCCATAAAATCACAAAGCCAGGCATGTATCCATATCTCATTACCATCTATCTATTATATTTTCTGCTGGATAGTACATAGACAGTAGTTTTACATAAAACCCTGGTGATAATATCACTTGGTATTAAAATCATACTCAATGGTGAAAAACTGAATGATTTTTCTTTAAAACCAGGAACAAAGGAAGATGGCCACTCTTGACACTTTCATTCAATATTGTCTTGTAATTATTAGTCAAGAAAGATAAATAAAAGTACTCTAAATCAGAGAGAAAGAATTAAAATTAGAGAGGGGTAGGGAGGCAGAAAGAAAGGAAGAGAAACATGAATGTGTGGTTGCCTCTTGAGAGCCCCCTACTGGGAACCTGGCCCACAACCAAGGCATGTTCCCTGACTGGGATTCACAGGTCAGCATTTAATCCACTGAGCCATGCCAGCCAGGGCTGAAAACTATAAAATATTAATGAAGGAAATTAAAGACACAAATAAACAGAAAGACATCCTGTGTCTTAGAAAACTTAATATTGTTAAAATTCCCACATTTCTCCAGCAATTTACAGATTCAATGCAACTTCTATCATAACAATGGCATTTTCTTCAGAAATAGAAAAAATAATTTTAAAGTGCATATGGAACCACAAAAAAACTCAAAAAACAAAAACAGTCCTGAGATAGAGCAACAAATCTGGAGGCATCACACTTGCTGATTTCAAATTACATAACAAAGTTACAGTAATTAAAATAATATAGTTCCAACATAAAGACAGACATATAAGCCAAAGGAATGGAATAGAGAGCCCAGGAGATAACCCTCATATATATGATCAACTGATTTAGACAATTGTATCAAAACTACATAACTGGGAAAGAATATCCTCAACAAATGGTGCTGGGAAACCTGGATATCAACATGCAAAAGAATAAAAGTGAGCCCTTATCTTATACCACACACAAAAATCAACGCAAAATGGATCAATGTTCTAAATGTAGGGCATGAAACTATGACACTCCTATCAACAAAACAGGAGAAAATCTCCATGACATTGATTTGACAATGGGTTCTTGGATATGACACCAAAAGCACAAGCAACAAAAGAAAAAAAGCAACAAGTGGGATTATATCAGTCTAAAAAGCTTTTGCACAGCAAGGGAAACGAGAGTGAAAATGCAATCTATAGAATAGGAGAAAATATTTGCCAACCACATACCAGATAAAGGGTTAATATCAAAATATGTAAGGTATATGATACTTTTCAATAGCAAAAACAAACCAATAAATAAATAATAATATGATCAAAAGGCAGGCAAAGGACTTGAATAGACATTTTGCCAAAGAAAACACAAAAGTGGCCAACAAGTATATGAAAAGATGCTCAGCATTACTAATCATTAGGGAAATACAAATCAAAAACACATAATTTACCTTACACCTGTTAGAATGGCTATCATTTAAAACAAAAGAAGTGTGGTAAGAATATAGAGAAATTGGAACTCTTATACATTGTTAGGGTGAAATGGTGCAGCCACTATGGGAAATAGTATGGAGGTTACTCAAAAAATTAAAATAGATCCAGCAATTTCACCCCTGGTATTTTTCCAAAAGAAACAAAAATGAGGATTTCAAAGTGACTTTTGAATTCTATGTTCATTGCAGCATTATTTACAATAGATAAGATTTGGAAACAATTTACATGTTCATTGATAAATGAATGAGTAAGGAAAATGTGGTATACATATACAATAGAATACTATTTAGTCTTAAAAAATAATGAACTCCTACTATAAAGGTAATCCTTTAGAACACTATATTAAGTGAAAAAGCCAATCTAAAAGGACAAATATTTAATGATACCACTTATATGAGGTACATAAAACAGTCAAACATAGTCAAATACATAAAAGCAGAGAGTAGAGTGGTATTTGCCAAAGGCTAGAAGAAAGAAAAATAAGGAGGTATTATTCATTATGCATAAAGTTTGTTATATGAAATGATTAAGTTCTGCTGTAAAACATTGTGCTGATAGTTAACTGAATTGGACACTTAATTTTTTTTAAAGAGGATATCTCATACTAAGTGTTCTTACCACAATGTAAAGGAAGGAAGGCAAGAAGGAATAAATTCAGTGAGTTAAAACATACAAAAAGCTTAGAACAGTGTCAGGCAAATAGTAAGAGTCCAATTAATATTCTCTCCATTTTCGTCCAGTTACAGAAACTACAAACTCTGAAATTAACATGGGCATCTTTTTTTCTCATTCACACTCTATCTAGCATCGAGTTCTGTTTAAGTCAACATCTTAAATATCTTAAATATTCACTTCTTATTCTGACCCTATTACCTTCATCTACAGTAGAATCATCTTTTATGTAGATTTCTTAATCAGACTCCTAAATTTTTCCAGCCCCCAATTTGCTTATTCCAGTGCATTCTACTTGCTGTATGCAGGATATCCTAAACTGAAAACTGGTCGCCTTTCTTCACAATCAAAGTTTTATTGGAGCACATCCATCCCCACTCATTTAGGTGTTGCCCATCTGGTTTCCCACTACAATGGCACAGTCTTGTGCTTGTGGTAAAGACCACCTGGCCTAAAGGCCTGAAATAGTCACTATCTCTCTCTTTAAAGAAATGTTCATGGAATCTGTCCTACTCTCAAAGAAGAAAATCAAACTCCTGCTTAAAATACTTCCATCATTTTCAGTAATCATTGGGCAAACTCTTTAAAATCGCTTTTATGTCACTTCATATTCATCCCAGCTGCCTCTTCAGCTTTGTCACTAGCCACTGCCAGCCAAGCATATTAAATTTATTTCAGTTCCTTAAATACATCATTTTCTCTCTTACCTCCATGTAAGCAGCTCACGCCATTAGTTCCTCTCTCGAGATTTTTGTCTGCCTGGATAACACCTAATCATTCAAGTCTAAACTTAATTTTTCCTTCTTAAGAAAACTATCTGCTCACCACCATACTAGAGTGGGAAGTCCTATCTTTGTACTTCCTGTAAATCATGTCTATTTTGCTAAGTCATTGAACAACTGATTATATAACATTTCCATATTTATCATAGTCACCATAATAACCCCCAATTCTAGTACAAAACCTACTACATAATAGGTATATCATAATATGTATAATGTATGATTGTTTAATAAATGAAAAAATAAATATAGCATTGTTCCAGAAACTTCCTTCACCTATCTGTAAACCCAACCTTTTTATGCCTTGGCAAAGATAGCTTGGTATGTGATTCTTATGAGTCCTCCTAGTCTTGCTGGATTCAGGGTTTTTCTCTGTGCTGAAAGATAATAAACACCTAGGCAGAACTACATGTAGAAGGGGGAGGCATCCAACTGTCTTCATTTAGAACATGGGCTGGCCTCAGAGGGGGTGCGTTTACTGTTATATTACTTTTTTCTAAATATAAGAAAAATTAGTAAATTTATAAAACAATTGAAAAATATAAAAATCATAACAGGCCATGATCTTACAGAAATTACCAGGATTCTTTACCTAAATTTGGCTTGTGAGTAAGATAATTAAAAGTGATGGGGTGACATATTCTAAGCTGTGACTCTTAGGTCCTAAATCGAAATGACGCCATGGAAAGGTGGTGAGTTTGATACATTAGTTAAGAATCAGAGCTTCTGGTCAAGATGGAGGCATAGACAGACATGGGTCACCTTTTCACACAACCACATCAAAATTACAGCTAAACTATTGAACAACCATCACTCAGAACCATCAGAAATTGAATTGAATAGAAGTCTGACAACTATGGAATTGAAGAAACCACATCCATTCAGACGGCTAGGAGGAGTAGAGACACAAAACAGGTTCTACCCTCACCCATGTGTGGTGATAAAAATTCAGGAGAGATATCCCAACAGGGGTGAGGTATCCCACTAGGCCACACCAGGCTCTCCAGCCCAGGGTTCTAGTGCCAGGAAGATAAGTCCCAACAACTTTTGACTACAAAAACCAGTGAGGATTGAGTTGGTGGAAGAAAATTCTAGAGCCTCAAGCAATTCCTCTTAAAGAACCCACACCAACTGAGACTCACTCACCTACTCAGACTCACTCACTCTGAGTTTCAATGCCGGGATGGCTACTTGAAGGTCACCAGTGGCATACTGGGAGAGGCTGAAGTATCTGGCATCGGGGCAAGCAAAGGCCATTGTCCCTTTTCTGAGCCCCCCACCACTCCCAAGCAGAGTCATGGAGCCAGCAGGCTGGTGCCATACTTGAGACTCCATTAACCTGGCTACAAGTATTTGACAAGCCTTGGAGATCCCCACCCCACCCAACTTACCAGCCCACCCAAGCTGTTTTTCCTATGAATGGGTGGTCTTGACTCATGCTTCACAACTTCCTAAATCCTATCAAACAAGCAACAGCTGGTGAGCTCCAGTCTGGGCACTAGCATCAGCCCGATTAGTTTCACTATTTAATTTTACCTGGGAATCTCTAAACCCAGAACAAGTAGCCGCCTTCTCAGGTTGTTTTATAGGTTGCTCAGGAAGGGTGGCCCTGGGCCAAATACAGGTGGCCTGCCCCTGCACAGCTGATCTTCCATGGAGGGAGGAAGTTGGTAGTCAGTGGTCACAGCCAATCCTTGCAACAGACTGGCCTGGGTAAATCCCTTCCATTGATCTGCCAATAGCAACTGAGATGCAACTACAAGAGGAGGATGTACTGAACCCACACAAAGGGCACACCTCAGATATCCAACTTGGTAATAGGGGAGGCTGGATGACTGAATCCTGTAGAACACCTACTACATTAGTGCACACTAGCAAGACATGGTTTCTTGCCTCAAGGGTAAGACTCTGTTAAGAAAGATCTAGGCTTATGCTCCCTGTCATGAAAGTTTCCAAACTTTTGCAAAAAAAAAACTTTCATCTTCAAAATTTTGTATATTTTATAGTTAGCAATGATCATTCACATTAGTGGTTGAGGATGGATTGATTGATTGATTGATTGATTGATACAGGATCATAAAAGAAAAATACTTTGGTCTCAATAGCTTTTTTATGATGGCTTTTTATGTGCTTTCTTAGAAAAGTTATAAAACTTAGTTCTTTCTCTTTCTATCAAACATATACAGTATTGCCTTCTTTTTTTTGTACAAGTCACAAAAGAGCCATAACCGTATACATTTTCACATCAGATCTAAAATCCGTATCTCACTTGTGACTTATGCAAGGAAAATAGGAAGCTCCATTAGACAGACCTACAATTTGTGTATGAATGGCGATTTGCAGTTTGGGAGTACTTTCCTGTGAAATCATTAAATCTTTACAGCTAAGTATTCCTTCTGCCTTGACAGATTCTACACATTACCTTATTATGTATATAAAAATGATCTTTAAAAAATACATTTAATGATTTCAACAATGGCCAAAGTTCACCCAACACTTCTCTTACTTTCTAGAACTACATTTGGAGGCACTTTTTATCCTGTCACTTCAATAGTGCATAACAAAAAGCTTGTGGCAGAATATCAAGGTGGTTTCACTTAGTCATTTACTGTCATTAACAGAGGTATTTTTGAGCTAAATGAATAGTACCATTCTTAGTATAATATATCTTCTGTAAGTTGCATTGCTTATTCTACATGAAAATCAAATGTGTAGTTGTGCAGGTATAATTTCAACAGACTAAAATAAGGAAAAATATAACTCTGTTCTGCCTTACTGTCAAAGCTGACATTTCTACTCATCCTTTTAGTGTAATAAAAAATCAGTCCTCTTTTTAAACAATAATACCACTTTCAGGCTATTACTGGAAAGAAATTAGCTTTGAATGATATTAGCAAATTAAAATCTGATTATTATCTCAGATATTAAAACCCACTTACATACAGAAAAATGAATGATTCATCCTTGGTTACAAATAAGTCATTTGAAAACAGCAACAAATATTATTTTCCCTAAGTTGTCATGGACAGCACCAACAAATGGGGGGTATCCAAAATGCCTGTAAAAAGCAAGCACTGCCAGTAGGCTCAGGATCGCTTTTTAATTAATAATGAATTGAGTATATCATTACACACAGAATCTTTCCAAATAAGTTTTCAACCACTCCATCAAAGCTTCTCAAAATTTTCACATTCTAAAGCTTCTACCAACTTAGATGCAAAAATTTTAAGATACTAATCTTGAGGATAGAAGAAAGAAAAAAGGAAGTAAACAGCATTCAAACTTTTATAGTATGAAAATATCTTTGTTTTTGAAGAGAAATATGCACTCTCCATGACCTTGCCAGTTTGTTCCTACACACATCATACATGTAGCATAACAAGCTATGTGAAGTTCCACCAATAACAAAGAACAAACTCCTGCCATTTGTGACAACATGGATGAACCTGGAAAGTATTATGCTAAATAAGACAGATAGAGAAAGGCAAATACCACGATTTCCTTCATACATTGAATTTTAAAAAATCAACACAAATAAACAAATGAAATAAAAACAGACTCATAGAAACAACAAACTGATGGCTGCGAAAGGAGGGAGGTGCAAGGATGGGTCAATTACAGTGTGACAACTTTGCACAGTGACGGATGGTTACTAGACTTAGAGCGGTGAGCACATTGTTAAATATACAAATGTTGAGTCACACTCTTGTACTCCTGAAACTATTATAATATCATATACCAATTATATTTTAATAGAAAAAAAACACAAATTTTTCTAAAAAAATTATTTATGCTGAAGGAAGATATACTGTTTGGAAACTCCGATTTTCATAAAGGAATAAAGAGCAAGAAATTTTAATAGATGTGTGAAATATAAAATATATTCACTCTTTTTAATTTTTAAAATTTCTTTCACATTTTTCTCCAAAATAAAAATAATAATAAAACAATTATAAAGTATATAGAATAATGTGTGTTGTAAGAATAGCACAAAGAATAGGAAGGGAGACTTGCCATTATAACGCTATCAGATATATATTGCAAATCTTGAAGCAACCATAGACACATAAAAAGAACAAAAGCCTATAGGTAATAAATGGATAGTTGTTAATAAAGTATTTAAAATAATACACTAATAGAAAATAGACAAGGAACAAAGGCAAAAATGTAACAAAGAACTGATGAGATAGAAAATTAATATTATAATGCTAGACTTAAACCCAACTGCAGGTAATTATATTGTGTTAAGTCACTAAAATACACCAAAGGCAGACACTGCCAGACTGGATGACATGGCAAGACACTATTATAAATTGTCGCAAGAATCCCACTTTAAATATAAAGTGAACACACACACAGAAGAAATGTTACCTGAGATAAAGATGGACATGTCATAGTAATAAAAAGGTCAGTTTCTCAAAAACACATACAAATCCAAAGCATGTAGGCACATAACAAAAGAACTTTGTAATTTTTGAAGCAAAATCTGGATTGCCAATACTTTGTGTATTTTAGCATCTGTGTTCATCAATGATGTTGGCCTGGAGTTTTGTTTCTTTGTGTCTTTATCTGGTTTTGGAATAGGATGATACTGGCCTCTTAAAAGAGTTTGGGAATCTTCCCTCTTGGATTTTTTGGAATAGTTTGAGAAGGATAGAAGTTAGCTCTTTCTTAAATGTTTGGTAAAATTCTCCTAGGAAGTGGTCTTTATGTGCCAGGAGTTTATTACTGCTTCAATTTCATTAGCTGTTATCAGTCTATTCAGGCTTTCTGCTCCTTGTTGACTCAGTTTTGGAGAATTACATGTTTCTAAAAATTTGTCCATTTTGCCCAGGTTTTCAAATTTCTGGGCATATAATTGTTTGTAGTAATTTCTTACAATCTTTCACATTTCTGTGGTATCAGTTGTAGTTTCTCCTGTTTCATTTCTGATTTTATTTACTCGGGTCCTCTCTTTTTCTTGATGAGTCTTCTTAAAGGCTTGTTGATTTTATTTATCTTTTCAAAAAACCATCTCCTGGATTTATTGATCCTTCAAATTGTGTGGTTTTAGTCTCCATGTCATTTAATTCTGCTCTGATCTTGGTTATTTCCTTCCTTCTACTCACTCTGGGTTCTGTTTGTTGTTGTTCCTCAAATGTTTCTAGCTATTGGGTTAGCTTTTTTATTTGAGATATTTCTAACTTTTTTAGGTATTGCTATGAACTTCCCTCTCAGGACTGCCTTCTCTGTATCCCGTAGGTTCTGGGCTATTGTGTGATCATTTTCATTTGTTTCCAGAAACTTTTTGATTTCTTCATTGATCTCATTGTTTACCCATTCATTGTTTAATAATATGATATTCAGTCTCAATGAATTTGAATGTTTTTGAGTTTCTTCCTTGTAGGTTGGTTTCTAATTTCAAGCCATTGTGATCCAAGAAAATGCTTGATATAATTTAAATTTTCTTAACTTTTTTGAGGCTGGTTTTGTGTCCTATCATGTGGTCTATCTTTTAAAATGTTCCATGTGCATTTGAAAGGAATGTATATTTTGCTTCTTTGGGGTGAAAGGTTCTGTATATATCAGTTAAGTCTATTTGATCTAGACAGAAGGGTGTCTCTCAGCCACTCTGGAAGAATACGAGTTGTTCTGGACCACACATTAAAAATGCAAACATTAATGAAAATTCATGAGTAAATAAAAAACTTTTAAGTAAATTTATGATTTTTTGTTTGGCTGCATTCATAGCCATTCTCGGCCCTGTGGCCCACAAACTACAGTTTGGACACCTCAATAGAGTGCAGTTCAGTGCCACAATATCCTTTTTGATTCTTTGTTTAGACGATCTGTCCATTGTTGACAGTGAGGTTTTAAAATCCCCTACAATAAGTGTATTGCTGTCTATATCTTTCTTGAAGTCCCCCAAGATTTTCCTTATATATTTGTGTGCTCTTATGTTCAATTCAAAAGAACTTATGCACCCCAATGTCCATAGCAGCATTATTTACAGTAGCCAAGTGCTAGAAACAGCCTAAGTGCCCATCAGTAAATAAGTGGATCAAAAAACTGTGGTTTATTTACACAATGTACTACTACATAGCAGAAAGAAAGGAGTTCCTACCCTTCCTGACAGCGTGGATGGAACTGGAGAGTACTATGCTAAGTGAAATAAGCCAGATGATGAGAGACGAATACCATACAATCTCATCTATATATGGAACCTAATCAATAAAACAAACAATCAAGCAAAAATAAAGAACAAACTGACAGTGATCAAAGGGGAGTAGGTAGGGGGTAACAGGGGGAAAGAAGGGGAAGGGACAAGTCAAAAAACATGTATACACATGGGGATGACAACATGGTGGGAACTGACTGTGGGGGGTTAGGTGAGAGGGCTGGGTGAGGGAGAACAATGGGGAAAAAGTTGGACAACTATAATTGAACAAGTTTAAAAAAATTAAAAAATTTATTGAAATAACATTTGTTAACAGGATAGTATATGTTTAAAGTGCACGTTTCTACGATGCTAGATTTGTATTGTGCACTGTGTGCCCACCACCGAAAGTCATAATTTCAATAAATGGCACAAGAAGAAATAAAAAACCTGAATTGTCCCATATCTATTAATAAAATTGGATTTGTAATCAAAAGCTGTCCCACTACAGAATCTTGAGCTCACTAATGAATTTTATGAAATACTTAAGGAAGAAATTACATACCATGACCAAATGGGGTTTAACTCAGGAATGAGAATTTGGTTTAACTTTTAAAAAATCAATTGGCATAATTTGTCATGTAAAAAGAATAAAAGAGAAAAATCTTATATTTATCTTAGTAAAAGTGGTATATGACAAAATTCAAACTCTTCAGAATGTAGAATTAGAGGGAAGTTTTCTCAGCCAAGAAAAGGGCATCTATAAAAAACAATATTTAACATCATAGTAAATGGTAAAAGAGTGAAATGTTATGCTTATTTTCCTCTCATCACTTTTGTTCAACATTTAATGGGCTCCAAGACAGTAAAATAAAGCATAAAAAAAAAAACAAAATTACTTAAGGATAGGAAAGGAATGAGTATAACTGTCTCTGCATATGCCATAGGTGTATACATAAACTATCCTGAGGAAACCACAATTACTATAAATTAATATTTGGCAATAAACTAAACAAAATATGCACAAGATCTATACACTGATAAATCACTTGACATGGCTGAAAGAAGTGAAATATCTACATAAGGGAAGAGATATACCACTATACGACTCAATTGTGTTCATATGTCAATTCTCCCCAAATTGATAAAGGAATTTATGTAACCCAGGCAAAATTCCAGGAGTCTTTTATTTTTATAGGAATTAGCAAGCTACTTCTAAAATTTACTTTAAAGTTCAAAGAACACAGAATATCCAAAACAATTTGTTAGAAAAAGAACAAATTTAAAAGACATACACACTTGATTTTAAGATGTTTTCAAAAAGTAATAATAAGAAAGGGAGAAATTGCCGTGGCTGACATAGCTCAGTGGATTGAGCGCGGGCTGCGAACCAAAGCATCACAGGTTCAATTCCCGGTCAGGGCTGTGCCTGGATTGCAGGACACCACCGCCCCCAGCAACCGCACATTGATGTTTCTCTCTATCTCTCTTTCTCCCTCCCTTCCCTCTCTAAAAATAAATAAATAAAATCTTTCAAAAAAAGAAAGGGAGAAATTAACATAAAACTGATTTACAAATTAGTGAAACAGAAGTGAGTCCAGAAATAGACCTGCATATATAAAGTCAATTAGTTTGTCATGACAATGCCAAGTAATTCAATGGGGAAAGTAATATTTGGACCAATAGTGTTATTATATGTGAATATCCATATTTACTACAATTGAAAAGATTGACAATACCAAGTATTGTCAGGGATGTAAAACAGCTGAAAATTTTATACATTGCTGGTGGAGATATAAAACTATATAATTATAATGGAAAATAGTCTTCCAGTTTTTCATACAGTTAAACATTACCTCACCTATACGAGTTATTCTACTTCTAGTCACTTACCCAGGAGTAAATAAAAATATGCCTGTAAAAAACTTGTCCATGAATGTACCAAACAGTTTTTTTCATAGTTACTTAGAATGGAAAACAAACCAAATGTCCAACAGTTAACTAATGACTGAATAAACAATTTTGGCTTGTCCAAGTATTAAAATACTACTTAACAATTAAAATGTATCAACTATTGATAGCTCACAACATTGATTGATCTCATATATATTATGCTGAGAGAAAGAAACCAGACTCAAAAAGACTACAAAATGTATGATTACATTTATATAAGTCTAAAAATGGTAAAACATAATCTCAAAAATGCTTATTTTAAAATACCACTTTAAAATCTTCAACATTATTTCTTGTGGGCATGTGCAAAAATTTCTCTCGGGAACATAATTGTGATTCTAGTCCAACACACTAGTGATCTTCAGGTTGTACAATATGTAATTGTTCTCATTGTGAGTTGATTCCAGTAGTTTTCGGAACTAGTTATACCCATATAAAACTCCACCATTAGTTTAAGGCTTCTTACTGATTGACATCCATGCCTTTAATTTGTATTTCTAGGTTTCTCAAAGCATTGTATTTTGCCAATTTTTTAGCCATAAAATGGGATTTCATTATGGTCTAAATTTGCATTGACCTTGATTATAATGATGAATGCATTCTCATATGTTTTTTGATTATTTATGTTTCCTCTCTTTTGTTTATCATTATGATTGCTTTTCTTATAGATTTTTAGGAGTTCTTTACATAATCTATTTGTCTTTTCAGTTATTTGTGTGACATATAACTTCTCCCAGATTTGGCTTGACCTTATATTATTGTATCCTTTATTGAAAGGAAATTGTTAATAGTAATGCAGTCAAATGTATTAATAATTTCTCATGCATAGGAATTTTTATATCTTGTTTTAAAAATTAATTATTCCCTACAAGGACATAAAAGCATTTTCCTATATACATTTCTACAAGAGTGTACATTGGCATCAGCATCTAATTATCAGACCAAGGAAAAGTGAAAATGGAGGATTATGGGAAAGGTGGGGTACCTGGATGATGTTTGGTAAATTATTCTTTCCCTATTCTATTAGCCAGAACTCAATCATATGCTCCTACCTAAGGGATGCTAGAAAATGGGGTCTAATTACATGTCCAGGAAGAAAGGAAAATGTAATTTTTGAAAACTTAGCTAGTTGTTCTGATGAACATTTCCATTCTTCCACATATTGAATGCACTCACCCCTTCCCCAAGAAAGACAAATGAGATCCCATCTGTTCTTAAGGACAAGGTTTCCATATCCCCATTAGGCTCAGATATAGATCATCTTGATTCTGTAACATACAAACTTAAAAGATATTTGTATGGCCTCACACAAAGATGGAACAGGAATGAATCAATTACCCACTATTGAAATGTGTTTTGAGAAGCATTCTTTCCATTGGGCTGTACAGATTTTGTAGCTCAAATTCCTGTTGGTATACATTTGGAAGCCTAAAATTTCTTTTAAGGTGTAAATACTAAAAGTTTTGTTATTATAAATTCAGACTCTTGGTTTCCTCAGCATTATAGTCATCTCAAAACTCTAATGGGCTTCTGATCTGTTCGCTTCCACTCAATTCCATGTACTAGTAACTTTGTTCAAAGTTATTCCTTAGAAATGATTGATAAGTCCTCATGCCTCTTTTACACAATGTAGTAGCAGCTACCTTGAAATCATCAATTTCGATTGGGAAGACCAAAACTCTTGGCTTAGCCACGGGATTGCTCCTGTTACTCTATATCTTTTTTTGTTGCTGTTATTTCCTACTGTTTGGGATTTAGAAAAATTTAGATTTTCCAACTGTATGAGATATGTATTGCCACAATAATGTTGCATAACAAAATACCCCAAAATTTAAGAGCTTAAATCAACAACCATTCATTATTTATCACAAGACTAATTGGTTGTGTGTTTCTGATTTGGCTCCAACTGGGCTGATTTCAGCTTAACTTGCCCACAAATATGTCAGCTGTGGGTTCCACTGGAGGCTGGTGGGTCTAATGTGTCCTCTGCATAGATGATACGGCTCTGCTCCTTATGATCTCTCATTTTCTAGCAGGCTAACAAATTTGCTGTAAGATCCAAGCTTAAATTCCAAGAAAAAGCAGAAGTATACAAATTCTTCTAAAGCTACATGACCAAAGCAAGTCATAAGACAACCGGGAATTCAAGTACTAGTTAAAAGGCCATCTTCTAATGATAATATCCTCAAAGATTACACGGTCAAGGATGTACCTATAGACAGTGCTGAAAAATTGAAGATATTTTGGCAATTTATCTGCTCTACCAAGCAAGATCCCACATTTTCCAGTCTTTGTATTCTCGTTAATTCTGCTGACAACCCAGCCAATATTTTCCTGACTGTGTTTACTGACTGTGTTTTTTCTAATACTTTTATAGTGAAGCTAATGAAAATTCACATACTTAACACTCTATTTTCTAATTCTGTCACAAGGCTCTATATTTGGATTAACTTTCCAAGATATCAAAGATGAAAGTTTTACCAAATGTTTTGCCACTGAATAACTGGGTCCTCATATTCTCATCTTTGCAGTATCAGACCCTCACCCTTTTATTCCTAACCATTTCAAATATTTTATGTCTTGTTAGGGTAGTGATCCATTTCCAAGTACCAATTTCTATGTTAGTAAGAACATGCTAAGAGGCATAATAAATAAAACTTCAAATATTAACATCTTAACCAGATAAATATGTATATATTATCCATGCAGTATCCAAAAACTGTTATTTATTGTCATTGATGAGGTAGTCATTCACACTTCCCACAAAGCAATCATTCAATGTCCTACTATCTGTAATCTCCAACCCCTGACTTCCAAAGTTGCCCTGGGCATTGATACAAACCTAGCAAACAGAGAAAGATAGAGTGAAGGAATCACAGGTTTCTGAGTCAATTTCTCTATATATCATGGCCAGAAATCAACATCATGGTCATGCCTACTAGAATATAAATAAAGCAAATGTGTGCCCAGGAGAAGAAAATAAATGAAGTTTGGTATAGCTTTCCAGTCTTTGCTATATCTTCCATTTGTTTAGAAAATTATACTCTCCT
Source organism: Tonatia bakeri (assembly GCA_004024845.1). Lineage (NCBI taxonomy): Eukaryota > Metazoa > Chordata > Mammalia > Chiroptera > Phyllostomidae > Tonatia > Tonatia bakeri. Next base: position 162,054 of record PVIA01001628.1, read on the forward strand.
TATCTATTCTTTTAATTGTTACACTATTGATTTTCTCATACATTTTTAAACTCTAAAGTTTGTCTATATCTTAAACATCCTTCCTCAAAATAAAAGAACTTTAGGATATTTAAACTCTCTTCACTCCTATTTAATTACCTGGTTTTCTTGATTGGTAATTTAGTTTCTTCTCTTTTTAATATATTCACTCTGTTATTGTTGTTACTATGGTTTATATAGTTTTTTTGTAGATATGATAATATCTTTATTTCCTTTTCACTTCTAAAAGATAATTTACTATATACAAAAATCTAATTTTATAAGTTTTTCCCCCTCTGAGATCATTGGACATAACTATTCCAACATCTTCTTATGCTTTCATTGTTGCTGTTAGAAAGCCAATGAATATTCACATCATTGTACTTCTGTAAATGATCTGTCTTCCCCCCCTGGCTACTAGTACATTGCCTTCATGTTCTGCCATCTTAGTCACGCTTAATACATACAAATGCTCCCAATAACCCATTCTAAGGTGAAAATATCATTAAATGCAAAATGTATTTATCACACCTAATCTACCAAACATCATAGCCTAACCTTCTTTAAACCTGCTCTCAACACAATATCCAAAAAGTGCTGGTAACATAGTACACTGTAGAGTAGGGGTCATCTATCCTCATGACTGTCTGCCTGACTGAGAGCTGCAGTTCTCGGCTGATGTCCAGCTCATGACAGAATATGATACTGAATATCGCCATCCTGGGAAATGATAAAAATACTAAATTTGATGTAGAGTTTCTACTAAATGTGTATTCCTTTTTCACCATTGTGAAGTCAGAAAATCATTTTAAGTAGAACCATGGTAAGCCAGAGACCATCGGCACTGTTTCTTGTATTTAAGGATTAATGTCCATCATCTCAGGAAAATTGTATGTCATTTCTCATTAGATGTGACACAGTCTTAGTTTCTCACTTTTTCTGTCTCTCTCTGTCTCATTCTTTCTTCCTTTTTATGCCTCGGCGGTGCTTCATTTTGAATAAAGAACTCTATCCACCACTTTTAGAAAATATATTATTCAACAATGTCTAATTTAATGTTTAACTCATCCATTAGGTCTTGTATTTAGGCTTTTTATTTTTAATTATAAATTTCTTTTAATTTTAATCTACACAGTTACTTTAATAGTCATATCTTTTTTGTCATTTTTTAAATCCATGATCATTTTTATTCCAAAGTTTATTACTATTAACATTTGACATAAAATTATGGTTTTTTATGTATTATATAATTATAAAGTGGCTGGACAAGAATTATAATTATCAATTGGAACAGCTAAATTAAAAATTCAAATTCCACCAGTAAAAGACAAAAATTTTCAGATTGAATCAAAAGCTACATCTATTTACCATTTATTATAATTAGATCAAAACAATATGATGCATCACAAAAAAAAGAAAAAAGAAGGGATAATAGTATAAAAGATTATTTAAAGCAAAAATATCACTAAATTAGATGGAAGATCATTTTATTTTGATTCCACTGTGCTCTGGGAAGTTGAGGGAAAGGAGATAAACTCTAGGACCCTCATTCCTACTTTAGTAAGACTAACTTTGCTTTCAACTATTTTTTTTTATTTTCTTTTTTTATGTACAAATTTTTCATAAGATATTTGATTTGACAAAAGTGAAATTACTTAAAAATTATGAAAGATAAAATAGTATTAGAATTAAATATTAACAAAAACTGTCTAAAATCTAATTTTTAACTCTTTAAACTCTTCTTTTCTCTATAAACACAGCTCAGAAAAACTTATTCCTTTAGTTACAAAGATTGATTCAAGTTCCAAAAATGAGAAATTATACAAGTCACTATTTCACATTTCAAAATATATGGCATATAGCTTTATGAATAAAAAAGAAAAAGCTGTTATTAAAAAGAAAAAAACAGTTGCTTGGAACACTATCCAGTAACCAAAAAGTTGTTGGTTCGGTTGCTGGCGAGAATACATACGTAGGCTGAGGTTCCATCTCCAGTTCTGGTGGGTGTGATGCCTGGTCCGGGAGCCTTCTGAAAGCAACAAATTACTGTTTCTCTCTCACATCAACTTTTCTCTCTCTCCCTTCCTTTCTCCCTACATCTCTCTCTAAAAGAAATGAAACAAATGGAGCTCCGCTGGCACAATAAGTTAGCACACAGTACTTACAAGAAATGAAAACATGTCCTCAAGTAAGGACTAGAAAAAAAGAAAGAAAAAGACAGCAATATATGCTTGTATTGTTTACTATAAATAATAACTATATTGATTTTAAACTCCATAAGTCAAAATGATATAACTTTGCCAATCAAGAAAGATGATTAAATAAAAACAGGGCAGTTAATTAAAACAAAAAAAGTAAAACTCAAATGCTTGTTTCAAAGACTAGTAAAAAAGACAAACCTCTGACAAGGCTAATCATTAAAAACTATTACAGCTAACATTTATTGAATACTCACTATTCACCATGTATTTTGGCAAGTAATTTACAAGAACTTAACTCAATCTTCAAAACAATATTGCATAAATCATTCATTCATTTATTTCATAAGCATTTATTAAGTACTCACTATAAACCTAGCACTCTATGAGATACTATGGACATACTACTGAACAAGAGAAATGATGTCACTGTCCTCAAGATATTTGCATTCTGAAGGAACAAATAGATATCTTCATTAAACAAAATTTACAACTTTTCTAGAAAATTTTTTAAGGTCACATTGCATTTTTGTGTCCAAATTGTATTTGCTCCTAAACTGTATTTCTTCAAGGTCCATACTATTAAGGAAACATGCAATGCTAATAGTAAAAATAATAACAATAACAATAATAATAATAGATTTAAATAGTTACAATGTATATAACTCATTGCTGGAACAGAAATTGTGGATAAAATGGTTGATTTTTCTAGGGAAACATAAATTGTCAAAATTGACAGAGCAGATATTTGAACATAACACAATTAAAGAAAACAGAAGAAACTGAAAACACTGTAAAAAATAACTTTATTATGGTAGTAAACCCAGGTGACTTTTTGTAGGAGTCCTATTAATATTCTAAAGAATATATAATTTCCCTACTATTTAAGCTATCAAAATAGGAGATGGAAGTACTCTGTCATGTTTACCAAGCTATCATCCATCACTGCAATACATAATTTATCAAAGCTAGCTTGAAAACTAGCCAACCACCCACTCACTAACATGTTAGCACACACTCACACACCAACCAACCCAATAAACAACAGACAATCTCACCTTTGAATATTGATGCAAAAATCCTAAATTTTAAAAAATCGCAAATCATTTTTCACATGCAACAAGGTCTGTGCAGAAAGTATCCAGCCTTATAATGTGAAAAATAGAGATATTTATTGAAGAAGATACAAGAAACTTTACACATAGGACCATGACACCTCAGTCCCCTTCAAAGTAGGCACCTTGGGACCTCACACAATTGTTTGAATTGCCATCAGCTTTCCTGTTGTATTTTACTGAATTTCATCAACAGTCTGAAATCTCTTCCCTTTCAAAGGTGATTTTAGTTTTGGGAAAAACCAGAAGTCACAGGGCACCAAACCTGGGCTGTAGGGGGACTGAGTCACCTGGGTGATATGTTTCATAAAAAACTCTGCACTAGATTTGATGCATAAGCAGGTGTTTTGTCATGATGACGTTTCCAATCACCAGTTGCTTATAGCTGTGGCCTTCTGAATCATCTGAATAGTTCATATGGACCTGACTAGGTCCAAGTTTAATGCAAAATTTGATGTGGATTTTTTCCACTATTCATTCAATCATTTTGCATGTGACAGTCACACAGCACATGTGCTCACCCTACCACCCCTACTGGTTAGTACAGTGGAGTCGTTATTGTCCCTGCTTGGACATTCCAGTCCTCTCGCCTTGGCTGCCAGGTTACACTGATGCCACACAAACTGTTATGAACTTAAGGGTTATTCCAAAATGCAAGGGTCAGTCTTCGTGGATGTTGTATATATGTACCTAAATAAATAAGCAAAAACTGTCAACTCATATCCAGCAATTTCACTTTATGTTTCATTCCTAAGGAATACATCAGAAGGGTGTTAAAAAATACACATGGTCATTATCATAACATTGTTTATAATAGTGAACATTGCTATCATTTCTATAAGAAAAATTAGTGGGAAAATATTCTATCCTTGGTAATCATAATCTGTTACAAGAGATTTGAGTAGTATACACAAAGCACTTTGTTACTTAAAAGAGAAAAAAATCCCAGCAGACTACACAAGTAAGGAAAGACTGCTGAAGGGGAGGAGGCATTTGGGACAGGTCTCAAAGGACAGTGAGATTTTAACAGACATGATTGGAAACACACAGAGATGTCTTTCTGTGTCAGAAACTATGGGAATGAAACAGTGAGAAATCAAACTGAAAAAGTAGAATAGGTCCAGACCATAAAGTACATTAAATATGGAGAGTAATTAATAATCAACAGAATAGAACTGAGAAGCCTGAAACAGGTTCAAGCATGTGAGAACCAATTATATGACAAATGCAACATTACAGATATTGTGGGAAAGGGAGTTTTAATGATGCCAAAATAATTAGTTGCATTCCCTATTCACACCAAAAACATGAATACAGTCCAGATGGATTAAAGATCCAACCTTTTAAGAATAATTTTAAAAATATTACTAGAAATACTGCAGAAAATATAGACATAAATTTGGGTTTACAGATAAGTTTATAAACAAATAAAAATTCAAAGTCATGAAGAAATCCACAGATGTATTTGTTTCTCCAAAAAATGTTTATAAAATATTATCACAGAATTTTTCTTGGAAACAAAGTCTTGGTCCTAACACACACAGCACTCAGAAATTAATTTAAACAATGCAAACAGGCAAATAGAGAAATCAGAAAAGTAACATAAGCAAATATTTCAGAAAAGCAGGTGCAAATGGCCAATAAATTATGAAAAGATGTTCAACCTTCTTAGTATTCAGGGAAATGTTAATTAAAATAGCAAATGCCATTCCTTACTTTTCAATACTGACAAAAATTAAACAGATTAATCACATAAAATGATGGCAAGGATACGTGGAAATGGTCTCACATATTACTGATAGGTAAGGAAACTGCCACTATATTGTTGAAAAGCAATCCAGCAGTACTTATTAAAATAAAAAATATATATGCCCTTTGATCCACCAATTTCACTTTTGTGAATGTCTGCTGAAAATAAAAAAAAGTCATAGTACATGATATATGTACACTGCTGTTTGTAGTAATATTGTTTCTTAGTGGCAAAATAAGAAAGCAAGACAAAACAAAACTTGGATTATGCTAAATGTTTAACTATAGGGAATGCTTGATTAGGTTCTGATACATCTATTGTGGAATAATATGCAGTTATTAACTAGAATAAGCCATGGGTTGACCTTGGATTTGGTCTTTTCAGAATAATAAATATTAACTATAGGAGTTATATTTTTAAACAAAACACAAACAACTTATATGCATATATATGTATCAGAGAGACAAAGTGAGAGATTACATACAAACTGCACTTACTGTTGCAGAAAGAAGTTATTTGCAGGAGTGGGGATAAAAGAGTTCTTAATTCACTTAGTTTATGAATCTTGTTCAGTTCCTGGCAATAAGTACATATTACTTTGTAATTTCACCAAATTACTTTTGCCATTTCAACAATTTCACAAAGTTTTAAAGAATCTGCATGGGAGGTAAAGTATATCAACCAGCCCATGGCCCTTAATTGTGATTACACTTTATTGCACTCAGCCTATTAAGCGCTTAAATTACCAGAGAACAGAATCTGTGTTCCTAATAGTGGAAAGTGTATTAACAATATTTTTGTTCCTCATTGTAGCCCGGTTCCAACAATCACATGGATGAAGGTCAATGGCTATATTCCTAGTAAGGCACGCCTGCGGAAATCGCAAGCAGTGCTGGAGATACCCAACGTGCAGCTGGATGACGCAGGAGTGTATGAGTGCAGAGCTGAAAACTCACGCGGAAAAAATTCCTTTCGTGGACAATTACAAGTATACAGTGAGTGATGTTAGCAAAGCGTTATGTCCTAGTTCCAAGAGCCAAACTGAAAATGCAAATTACTTTGAACTAAATATTGGTTCTTAGGCACATAAAAACCAAGCAATAATTTATAATAATAGTTCTTTGATATGATAAAGAATCATGTAAAATTACCATACACAGAGAAATGCTTAAAATTCAAAATGTATGGGGAATTATCAAGTGCTTTATACAGCATAGAGAGTTGATATTTGTAAAAATGAGATTTTTTTTTGGATAAGTTAAGAATCCTTATTATCTTAATCTTGCCCTATGCTTGAACAGAAGTCATAATCTGTTGTCCATAAACCAAATCCTGTTCAGCTTTTTATTGTAAATAAAATTTTATTAGAACACAGCCACATTCCTTTGCTTACATATTATCTATGGCAGTTTTTGCACTGCTATGACAGAACTGAATAGTTAAGAAGAAGACCAGATAATGCAAAGCCTAAATTTTCTATCTGGACCTTTGAAAAAAAAAATACTGACCCCTGGCTTAAATTCCTACTTTTAAAAGATAAATAGTCTTTACAGCCTGCAGTGTTTGTATTGTCCAAAATGCTGAAGAGCCAACCAGGCCATGTGTAAGAATTTAGAAAACCTACTTAAAAATATCTACAATCTCCTCTTCACCTCTGGGGATCACAAATTGAATCTGTTTTCATATTTGCTTTTATAATATGCATTATACATAATGGGTGATATTATTCTTATGTCCCAGGTGAGGAGATTGAAAAATAAAGGAATAATAATCCAGAACAATGATATAAGCATATACAGATGCTTCCAATATGAATTATCCAAATTGCATATTCAGCTGAATCTGCCACCCAACTACAACTGCCACTGTATCTCAAGATCAGTCATCCTGAGAACCTTAACATTCTTCCCAGGGATGCTTAAAGAGTATTTTAAAATATTAATATCTGAATTCAATCTGTTTTTCTTTCTTTATTTCTACCAATGGGCCACTTTTAGAAGTCAGTACTCCAACCAAATTGACTGTATGCATTTTATTCATTCATTCACTTATTCAATTAATGTTTACTAAGTGCTTATTACTGACTGCTCTATCTGCTAGCAACAGAGCTCTGAAGGAACTCATGGTCCATTGGATTAGATGAAAAGCAAACCCCACATTAGAACAGAGCATACTCTTTGCTGTGACAAAGGCACGTGCAAAGGATTGGGGGAGCACAGTCCACTCCATTTTACTGGCATGATTTAAGGAAAGCTTCCACAGGATTTGTACCTTAAAGGCTAAACAGGGGAAGGCATCCTGGAAAAAGGATACATGAGTAACTTAGAAGTTTTTGAGACTGAACTGCCAGCAGTAATTTGGTTATATTTAGGCCACAGCTATTATATTTCGATGAAATTTTTACTGATAAAAATCTGGTAGCTAAAGATAAGTGTTCAACCAGTATTTTGCTACTTGACCCATACCCCCCCGCCAAAAAAAAAAAATGCCCTGAGTGTCTGTTACCCTTAAGACTATTTGGGAAAAGTCCCAGATCTGTATTGTGAAGAATTGTCCACACCTAAATGAGAATTAGATTTATAATCTGGGACAGAGGCACTTACAGGACACTAATCTTGCCTCCCCCCATTCCAGATATTCCATTCATAAGCATTAACAAATATTGCAAAAAAAAAGTAGAAAAAATTGCTTTCAGTCAATATTGCCAATGTGTCTTCTGGTGAGAAGGTATGCTACTAAGAAACAACTCTGAGCACTCCTTGTCATCCACAATTACATGTCCATTGCAGGCCAGCAGGGTTACCGGTACACAGTGCATCTGGTGAGAGTGGGCAGCATCTGGGTTTCAGGTGCCATATGTCTCAAACTGTTCACACCTTAAAATGGGTGGCTTAACACAAGTTACATAAAACAAGTTACTAGCTTTTTATTTTTTTAATTGGGGAAGCAGTATAATAGGTGATTTTTACTTGTAAAACTGTTGGTAGCATGAATTTGAATAATATTTTAATTGCACTTCTCCATCATCCACTGAATTTTGAGCTGACAGCAAACACACATCGTGGCATATTTATCTTTTCATTCTCAGTGCTAATCGCTGCGCCAATAGTGATGTCCAAAAAATATTTGAAGAAGGGAAAACAGGAATTATTTATCTTTCAGTTAATTGGTCACTTGTTGATTCCTAGGACAAATTCATTTTGGAATCAGAACTCTACACTGGGCAAAACATTACTTTGATTTCTAGGTTTTTTCTGTTCTAGATGACTAGTTTTTAATTTAATAGCTTTTTCTTTCCTAATTTTTCATTTTAATAATGTACAAAGATCTTTTCCCAGTTTCTTTTCACATCTGCAAGCTCTATATCCCGGCACTGGTCATAGTGTAAACATTTACACGTGATAAATATAACTAATCTCCTGTAATCAACTATCAGACAGGCTGGGGAAAAATAGGTTTACTCATATAAAAATAATGCATTAGCCCTGGCTGGTGTAGCTCAGTGGATTGAGCGCTGGCCTGCAAACCAAAGGGTTGCCAGTTCAGTTCCCAGTCAGGGCACATCCCTGGATTGCAGGCCAGCTCCCCAGTAGGCGGCACATGAGAGGCAACCTCACATTGATGTTTCTTTTCCTCTCTTTCTCCTTTGTTTCCTTTCTCTCTAAAAGTAAATAAAAGTCTAAAAAAATAAAAAATAATGCAATAATTTGTAAATAATAACGCAAGGATAAACTGTGTTTCATGTACTCACACCTGTAAACCCCCTTTCACCCCACCCTGCATGGAGCCATGGTATGTCTAACGTGAATATGCATGTCATGCCCCCTGTGCTCTTGAGGGTCTCACTTTCTAGCTGGGGTGTCAGACAATAGCTAAGATTTCAGTTAACAGTTTGTCAGCAACAGAGAAGGGGTAATAAGTTACTATGTGATTATTTTCCAAGTGAATAAGAATGATAGATGTCCAGAGAAGATGCAGATGACTCCTCTTTAAGGTTAGGGTTAATCATCCTTATATTACTGAGACAAAATCTTGAATTATGAGAATTCAAAGAGACAGAGGAGAGAAGTAGAATATTCCATGTGGACTGAACAGTTTGAAGAAGATTCATGGTATGCACAGGAGACCTCTAATCTGTCCACTTGGATTACAGGGATCATGTATAATTATGAAGTTCTCTGGCAAAGTAGAGTGGGAAATGTTACAGAAAGTCCAAATGAGAAAGCAGAGTTTAAGGTTTCTTTTGCATCTGACTATTTCTATGAGTATTTTTTTGCACATAACTACAAAGAGACTGATTTTGGAAGCCACGCACAAAAAATCAGGATCAGTATTTGAGGTTCATCATGGTAGATTGTTGAGTGAAAGCTTTTAGCCTTGAGGTTGAAACTCAGAGTGTATTCTCAAAGGCCTACAAACCCTAACTATGCCAAGGTAAGTCTCCTTGAAGACCAAGTTGTATATTGGCCAGAAGACCAATGACCTACTAAAAACCAAATGCCCAGTTAGAGACAAGATTGAAGCTAAAGCACCCTAGGTATCCAGTAATTGCTTTCAATTCATTTTTTTAAACATTTAAAAATGGGATGGGATAAATATGCTCCCTGAAGTCAGAAATAGATATCTGACTTTGAAAGTGGTTTCTGTCCCTTACTGTGTGATCTCAGGTAGATTTCCTTAAATTTTCTGAGCCCAAAACTCCTAATTCATAAAATGAAACAACAGGATATGCTTAGTTCATGAAAGTGTCTATAATGATCAAAATATCATCACCAATTTTATATTCATGTATAATTTATACACACACAAAAAAATGAGAGTTATATGGTAATAGAATGCTGTGCCTCTCCCAAACACCTACAGTTACATGAATTGATAAGAGTTGTCAATTCAATGAATATGTCCATATGAACTGTGACTTTGGTTAAGTGTTTGAGAAGTGAATTCACCCCTTTGTAATGCTTATACTCTTACAGCTTACCCACACTGGGTAGAAAAACTGAATGATACTCAGCTGGACAGTGGGAGCCCTCTGCGCTGGGAATGTAAGGCTACTGGGAAACCCAGACCCACGTACCGCTGGCTGAAGAACGGAGCGCCCCTCTTAATTCAGGTACTGCTGGTAGCTGTTGACCGGTCTCAGTGTAGTTTTAGCAGTCTCTCTCCTGAGACAAACTATACTCTTTTATTTTATTGAAATTCATTTTTCACTTATATTTTATAATATATTTGAAGTGAGAAACAACAAATATATAAATGATTTTTATTTTAATTACTTTCCTTTTTTAGTAAAGCATCATTTCTTTACATTTTACTAACTCCTATAAATTCATAGGAAAATATCAGTGACTATCATTGACTCATTGCAATTTGTAACTGACTTTTAGTTGTTATCCACCTTGTTGCTGTCATTTTGCTGATGATGGAGATAACCCAGTAAAGTGACTTGCCCAAGATCATGTATGTAGTAAAGGACTAATGTGGAATAGAATCCTAGTCCTCTGTGTCCTGGGCAGGTTCTTCCTGTGGCACCCTGCTACCTATAGACTTAGATATCTTTTTAGTAAAGCTACTGCACATTTATAAAACAACTTAATATGTACCAGATTTGAAAAAAAATCAATTATATTTAATTTCAGAATAATGGCAATAATTTTAGCTAACTTCTTACTTTATTTGTGCCCTTTGCTGGAAAGACAGCAGGAAGGAGATGTATAAACTGACATTCTGAACACAGGTTCCGCCCAGCGACCTCTAGTCTACCATTTATCTCTTTGGGACTCAGCTGCTCCTTTGTAGAATGAAGAGATTAGACCAGATCATCCCTATGGTCCCATTTAGCTCCAACATTCCCTTATTCTAAAACCAGCTAGGCCAAAACAAATACAGTTCCACAAGAAGACACACACATAGAGCTTTTATAAAACAAACAAACAAGAGCGTTGGGGTGGGAGGCCTGAGGCAGGATTGCCTCCTCCTCTCTCATTCTCCCGGCAATGACAGATAAACCTTGAGAAGGGGACTATGCTGGTCGTGTAATCTACTGTCAGCATCCAAGTACAGTAAATTCTATAAATTCCACTGACAGATAATCCATTTGCAAAGTGAATAGGTTTATTTTGAAAATGATGCCAAATTAGTTTGCATCTCTATTGACAGATAATCAAAGCACTGCTCACTAACATTTTTTAAAAATGCTTTGCTTGGCATTAAGTAGACAAGACACTTTGTTGTTCAACAACATTTTATATTTGAAATTCATTTTGAAATGTGCTCTTGGCCTCAGTTTACTTCAATTTACACATGTTCAGTTTTCTGTCTTCTATATTGTTTCTTCTGATAATAAAGTTGACAATTTTGGACCATTAATTGTATACAGAATCTAGCTACAGGGCAGTTTTTCTGTGTTATTTTGTTGGGAAGTGAAAGAAAAGGCAAATTCTGACCAGGCCAATATAAGAAAAGAGTCCTCATTGCGACCTTAGCTCTATTTAACCTTGAGCCCCTGGAGCTGTAGCCTCAGTCCTTTCTGCCATGTGAAGCCCTGCTTGTCCTTTACAAAATAAGTCAAATAGAAGCTTCATCTGCTGATTAAACTTCACAAGCTCAACTAGTATACCAAACAAAAGCTTCTCTATTTAAAAATAAAACTATAAGTAAAATTCAGAAGAATAACTATAAAAATACATTCTGTTCTAAGAAATAGTTATAATTTACATGAAATGTTATAATACAATAATGAAAAATAAATTGTGTTCTAAGTTGTCAAATAATAAATAATATTCAGCCACATGAATTACAAACTTTTCTCTGTTTCTTTCTCTTTTTTTTTTTTGGTCTAGCAGACGATAACTATGGATTCTATATCTGACTTTTTTATTCCATGCAGAGTAAGGTGGAGATGGTTAGTGGAGTATTGATGATCCACAACGTGAATCAGTCAGATGCTGGAATGTATCAGTGTTTGGCTGAAAATAAATATGGAGCCATTTATGCAAGTGCTGAGCTGAAAATTCTAGGTATGCAATTTCTAAATAAATAAAGAGGAAAAAAGTGTTGCTTCTTTCCATGTTCTAATTCTTACTACACTGGTTTTATGAGGTGATTGTAAAAAATCCTATTTTATGACTTGAAGAACAATACTACATCTTGCTGATATATATATTTTTAAGCTTTAGGGGACAAGTTTATATTGGGTACAGTTTGTACCAGAACTTTTTTATGAGGTTTTTCTAACTTTAGTCTTAAGCTTAAGAGGTTTACACACTATGTTTTTTTTTTTATGGCATTAAAAACATCATATAAGAAATATGTGTTAACTTTCAAGGAAGAATGTCTTGAGGGTAGGGAATCAAAATGCAGACTTTAAGCATCCTGTCCATGCTCCCTTGACAATGCTTACTATTTTTTCTGAGCTGCTGCTACCTGCCAGTGGACATGTGACTTCTGGAAGGCAGAACTCCACAGTAAAACACACTCCCATCATGGGTCATTGCCATTATCACCCTTACACAAAAGGGAAAGCCCTCCTGAGCCAGGCACAGCCATCTCATAGGCTCACACCCTTGATAAGAATATAACTGGGACAGTAGCACTGCTTCACTATTTAATACAGGAAAGATAAAATTTAGAGAATAGATACCAAGGTTGAGCATATTTGTGCAGCTGGAATGGATTTTACTATTTTCCATTCTGATGATTTCCTGAACTTTTGGTCCAGGATGTTTAAAATACAAAGAGAGATACTTAAGAGATCGTAATTCACTGTCTCCCAAAAGTGGGCAGGAGCTCAAGTGTACTTTCTATTTCCTCTTAACATGACAATTCCCAAAACATGACATTAACAGAAGCACCCAAGCTATCAGAAATCTCAGAACTTACTATAGACATATCACCTAAATGTACCATAAGTCAATCTATTAAATTATGAATGTTTGAACTTAAAAATTCTCTATATTGTAACTAATTCATCCAAAATAGATATAGGAGTTCATTTCTCAGTGTCTTAAACCTAATCAATAAAATATTAATATACTTTCTTATAGCCCACACTTCAACATTTTTTAGTTAAAAAGTTGATTCAGCCTTTGCCCAGTTAATTGTTTACTAAGAAACACTCATTCACTAGGCATATTTTCAAAATTAACTTTTGTAAGTTCTATTCCAAGTAGGCAACCAAAAATGTTACCTGCAATTTCCCATTAAGTTCCTTCATTTTTCTTTCAATTCCTTAACCCATCTCAATTGCATATATATATCTTTTTTATGCTGCATACATATTTTAAGGTTATTGTGCCATGCATTATTATATCACTATTGATGGACATAATATGCTTATGAAATAATTACCAAATTGTCACAATAGTATAATATATGTCTCAGATACAATATACTTATAGATATATATTTCAAGTTCTCTTTTAGATTCAAGCATTTCTTTTTTAAATTTGCTTTGATATCTGTGTCATGTGTACTTTTAGTCCAGTGTCTTCAACTACAGCTTCACAATGGATTTATCTGGGGAACTGCTATCAAAAGTGTCTTGATAAAAATACAGTAAAATTAATATAAATGATCAGACCTATATGAATAATTGCAAACAATGAAATAGAACTTTTGACTGAAATTTAAGTGATTCCATTTCCTAAAAACTGCATTCCATTGTGTATAACATTATAGCAAAACATGCAGTAGTTAAGACTCACAGATAGGAAATGGATGACAGGATTCTCTTCTCCACTGGTAACCTTCGTTTTCCCTTAGGAAGCCCAAAATAGACTTTCTTTGCTGGACCCTTCACCTTTTGCTCAAGGTGCTTATTAGTCTTCTGCAATTACACTTTATAACCATAATTAAAGCATATCATTTTTAAAAATAGCTTTTGCCTGTGGATTCCACATTGTATGAAACTATCACCTGCTAATGAAAAGAACAACCAATTAGATAGCTATTAATTAACAAATTAAATTTGAAGTTAGTGCCTTTTACCTATGTATGTATTGTATGATTTTATTAGAAATGTGTCCCAGAAGAAAAAGTTGCAAACTATTGATATATCATATATTAAAGATTATTTTCATTCTTCTGGTAGAACTAACATTTTCTTTTTAATAGCTTCAGCTCCCACGTTTGCACTTAATCAACTGAAGAAAACAATAATTGTTACCAAAGGCCAAGAAGTCGTCATGGAGTGCAAACCCCAAGGCTCTCCAAAACCAACCATCTCTTGGAAGAAGGGAGACAAAGCAATTAGAGAGAATAAAAGGTTAGAAGCTTGTTTTGTAATTCAAACTCTTAATGTCAAACTGTTTTGAAGTAGCAGTTAATACACCAAAGCATACAAGAAAGGATCTTGCAGTAATTGTGAAATGTGTTTCATGAACTGATTGAAATATGGTTTTGTCTATATAGTGATTAAAAAGAACCCAAAGTTCCCCTTCAATATAGTGAGACTTCCTTACCTCTGTGGTGTTTCAGCACCAACTGGAAATTTCACCAGATTATGAGGAAAGCAAACACTTAAGTGAGTTATCTTTGGTTTTTATTTGGGGTCTGCAGATTTGGGGATGCCCAAGATACCTATAAACAATTTTAGAGACTATGTTCTCATTGCAATCTATATATCTATATCCATATCTATATCCATATCTATATCCATATCTATATCCATATCTATATCCATATCTATATCATCTATATCTATCAATATAGATACATAGACTCCGGATCTTTTTAATAATCACTTTCAAGTAAAATCTATGCCTATTTGCCTTCTTGTTTTTAATCATGTTGATACAAAATAGTATAGGGTTATTTCAGTCATCACAGGCAAGTGAGAAATGTGCACAGGAATATATACTGTGTGAAGATTTCTCTTTGGTTAGTAAACTCAAAGGGCATCATGGAAGTACAAATGGGAAAAACAGATGAGAGAATCAGAACACCCCATCACGATTTATGTGTGCCAAGTTAAAAAGTCCAGTTCTCTGCCAGTAGTTACCACATTGGTGTTGCAAATGGTAATTCAACTTGGACAAAATATCCGCCTATATACTAAAATAACGTCGCATGTGTTGTTTTAGAGTTTCACTTTTTCCTTTGATCTATAAATATGGAGTTTATATTTGGTTTTATGTTTGTTGGGATCTAAGTAATCATATAATTAAATAATGTAATGCAGTATTAGGAGTCCATTTGAATAATCATTGAAGTAATTTTGGAATATTTTGAAATATTTGAAAGATTTCTTTAAATATTTTTGTTTGCCATTCAAGTTGGAGAAACACTGCCTTAAGTTGCCTGAGATGATTTAAGGAGTAATTGGATTTAATTCAGTCCCAAGGATCTATGCTGTTTATCACCAGGGATGGATATGGGTCATATATTTGGCATCTTATTTTGAAAGAGAATTTATCATTTTGTTTGGGTCCAAGGGCTTGATGGTGGGCAAAATCACAAACTGCAAGATCGGTGTCGCATATCATTGAATTGCACATGAATGAATTAATTTTTTTTTAGATTGTTGCTCATAAGAGGACAACAAAACTAGCACAAACCTTATTAAAACAGCAGAAAAACATTCTGTATTGTAGAAACAATTTATGTTGCCTGGTTATCATTTTTTTCTGAATGTATTGAAATTTATATATATACACACACACACTGACACACAGGCCATATCAGTGCACGCTATTCCATTTGAGATGTTTGCTCGTGGATGTCATGTGAGCCTTATCCTATTTATCTCAGCTCATATAACAAAGTGGCATCAACTCTTCATAGACATCTCATTGTGAGTTGGGAGAATTAGGTGGCATCTCTTTTGTCAAAGCAAATGTATTGAGGGGGAACAAAAATTTTCTATTACAACAAATATGAGCATAATAAACATTTTTTTTATTTTCCAGAAGTCGAAAACAAAGCTGCGAATTTTCCAGTTTTCTTGTTCCATATTCTCCTCATTGGTGACCCCTTGGGTTAGTGAGACAAATACACTTGCCTCAAACTCTGGTCACTCAGCTTTTCCAGATGTCAATACTTCTGATCAAAGTGCTAGTCAGTGAGGAATCTGAAATGTGAAATATTTGTGTTTTTATTTATGTAAGTAAAAGCATGATGTGGCCACATTTCATAGCATTTTGTCCACTCCTATACGTTGAGGTTTGTCAAGGGGTTTAATTTAATGAGTCCAGAGGTAAAGTGCATTTTTATACTTAAAATCAACAGGAGCAGTATCAAAATACAGTTTTTACTACTGTATGATTTGTTATCATAATGGAGAATCCCAGGTTTTAGGAAGGATACAATTTAATTGTATATAAAAAATATCAATAGTCAAGTGTTAAGGGGCTAAGATATAAATAACAATAGAATGATTTTCATAACACACAGTTTGAAGATGCACATAGATGTTTGAAAAACTGCACATTCTAAAACTATGAATGGAAACTTGAAAATGAAAAGTTCAAATGTATATATCATAAATTCTTTATAGGAGGATCTCAACAAGTGTGGCAACTTGTATTCTTATAGAAATATAAGCCCACTTATATTAGATTAATAGCCCACTTCTCTCTAATATAAAGCCCACCAACCATTTCATAAAAGTTGTAAATGTAATTTAAGTAGAAATGGAAATGTTAGAAAACTATTAAAACTTTGAAAACTTTGCATATACATGGACAAAGCCAAAGGGGATAGGGGGATGGGAGGTGAGGATGGTGGTGGGGGCAGTGATGGGGGCAAAATGGTGACAACTGTATTTGAACATCAATAAGAAAAAGAAAAAGGTTTGCATATATTTTTCACATTAAGGCTACAGATTTAAATCATGATTTATTGTCAGATAAGTATATTTGCCATTTATGTGAGCTACAGTAAATATGTTTCTCATTCATCCAATCTAAAGAAACTAGAAAAAACTTACATAAATTAGCCTTGTCCATCTTTCACAATTTTCATAGTTTTGGGGGGTTCATTCCAAATTAAAGATTAAAACAGAAAACGGCAGTTTCCTATATGGGCAAGTAAAGACTAGTATTATATTTGGGAAGAAGTTAAAGTAACAATGTATTATAAGGGAAACATTTAAATGTGAGAAATACAGCATTTCAAAGCAAAGTTGTATTAGGAACAATGGCATAAAATGTAACAAAATGTTTGAATTGCAAGAAAATATTATCTAATCACCTGAAAATATACTAGAAACTAAAAAAATGAATTTGAATCTAGAGTTAATTACAATTTAATTCTGAACTGTAAATGCAAAGTTGTAACGACTGAAGGTTAATATTAAATCATTTGTTTTATCAACAGAGTGTCAAATAACTCATGGCTTATCTTTTTCTGCCAATTTTTGGTTTAATCTTTCAAGTTTTGTTTGTTTTTTTTTGTTTTGTTTTGGCGTGGTTTTTAACACTCAGCTTTTTGTATATGTATACCTGTTTCACTAAAGAAATAAAATAAATCATTATCTTAAAGTTTAAAATTTGGTAATGACTAGAGCATAATATGACTTTCAGAAAAAAATTGATTAGCAAGTAAGTTGCCTGCTTATATAGTATAAAATATTTCATTTGTTTCAATAATAAATGATACGTTAAAGTATATAAGAAGTAGATTATATTAGAGCTTGTTAATTATTTGTAGTTGCTTGCTATTTATACCATAGAATGAGTTGTTTATATAACAGAATTTTCAATATGAACTGGTGTTCCAACAGTATATCATATTAATAATGATGATGACTGCTTAAAGTGTATGGCATTTATAATTTGCAAAGCACTTTTACTGTGGGTAACAGTATAATCCAGTGTATAACAAGACTTGGTTGTCCTGTTTATCCTACAGGCAAAAACGTGGGTATGTGTTATACACAGTAAAATATGGTACTTTATTTATCTCCTTATTTGTAAACTTGGTTTCCGAAAGAGGAACCTCACAGAATGCGAGAATTGAATGAAACTTTGTATATAAAATACATTGGCAAGTGTGTGGTATTTAGTAAGTGTCCAGTGATGTTACTTGTGTGATAATGCTGCTGTTGCTGCTGCGGAGAGTGGTGGCGGTGGTGGCAACGACAGTACCCTTTGAACGTTCGAATCATTGAACACTGGCATCAATTTTTATCAATAGTTCTGGAAAGTTTCACCACTCCTTTTGCTGGCATGGCCATTCTCACCAACCCTACCTACCCCTAGTTCAATATCTTTGAGACAGTTTTTGTACTAGCAGGCTGAATATTTATTTGTTCTATGATTAGCAGTGTAAGCAATGTACAAATAGGTAAATATACTGAAGGAGTTAGTAGAGAAAATAGAGAAAAAGCCTTTTAAAGACATTTTTTACTCTTTTTCTTTTAAGGAACCTCCAGGTTTTGCCCCATCACTTTTAAAGATCACCAGCAAATATCTATTTAGGTTCCTTTATCAATCATGCCCATTTTAATACTAAAACTAATACGCTCCAAGAGTACTAAGACGTGAAATGTTCTATGGGGAATTTCTTCTCTAGCATACTTTCATTGAGACTGTTCTGCTCATCAAACTCATATTGGATTTTCACTTCAGTTCATTATTTCCATTACTTGGCCATTAACTTTTGTTAAAATATAATCACCCAGAAGCACTCCAGCAGTGCACAAATATTAAGCCTTCATTATTTCATGTACAATTTCCTGTACAAAGACAAAGTGGACAAAGACAATCTTGGCTAAAATGAAAAGCACATAGTTTTTGGTAAAGGCTGAATTTATTTTGTTTTTTTTTCCCCATCTGTACATGTATATACTGTTATTGAACCCCATAGAATATGACATGTATGTTTAAAAATGATTCACGATTATTGAAATGTCAAACTACCTAAAGTGCCAATTTTCATTTCTAGGCAGAGGAGGAGACCAGTTACAGAGATAACAGTCTATAATCAAATGGGTGCTAAAGAAATCCTGCATCCAAAAAAAATTATCCTATGGGGGAGCACAGTATTATAGCATAATTTTTCCTTTATGGGACTGTAATCTAAGCAAATGCTTGTCCAGATCCCTTGCAACAGTTCCCTGCTCACCAAAGGAGCTTCAGAACAGCAAAGTTTTCTACTTACTCATTTAACACGCATAGAAAATTGCACTTCAAGTACCCATTAGTTGACTGCTAGTGGGAATTCATGTTGTGTTCATTAGGCAACAATGATCAGGCTCACATACTGACTCACAGACGTATGGAAAAATATATATTCTTTTTGTAAGCCCTAAAGGACACTGTTACTGAGAGGAAAACCAGGTCTTCTTTCTTTTTCCAAGGAAGAGGAGGAATTCATGGGTGTAATTAGGGTCTTGTTTCTGCCCCTTTGTTTCCACCTACATGCTGTGCTTGCTAATGAACAAGCTGTTTTGTTGCTTCCTCTGTGACAATGTCTTTTACATATTAAGAACATAAAACAATGCAGACCCTAGGTATCTTGGTTTTTTTCAGTATCTATGAAATCGTATAATGAGAGAAAATGAGCGTTCATATATCTGTTGACTTCCTTTGTAAATTAAAATCCTTGCTTTCAAATGAAATAAAATGATCAAAATGACATTAGTTATTATGATAGCTGACTACAGAAGACTTAATACCTATGAACTGCTTACAATATCGGATGTGTTATCACTGTGGGGTGGTGGCTTGCTGCTCCACAGGTTCCCCTGCTTAAAGACATGAGGAGAAAGTGCTTACATTTGTCATGGTAGTGTTAGGATGCCGACTTGCTGGTTTCCATGAAAATTAACTGTACAAGGCTCTGCCTGATTAACCTTCACCAACTTCCCTATAAAATGCTTCCAGAAACACAACAGGAAAAAAAAAAAAGCAAAGTCATAGCAGCAGTGTACATTAATGAACATAGCTAAACAAATACTTGGCCTTTAGGAGAAATCGCCCCTTCAAGTAAAAATAGGCTCAATTAAGAAATTATCAATGGTTTATTTAAGCCTACACCTGTAAAGTACATCTAACTGAAGAAGCCAGTAGGAGGAATCTTCCACTAACCTCTACTTTATGGCCACACCTACTAAAGTCAGAAATAGGGCCTTACTATAAAGGTCAGCTTGAATTTCTCTATGGCAAGGAAACCACTCTTTAGGGTAACAAGATTACTTTCCCTCCTTCACCCTTAATCAAAAATAAGTTTTCCAATTTTGAACCCAGCAATGAGATGAGAAAAGACATCAATTCCAAGATTTATAATGTCAGTAAATGGCAATATAGAGAACAGTGAAATCCACAGTTTCTATAAATTATATAATTCTATATGCTGCTTCTAGCAAAAAAAATACAAGTTGCTTCAAATTTTCCAGGAATCACTTTACCTCTTTACCTACTTATAATTACTAGAGGATAGGAATCAACAAATATCTTGCCCTCCCCCACTTGTAAAACCTACCAAAGTGTGAGTATGCTAACTTCAAATTACACTGGGCACTCACAATTTCCCCAAATATGTTCATTTTTTCTGCTTGCAACCTTTACTCAAACTTCCCCCTTTCTCTCCTCCACTTCCTGTAGCATGCTGTTTGACCTCAGTAACGTCTGAAATACTAACTCAAATTAATGGATTCTCTCATCATGCTTTGTCACCACTGGAAATGCTCAAGCATATACAATTATCAAGAAGCTCTACTTAGTAAGAAGTTACGTGAATGTTTTAAGTTGACTTATCAGTTTCAATTTAGTTTGAAGTATGTGCCAACTCAACTTTCTGATTTAGATACTGTCATCTCTGATTTACAAATTATAAAATGTAAACTCCAAGGGATTAAGTGACTTGTCCAAGGTCATCCATCACAAAGCTGAGCTTTAAAAGGCCAAGTCTGGTGGTAGTCAATGATTCTATGATAATCTCAACACTCAAAGTGTTTACCAATGATGTTGCATTTCAGTCTACATGGAGAATGGTGATGGAATTCCTCCTTAGGGCCCATGATCTTTCTGAAAATGATTCAGCTTCCCAGTCTATACCCAAAAACTTCATGATCAGCTTCACAGGCGGTTCTCTCTCACACACACACACATGTGCACACATATGCATATCCCTCAAATATGACCAGAAATAAATAATTTAATTTGAATCTAATTTTCCTTCCAACAAAAAATCCTGGGTCCAAACTGAAAACTAAGCGACACAGAGGCCAAAATTTAATCTTGCCCTTATTTTTGTATTTCTTCATCTTACTCTATGGTGAGAAAGACCATGTCAGTATTGATGACATCCAAATATAAGAAATACTTAATTTTTTTCAGTGACACATTGATCAGTAGATGTTACAGACAAAATAATTCCAAAGATGTATTATTGTGATGCTTCTGGCCTGTGCTTTCATAGTTTCCTATCATAGGTCTGTACGCTTTGAGGAGTGTTCAATGATTTTTAAACTTGGTCTCTCTCAGACAATGAATAATCCAAAATAATTCAAATTTATTGAGTAACAACATGCTCGTACCATGCCAAATAGTTAAATGAGAATGAAAACAACCTTAATTTTCACATTTTCTAGTGATTTATTTCCAGTGGAATGTTTAGGTAATATAACAGCAATGACGAATCTTCAAATTAATAACACCCATTCAAACACAGAAGATATTCATGTAAACAATCAAATTATTTGTTTCTATTATTTTCCAAATATAAGGTCACAGAAAAATCTAAAGTTTCCTCTTCAAAGTTCTTCAAATTTTTTTTGTCCTGATCTCACCACCAGTTTATCTCTTGTTTATGCTTTTTTATTTAATTGGTAAATTTAACAAAACAGGTCTCAACTCCCAGGGGAGATAACACTGAAGAAGTCCGTTACTTTAAGCTGTAAATGACAGGAAAATAATTCTGGCTCTGTTGTGCTATGAACACTTCCAGTTTGCGGCTTTACATCTCTCGCTAATTATCAGCTTAGCAAACAGTTCATAAATTCTACTTTTAACTATGGCTCATTTACCCCAGTTACTATAAATTGCTGCACAAGTTGCCTGGTTGTACTCTTCACATAGCTGGACTTGAACAAGCCATTAAGTCCTTAAAGGCTTTTCTTTTCCAAAAGCCCCCCAGACTACAACTTTCAGCTTAGTTTGTCCTTAATACAAACAACATCCAAAATACTGAGGAATTCAAGCGTCTAAGTACATGCTACTGACTGATCCTACTACCTCCCCAAGTGACTCTTCAGTGAATGTACAATAGTGAAAAGGAAGATTCTGAGGATGTTTAGAAACAAGTATTTTACAATGGAAAGTTACATAGATGCCCCTTTTTAGTTTTTGCATAAATCACAACCTAATTTAACTGTAGTTTCTTCATAATGGGAATTAGATGGCTGGTTACAAATTAAGGCATAGACAGAATGATAACTTTGACAACAATGAAGAGCAACCTGCAAATCATTTCCACTAAAGATAACCTAACAAACTTTATCATCAGCATGCTTGTTTCTCTTTGCTTGAATGACAGAGTTCCTTATGACACACTAGATAGACAGATTAATAAATGATAGATAAGTACATTTTAATGTGACTACTATTTTAGTTAGCTGTATCTGGAAGTTTCAGGGTTCCTATTTATTTTTTATTTTCTCTCTTTCCAATTGTAAATAGTAGCTCCCCTCTTTCTTTCCCTAGCGTTCTTTTCATTTAAAGTAATCTCAGCAAAATCAAAACTTTATTCCACATATAATGTGTGTAAGATACTATGTCAGTTCATAACAAGATAAGAAAAAGAGAATCCTATACCCCAAGGAGGCATTGTCTAATGGGCAATATGACTAATACACACATAACTATAACACAAGATTTTTAAGATAATATTAAAATAGGATTATTCACACAGGAAAGTTAATAGATTTTATGGAGCTATTATTAACAGGATATTTAAGATAGCAATAATAACTACCCTTTATTGAATGTTGGCTATTTTATAATGCATATTTTAATCCTCAAAATAATGTAGTATGATAAGGAATATATAGTCATCCTTTTTTTAAATAAAATAATTGGGTCACAGAGAGAATGCCTAAGGTCCCACACATAGCAAGTTAGAGCCAGACAGAGAGTTCAGTTCTCTTTGCATCTCAAAGAGTTCTTGGTTTATTACTCTGTATAAGAAATTTTGAGAGTTAAGTAAATGAAAAAAAAAATCCAGATGAAAGAAAGGGGAAAATTCCTTGAATGAACAGCAATTTGAAATGGTTCTTGATTAAGATTTTGATACATAGAGATAGAATGTATTTTAAAAGGTGAATTCAGAATTCCCAAAAGCATACTCATGAATCCAGGACACTTTTGTGGAAAGTAGATACTATTATTTGGCTATGGTATATATTGGGTGTAGAAATGAAAATAAGCTGGAGAGACTGAGGACAAATAAATAAAAAATTATTTATTTCTGAGGACAAATTGAAGAGGACTTAGAAAGACAGATTGATTTTATGCTTAATTTAGTAGCCAAACAGTAGTCTTCAAAGGATCAATTTACATCTATTTGGACGGTATCTATTTTTATTTTATAATTCTTTTACAGAAAAACATACACTAAATATTGCTGTAATTTTCCCAAAAGAAAAAAATTAAACTGATGATTTAAATAAAAACATGCAAATAAATATTATTTAAATACCCTTGTTTTATAAATGAGCTGGCAAGAAAGTCAGGAGGAAATCCTATAGGCAGCCTCAGCTTACTCTGTCAGTGAAAGTCCGTGCGTGGAGGCTGGCTTTCACCTCAAGGACATTTACTGACAGCGTTAGCTTTTCTATGTTTCTGGGCTTAGGAGGAACACAAAATTCGGAGCCTGGCTCCTATAAAACCTAGCCCAAGAATGGCTACCTATGAAATATAAAAGTGAACTAGTTATAAATCAGTCCACTAAGAAAACTATGAGGAAACTTATCTGTATCATATCTTTGTTCTGAATGGAGAGGAGAAATCTTTTACTTTAATATTGTTAACTATAGGGCAGCAACTTTAACTGATACTCCCATGGTGGCCTGAATAGTTGAATGTAAGATTTTAGTTAAGGTAGTTTTTAACAGGAAGTGAACCCAGGCCCTTGAGGTACCACAAAGATTGAAACGCAATTAAAATATCAGTATGTATGTACATGTAAATTAAAGTTGTCACAATAAAGCTCCTTTGTATTACAAAACTGGAAAAAAATCTAAAAACTTGAAACAATAGGAAGGGTATTTAAAGTGTTCTAAAACAGGGGTACCCAACCCATAGGCCACATGGCCTGTTAGGAACCTGGGCCACACAGCAGGAGGTGAGCAGCCTGGTGAGCAAGGGAAGCTTCATCTGTGTGTACAGCCACTCCCCATTGCTGGTACTACCAAGTGAGTTCCGCATCCTGTCGGATCAGTGGTGGCATTAGATGCTCATAGGAGCACATACCCTACTATGAATTATGCATGCCAGTGATCTCAGTTGCAGCTCTTTATGAGAAGTTAATGTCTGATGATCTCAAGTGCAGCTGAGGCTGTGATGCTAGTGCTGGGGAGCACTAGCAGAGAGGTTTGACTGTACTGAGATAATAAATCAATTGCTTGCAGAGTCTTATCAAAGCCCTATCAGTGAATGGCAAGTGACAATTAAGCTTCAGCTGGTGGCAGGCTATAAAGCAGTGCCCCCACCCCAGTCTGTGGAAAAAATCATCTTCCATGAAACCGGTCCCTGGTGCCAAAAAGGCTGGGGACAGCTGTTCTAAAATGTTTGAATTATTTGGAAATAAGTGAATATATTAATGTTAGAATTTACTAAGCTTAAGTCTGTTTAAAAATCTAATACTAATTAAGTGTGCTGTTTCCAACTAGTTAAGGGAGTATAAGTAATGAAAAAATAACAAGTCAAAAACAAAGAAAAGATTGTACATGTTATATACCAAATGACATACAAATAGAAAGTATGAAACAATTTAATAAAAGTAAACCCCAAACATTAGAAACTGCTATGAATAATGAACCAAAATAAAAAGCTAGCAATTAGGTGTTTACAAGAGAGATGTTTATAGCACAAGGAAACAGGAAAATTAGAAATTAAAGAGTGAGCCCCTGGCTGGTGTAGCTCAGTGGATTGAGCACGGAATGCGAACCAGGCATTGCAGGTTCGATTCCCAGTCAGGGCACATGCCTGGGTTGTAGGCCATGTCCCCCAGCAACCGCACATTGATGTTTCTCTCTCTCTCTCTCCCTCTCCCTTCCCTCTCTAAAAATAAATAAATAAAATCTTAAAAAAAAAAGAAATTAAAGAGTGAGAAAGGGTTTATCAGTTAAATATTAACACCTCACAATGATAACTATCAATATCAGGAAAAAAGGTCTATAAAAAAAGATGGTCACTATATGATAAAAGCTTAAATTGATCAGCAAGCATTATCTTAAAATATGCAAAAGAAAAATAACACTTCTGTAAGAAAAAAATAAGTAAATCCACTATCACATTAGGAGAATTTGACTCATTTCCTTTGTATTTCAGAACTTAGAGGAAAAAATTATAGCTTTAAATATTTATATTAGAAAAGAAGAAAGCAGAAAATAAAAGCTGAACATCTACTTTAAGTTAGGAAAAAGACATGAAACAACTTAAATAAAGGAATCAAGAACACAGCAAAAGCAAAACAATTAAATTAGAAACAAATATCAAACATAGTTGGAGGGTTGATAAATACGATTTCTAACTCTCACCCCTTTCAAAAACCTAAGAAAAATGGCACATTTCTAATGATCAAGAAAATGCAAGAAAACAGCAAAAATATTAAGAGGAAAAATGGAAATATAAGCACAGATTCTACAGACAAATTGAAAAGTAATAAGAGCAAATGGGGAATAACTGAATGTCAACTTTGAATACTAATTCAAAGTTGAATACTAATATAAAGTGGATAAATAAAACTGTAATTTCCCAAAGTGGCTCAGGAAGAATTGGAAATTTCAAATAGTCCACTATTACATTAATAGTTAAAAACCTTCACATATACACACATAAAACTCTAGGCCTAGATGATTTTGCTGGAAAGTTTTACCAAACAAATGAAGAAAAAATGATTTTAATCTTACAAAACTACTTCTTTAAAAAAATATTTTATTTATTTATTTTTAGAGAGAGGGGAGGGGAAGGAGAAACAGAGGAAGAACTATATGACTGTATGGTTGCCTCGAGAACACTCTGTACTGGGGGTCTGACCTGGCGCATTCCAGGCATGTGCTTTGACTGGGAGTCAAACCCGTGACCCTTTGGTTCACAGGCCCGCACTCAATTCACTGAGCCACACCAGCCAGGGCTTATAAAGCTATTTCATAGTATCAAAAAAGAGGGGAAATAGCTTTACTAACTAACTAACTAACAAGAATAGTATGAAAAGTAAAAACACAAACCAATCACTCTCATGAGCATAAATATTAAAATTTTAAACAAACTATTTGTAAATAGAAAACAGAATCTAAAAAAAGATACTGCATTCCCTGCATTTTGTGTCCTTAAATGGGCTTTCTATTTCCAATTATGTTGGATGGGGTGTGTTGTTTAGAATGTTAATATATTACAATGAGCATATAATGAGGGTAGGGGTTACCATTAGGTGAAATTAGTCACCCTGTTGGATGGAGCTGGTCTCTGTCTTTTTAAGCTATAAATTTGGTGGGGTCTTCCTCACTGACAATTCCCATAGCTTTCATCAGTTGCAGCCATGTTGCCACGTACTCTCTCTCAAATGGCAGGCCTTGGGATTGTTCAGGGAGGGACAAATTGCATGTTTCTGTTGTTGGTAATGTTCTAAAACCATGGAACAGAGAGACAGCGGCCAGAGGGAAGGGGGCATGGGGGTAATGGTGGAAAGAAGAGGAGGGACTAGTCAAAGAACATGTATGAATGACCCACAGACATGGACAACAGTGTGTGAATTGACTGTGGGAGGGAGGAATGGGATGGGCAGAGGAAGGCAAAGGGGGAAAAATTGGGACACCTATAATAAAATAACAAAAAAAAATGATAAATAAAATCTATATTTAGTTAAAACATACTGTTAAATTTATCCATGAATAAAGTCTCCTCAACTACAGGAGTGGGCAGAGGTAGGTTTACAGTTGTAATACAAATAAGACAATAACTAATAACTATAGTACAAAAATAAACTGCTTTGTGTACTCCTACTTGTGCCCACCTCTTTATATTATGCCTACAGTCCAGTATCCTACAAGCTGCTCATTCAATTCCCTTTTCTGATGCCAGAGAAGCATTTAAGTGTCATGTTCTTGAGGACTTTTTGAAGGAAACTTTTTAAAATTCCATGCAAAGCAATTACAGAGACAAGAGGCTTGGGCTTTGGAATTTTTCATAGCAACACAAAAACTTCTTTGTTCTATACTCACTGTGTGCACTGGCAGAATTGCCGGACTGAGATGATGAAAAACAATGATGAATACTATTTAATGAACCACCATTGTGTGCCAAGCCATATTACTTTATATTTCAAGGATGTTACTTCTTTGAAAGGTGTTTTCAATGTGTCATGAGGTGTGCATGTGTGTGCAGAGGAGTAGATATGAAATGTGGGTAGAGAGTGTGAGAATATCTGAGTATCTATCTGATTATGGGATTGCTTGTGCTTTTCTACAAAAATATGTAGAATGTTTATGGCATATCTGTTTCTATACTACTGATCCCTCCAATGGAATAAATTATTTGACTTTTGCATATTTTGAAGCTTTTAACATCTATTATAAGATACTGGTTGACATATGAACTTTAAAATTCACTTCTAAGAAAACTAAGAGTTGTTATAGTATTTGGAACTATTTGGCCCCCCATTTCACATAGTTATCAGTAAGTAGATAAACTTGAAAGGTTACTTCTTTATTTGTAAGATATTTGGTTATAGGCATTTTATATCATAGGCATTGCTTGATGTAAATATTGACAATTAAAAGCACTAAATAGAAGTGAATATCATCATTTACTAGTTGTGCATTTGAACAACAGTAATAATAATCGATAACATTTATTATGGGTTTACATCAAGCCAAGAATGTCTTAAAGCATTACACATACCAGCTCATTCAATGCCACAAAATTGGTTTTCAATCATGCACATTTTACAGACAAAGAAATCAAATGTGGAAGTGTGAAATAATTTGACCACAGTCACACAGTTAGTAAGGGGTTATGGCAAGCTTCACACCTACTAAATCCAGCTCCAGTTAATGCTCTTAAACACTTAGTAAAGAAATAGTGTCTCTGACATACTGAGCTTTCCTAACTATCTTTCTAAACCCTGTTTGTTTGTTTTTTTTTTCCTTTGTAAAGTGAGGACAGTGATAACTAACTTTAAAGATTTTTGTAAGAGGCTAAAACTTTGTGTATTGCCTTGAGCAGTGTCAGTGTGTAGCATGTGGGAGATGCTCGGTAATTAGCAGCCATCTACCTCACTTATTGGTACCATCAGAGAGCGTAAAGCAGGCCTGGTGTGTTATCAACCTCTGCGAGACTGTGGATCATCACATTTTATCTTTGAATCTCATCTTTAGAAAGAGAGGTAAAACCTGATTCATTTAGTTTTTATTTATTTATTTATTTATAAATAAATATATATATTTCCTTCATTTATTTATATTCATCTATTATGTGCACAATCTATGCTTTCCCACAGAAATAAAATCTTTTGAACTGCTGAAGGTGGTGTTATTTCCCCAGCTACCCACATAATCCATACTACATTGTTTAGCCTATCCTTTCTCAGAGCCTCTGAACTGGCTTCTTTTATCTACCCTTATCCCTGTGTAGTATTCTCTATTCAGCAACCAGAGTTTTCATTTAAAACATGACTCGAATTATGTCATTTTACTTGTGGAAACTTTCCAATGGCTTCCTCCTCTATTTATAGGTAAACTCCACATCACACCCAAGATCCTGTATGAACTGCCTGTTATTTCGTTTTTACCCTTGTCTCATCATTCCCCTGCCTCATAAAGGTCCAGCTCCACCTTCAATCTTTCTTCCTGTTCTGTGAATTTACTAAGCTGACTTCTGCCTCAGGGCTAGGCCCCTCCCAGCTCCTCAGCTTGAACCCCTGTTGCCCTAGACATAGCACTATTGTCTCTTATCAGTAGGTATCTCCGCCTTGAATGACACCTTCTCAAAGGCACTCTTTACCCTCTATTTGTAACAAAACCAGCATTTCAGCCACTTACCACATTCTTGAGTGTTTATTTTTATTTACTCATTTGTTATCTGTTTCTCTCCATGAAATAGAATCTCTGGGAGGCAAGAGCCTTGTTTGTCCCTTATTCAGTAACCCCAGAGTCTGGATGTTGCTCTGTACATAGTAGAAACTAATACATACTTTTAAATAAAGCTGTTGGAACTACACAGGTGCCCAAATCCTCTGCAACTCCTACCTTTTTTGTCTCCATGACAGCCTCCTAAATGTGAGTGAAGATAACAGTTCAAGCTAAATTATTAAGGATATTGTGAGGATTAGAGAAAAGAGCATCACATACCACTCTGAATTTCTTAAAAGAAAGATATTCTAATAAAGAAAGGGATAGTATTATAACTATTCTTGTATTATTCACATAAAGATCTGAGGCTTCTCTCCTATATGATTAAATTAAAGCGGCATGGAATGGAATCAGCAACCAGTAAGCAGAAGTAGGGTCAGGTCCCTTTGTCTATTTAAGAAAATTAACCAAGTAGCATTGGATTTCCAAAATACTTTCTTTTATGTGAGTTTAAAATCTGATTCTCTGGTCAACCCAGTTTTCAGGACTATCGCTAAATTAAAAGTTGCAGCTGTGAGGTGTGAGCTTTCTCATCTCTACCTCATTTACCCAGTGAAGCATCTGCAAAGCCTCTGTGGGTGGTTTAAATGCTAATATTCAAAAGGCAGTCTTGGAAGCAAACACCCAGCTGTATTTAAGGCCTGCATTTTCCTGCTGAATGTGTCTCTAGTGGTGCACCTTTCCGGTGCCCAGACTTTTAAGCACCATCCATATTAAGCGCAAATCAGAACACTTTTCACAAACCACTTAATGCTATTTAAAACCCACAAGTAAATCATTTTAACTAAACCCTTTGATATAGCTTTGCTCTCCAAACTGTCCCTATCTAGTTTTAAACACTATTATAAAATAGTTTTAAAAATTTAGAAGGTGGCATACCACATTAGCGTTGTTATATCTATATAAATCATGTGTGTGGAAGAGAACTGTGTTCTTCCCCCATACTGAGTTCACTGCTTAAAATTTGATGGGATCCTTCTTTGTGTGTGTGCATGTATGCGCTGGGAAGAACAGACATGGGAGCTAGTATGTATGCATTCACCTGTGCATCAGCTTTTAATGCAGTGATTTCTGACCTCCTTTCTCTTGAGTTGGTTAAGGGACCTGTTACTTAAAATGAGACAAAGGAGAGGTGCTTCTTAATGGATAGGCTGTAAATGGCATCATCGCTGGGTTTCTCAGGACTCCTACTCACCTTGGCTTCTTATGTCATGCAGAGTTTTTAGGGCACACAATTATATTTGAAAGAAAAGCCAAGTTCCAGCCTCTTGCCTCATGTTATAGCTCATTTATATGCATATGGTCCTCTACCACAGTGACAGAGAGTATCTGACTCATTCTTCCCCGGTGACCATCTTTGAGTTGAGTCCTTGATCAGTCACATGTTGTACAGCATGGCAGGGTTTCCCTGGAGCACATGGTGATTCACAGGACAACAGAGATGTCTCATTCCTCCCTTGGCCTAGTCCTCGCAGACCTGGCAGAGCTGCTGGCAGCCATGCCTTTCTCCCTGGTGTTTCCTGGGTGGTAGCTTGGGTTGTTGATTGCCTCTGGAAGATGCAGGTTTTTAAGAGCACACCTTTCTTTAATTGATGCCTTTTATGAAGTAGAAATAATAAAATGAGTCTGGGTTTTCTAACTCTTTCTACGTCTCTACACCTGTAACTTGAGTTAGGGCACACTCATGAACTCTTGATCATGACTCAACAATTTTTTCAAAACTGATGTGGTCATAACAACTGTACATGGATCTAATTGGGAATACAGATAAACAGTTGTTTTTCTCTGGAAATTCAGATGCAGCACTACTAAAGTGGATTCCCATGATTTAAAACTTTTATTAGTGCACAGGAGATACTTAGGCAGGTTTAAGAAACAGCTGTTCAATTACTATTAAAAAAGTCTTTACAAGTTCTGGTCAAGATGGAGGCGTAGGTAGATACACTATGCTTCCTTGCACAACCAAAATAAGGACAACAAAAATTTAGAAACAAAATAATAACCAGTACTGACAGAAAATTGAACTGTACGGAGGTCCAACAACCAAGGAGTTAAAGTAGACATCTTCATCCAGACCGATAAGAGAGGCAGTCAGGTGGCCAGGCAGAGAGGGGTCACAGCAAAAAAAAAAAAAGTGGTGACAGGTGGACCCCAGGCACGCAAGCAGTGGTACAAGGTGGCAGCGGGTGGACCCAGTGAGGTGGCAGATTGTAGAGGGGCTTGATGTGCAAGGTGGCTTGTAGAACCGGGCTGTCCCACACTCACTCTCAGATAAACCAGATGAAGCTGGGGACTGAGACAGACCGCGCAACCCAGGGTCACAGCACCAGGAAATAAAGCCTCAAAACACCTATTGAAAGCACCTATGGGGGTTGAGGTACTAGGAGAGACTCCCAGCCTCACAGGAGAGTGCATCGGAGAGACCCACAGGGTCATAGAATGTACACGTACCCATCCATACGGGAATCAGCACCAGAAAGGTCCAGTTTGCTTGGGGGAAGTGGCAGAAGTAACTGAAATCCAGCAGAGACTGAATCAAGTGCCATTGTTCCCTCTTGGACCTCTCCCCCACAAACAGCATCACAACGCAGTGACATGGGTTGCCCCACCCTGGTGAACACCTAAGGCTCCACTCCTCACTATATAGCAGGCATGTCAAGACAAATAAAAAAAAAATGGCCCAAATGAAAGAACAGATCAAAGCTTCAGAAAAAATACAACTAAGTGACAAAGAGATCACCAACCTATCAGATGCAAGTTCAAAGCACTGGTGATCAGGATGCTCACAGAATTGCTTGAATTTGGTTGCAAATTAGATGAATAAATGAAGGCTACACTAAGTGAAATAAAGGAAAATGTACAATAGTGATGGGAAGGAAAATGGGTCTCAAATCAATGGAGTGGACCAGAAGGAAGAAAGAAACAGCCAAAGAGAAAAGAATGAAGAAACAAAAATTTAAAAAAATGAGGAGAGGCTTAGGAACTTCCAGGACATCTTTAACAGTTCCAACATCTGAATTATAGGGGTGCCAGAAGGGGAAGAGGAAGAGCAACAAGTGGAAAACTTATTTGAACAAATAATAAAGGAGAACTTCCCCAATCTGGCAAAGGAAACAGACTTCCAGGAAGTCCTGGAAGCTCAGAGAGCCTCAAAGAAGTTGGACCCAAGGAGGAACACACCAAGGTACATCATAATTAAATTAGCCAAGATTAAAAGGAAGGAGAGAATCTAGAAGCAGCAAGAGATAAGGAGAGTTACCTACAAAGGAGTTCCCATCAGAATGTCAGCTGATTTCTCAAAAGAGACCTTGCAGGCAAGAAGGGGCTGGAAAGAAGTATTCCAAGTCATGAAAGGCAAGGACTTACATCCCAGATTGGTCTATCCAGCAAAGCTTTCATTTAGAATGGAAGGGCAAATAAAGTGCTTCTCACATAAGGTCAAGTTAAAGGAGTTCATCATCACCAAACCCTTATTTTATGAAATGTTAAAGGGACTTATCTAAGAATAAGAAGATAAAAAAACATGTACAGTAAAATGACAGCAAACTCACAATTATTAACAACCACACCTAAAACAAAAACAAAAACAAGCAAAGCAAACAACTAGAACAGGAACAGAACCACAGAAATGGAGATCACATGGAGGGTTAGCAACAGGGGAGTGGGAGGAGGAGAGAGGGGGAAAAGGTACAGAGAATAAGTAGCATAGATGGTAGATAAAAAAATAGACAGGGAGAGGGCAAGAATAGTATGGGAAATATAGAAGCTAAATAATTTATAAGTATGACACATGGACATGAACTAAAGGGGGGGAATGTTGGTGGGAAGAGGTGCAGGGTGAAGGGAGTGAAGGGGGGAAAATGGGACAACTGTAATAGCATAATCAATAAAATATTTTTTTTAAAAAGTCTTTACAAGCTTTAAAAAAAAAACAGAAACAGCTGTTCAGGATTAGCACTTCCCTCCAAAAGAGTGAACTGAACAGTTTCACACTCCTGGTTTGCACCAGTTAACTCCAATTATACAGTTTATTTATAACTTGTGTCAGGACCTTTGTTTACATGAAACCAGGCATGCTTAGGCTTTCTCAAATAATGAGAATTAATCATATGGCTACATCTAGCAATGAGAGAGTCAGGAAGCTCTCAGGTAAAAAGATAAAAGACAGCCTTAGCTGGTGTAGCTCAGTGGATTGAGCACGGAATGCGAACCAGGCATCGCAGGTTCGATTCCCAGTCAGGGCACATGCCTAGGTTGCAGGCCATGTCCCCCAGCAACCACACATTGATGTTTCTCTCTCTCTCTCTCCCTCTCCCTTCCCTCTCTAAAATAAATAAATAAATAAATAAATAAATAAATAAAATCTTTGAAAAAAAAAAAGATAAAAGACAGATGGGGAGCTAGGTCTCCAAGAGATTGAACTGGATAGTTGCCCTGGATCAGGCAGATCCAGAAACTTTACAAGCTATGACTATTGGCTAATAGTCATTAGCTATGCCCATGGGGCAACCCCCTGAGTGTTCCTACCTTGACCAGAAGCTTTCCTTTCTCTCCACCTCTGCATCTCACTGTGTGTCTTCTTGCTTCTCCCCCTGACTGCAACTGGATCACTACTCACACTCCCCTAGGAATCTTACTGAGCACATGACTTTAATCCGATCTGTCTGCCCCTCTCACATGTGCTGCATGAATAATCAGTTGACTTATGCTCTAGTGCAGACCAAACCCCAACCTTGGCATATTGGGACAGTGCTCTAACCAAATGAGCTACCTAACCAGGGGCTTAAAGTAGCATTTTTAAATATGTTAGTTTTCTCGCTATCGTTTACTTTTAAAGAGTAAATATTTTACACAGTTTCAGACTTAAATTTGTTTTATAAAATTTTATAAAATGTTTAAATCATGACGTTATTCTTCTAATCACTGGAGTAGGGACCTGTGTGTGAGGCAGAAGGAGAGGCGATGTGGTGTTTCGGGAGCCGAGGCACCTCTCTTCTATGTGGTATCACTTTCATTCACTTCCCCAAACCCACGCCAGAGAGAGAGGGAGGGGTGGAAGGAGGGAAGGAAGGATGACTCTTCATCGTCCCTTTTGACAAACATATTTAAAAATTAGTGAATATAAACAAATATAAAACACTTTCATTTCAGTGATCTAAACAGCTTAGCAAAGCATCTGTATTATAGCATGCTTTCTCCACTTTGATATTAGAAAAAGGGTATTCCATAAAGAATTAATATACTAAGAGGTTATGAGGTAAAACGCAAAATTCCAACTTAGAGAATATATACTATCAGATGTTTCTTTCTGAAATTACAAAGTGTCTTAATTTATATTGAATCTCTGACAATAACCCAGAATGTCCTTTTGGATGGAAGTGTCTAGAATTCTTACTATAATTGTTCTTTATTTATTATGTATTCCTAATGTCTTGGAACAGACCATATTTAGTTTTCTGGTGTCTAGATGTGCATAATGAAAGGCAATTTCTTATGCATCACAGTTGATCCTCATGCTACATATGCAAATATACCTGTAATGTGCATGGGTTCTTTCTATACAGTTGATTTCAAATCGGTCTTATTTTAAATAGCTGGTCTTAAGCAAGAGGTTCTATTTGAATATTAAAGTGTAAAATGGTGTTTGAAGTGGATTGACAAATGAGATACTATTTCTTTCAGCACCATGCCCCAAAATAATAATTTAGTCTCAAATTTAGGTTCAGAACAGGTTTACATATAAGGCTTCATGTTTTAAACTTCCAAGGTGTATTTCTGACGCCTTCTCAAGCCCCTGGAAGAAAAAAATCACAGAAAATACTTCAGTCAGCTTTTATCCACATGTTCGCCTTTGGTGTTATATTTAAACATTTCTTTAAGTTATATGTGTCAAATACATTTTAGCAAAGGGCTGTTGTCAATATTTTTATGTCTAGTCATAAGAATTGTTAAAATGATTCCACTCCCCATTCGACAGGAACCAGAATACGAGGTAGAGGCCAGGGTGCCAGCTGTGAGCTCTGTAGGCGTGGGGTAAATCACGGGCAAATGCAACCGGCTCCATGGGCGTCCACCTGTGCAGGTGCACAGCACACCACACTGAAAAGGGTCCCATGTTTGGTTTATCGCTTTACTGTCACTAAATTGAAATTTTTAATGACTTTTTTAACAATAAGGTCCACATGATTTTGTTTTGCTCTGGGCCCCACACACTTTTCATCCAGTTCAGTCACTAGGCTATTTGCTTGCAGTGTGGCCCCAGGCAAGTTCTTTAATGTTTACAAGCCCCGTTTTCTGCATTTACAAGGAGAGGGTAGTCACATCCACTTCACAGATTTTCAAGAATTAGAAGAGATGATGGGTTCAGAATGTTTAGTGCAGCACAATGTACAGCTCATGTTCAACACCCACTTATTCATGCATTGATGGCTATACACCTCCATCCAGGGACCCTTTCACTTGGAACCCTTCACATTGCCTATGTGTAGACATGTCTCACATACCCTTTGAAACCTGATCTCCCTCCTACCTGGAGCTCTGTCACTATGCCCACCATTTTCTGCTATCCGTAGGCTTGAAATAATATTCTTTGACTGATTTCTCTCTTCTAGCCCTTATTGGTCACAAAAGCCTATAAATGCTGACTACTACATCATTCTTGGACTATCTCAGCCTATTGACTTAAATCTACCTTCCAGTTCACCTATACTAAAATGTAAGCTCTATATCTTACCATGTAATATTAATCTACCTAGAAAGTTGTTTTCTATCAGCATCTTGGTCTACTCTAAAAATTTTACTGGTATCCCAGAGCAATAACTATGCATCACTTTCCATGTAACAAGAATGTCATGTAACCACAGGGAGAGAGAAGAAAGAAAGTACATTTAGGTTCCATACTTACTTAAAAGTGAATAAAGAAACCCCCACAGTTGATGGGAAAGCTTCTTCAAGCCACCAAAGTAAACACAGTGACCAGAGAAGCACAGTGTCTACAAGGATGTTTCTTTTTTTTTAATTGTTGTTCAAGTGTAGCTTTCTGCCTTTTACTTCCATCCCAGCCCACCCCCCAGTCCTCCCCATCTCCCACCCATTTCTACCCCCCTTTGTTATTGTCCATGTGTCCTTTATACTTGTTCCTGCAAACCCTTCCCCTTTTCCCCTGAAATTCCCTCCCTTCTGCCCTCTGGTCACTCTCAGCCTGTTCTCAATTTCAGTGTCTTTGGTTATATTTTGCTTGTTTGTTTGTTTTGTTGATTAGGTTTCCATTAAAGGTAAGATCATATGGTATTTGTCTTTCACCACCTGGCTTATTTCACTT
Organism: Tonatia bakeri; assembly: GCA_004024845.1. Lineage (NCBI taxonomy): Eukaryota > Metazoa > Chordata > Mammalia > Chiroptera > Phyllostomidae > Tonatia > Tonatia bakeri. The sequence continues at coordinate 198,748 of PVIA01001628.1, forward strand.
AGCATAATGCTCTCCAGCTCCATCCATGCTGTTGGAAAGGGTAGGAGCTCCTTCTTTCTTTCTGCTGCATAGAATTCCATTGTGTAAATGTACCATAGTTTTTTGATTCATTCATTTACTGATGGGCACCTAGGTTGCTTCCACCACTTGGCTATTGTAAATTGTGCTGCTATGAACATTGGGGTTCATAGGTTCTTTTGGATTGGTGTTTCAGGGTTCTTAGGACATAATCTTAGCAGTGGAATTGCTGGGTCAAAAGACAGATCCATTTTTAGTTTTCTGAGGAAGTTCCATACTGTTTTCCATAGTGGTCATACCAGTCTGCATTTCCACCAACAGTGCACTAGGGTTCCCTTTTCTCCACAACCTCATCAGCACTTGTTTGTTGCTTTGTTTATGATGGCCATTCTGACTGGTGTGAAGTACCTCATTGTGGTTTTAATTTGCACCTCTCTGATAGCTAGTGATATTGAGCACCTTTTCATGTCTCTGGATCCTCTGTATGTCCTCCTTGGAGCAGTGTCTGTTCAAGTCCTTTGCCCATTTTTTAATTGGGTTGCTTGTCTTCTTAGAGTGGAGTCATGTGAGTTCTTTATATATTTTGAGATTAAACCCTTGTCTGAGGTATCATTGGCAAATATGTTTTCCCATACCATTGGTCCTCTTTTTATTTTAATGCTGTTTTCTTTAACTGTGCAGAAGCTTTTTATTTTGATGAGATCCCCTTGGTTTATTTTTTCTTTTATGTCCCTTGCTCTAGGGAACAAACATATCAGTGAAAATATTGCTGCATGAAATGTCTGAGATTTTCCTGCCTATGTTCTCCTCTAGGACTTTAATGGAGTCATGACTTATATTTAAATCTTTTATCCACCTTGAATTTATTTTTGTTTATGGTGTAAGTTGGTGCTTGAGTTTCTTTGGCACCAAAACCCAGCCCTCCCTGTCTCTGTTCTTGTTCATTTGTCTTTCAATGTCAAGCTACATTCTTTAAAACAATAGGTGTCAACAAATTTTAACTGGGAAAAAAATAAAGCTCAGTATATTATTTTTTAACCATTAAATACTATATAAATTCTCTTTTTCTAAACCCACTCTGGGGCAAGAAATACCTGTGTAATTCTAACAAACCATAATCCCCTCAACACCTTCCATGTATAAGGAAGCAAATACTCTTCAAGATGAAAGAAATCTTAGATATCATTCATTCCAGCTTCTTCACTTTACGAATGATAAAACTGAGGAGAAGAGAAGCAAAATGATTTGTTCAAATTCTGTCTCCTGTCTCTCCTAAATTCCAGCAGTTTTTTTTTTTTCCCAGAATGTCATAGTGCCCTTATATAATGAGAATCAGGTTTATTTTCCATGAGAATAAAGGGAGGTTAGAATTAAAAAAGAGGGGTTTTCTGGATGCAGATTGTCATTATGCCTTTATGAAGGAATGTTAGTTTTAAAAAAAAAAAGAAAAGAAAATCCTAGCAATTGAGTGAAAAGAGTAGAAATCATACAAAGCTTGAATGGCAGGCAAATGAATAATGTGATAAGATAAATCAAATTTTGGTACTACTGAGATCAAAATGAAGAGTAGAATATAGGAATGACAGATGATGTCTCGATTTAACATTCATTGGAAAATCGTTTAGAAATCTTGGAACAAAAAAGTTCTTTAGAAATAATAAATGGAGTGTTACTTAAATTTTTAGGGATTGAAAGATTCATGTATTGTCACAAGATATATTATTAAAAACAGCTATTCATTTTTCATGTAATGAGATAATGCACATTTGTATTAAAGGTAAAATTATACTCTCTGTTATTCTTATATATTTTTATTCAATAGAAGGTCAATTGCAGCTGTGAGTGTATGTCAAAGGACAGACTTGAGCATTGTAAAAGAAATTTAATTGGGGAGCATTTTAAAAAATCTTTCATTTGTCCCATTGTCACACTTACCAACATTCTATGAAGATGAGCTAACTCACAGGTTAGCTCCATGAGCTAAAAGTCGTCTTCTGTAAATGGACTCCATATTCTCTTTCTGGTCTGTTTGCATTATTGGTTAAGCCTGGACACACTACTATGGGATTTTAAAGCTTGTGTCTGATTAGCCAGGGACATCTCAGTGTGAACTATAGCTATTATAAGCAAAGAGGTCATGAAGTGAGTATTCTCCTTTTTTTAATATTCAAAGATGACATAAGAAGTGGCGATCACTTGTAATATATAAATATCTGTATTGATCATCACCCAGACTTGCAGAATACTTTAGAAATATGAATAATATTAGGATCCTACGAATATGATATTTTTGGGTAAGGGAGCTCCCTTCTGACAGGGTGCCCTTATTCACAACAGCTTGTTACCCTGTGCTGTGTTGTGCTGATCTTTTCCTTGGTGTTTTAGGTTTACTTTATTAAGAAACCTTAGTCACAGCCCTTGTCCCTGTGATTCTCCTTACTGGAATACCATCCATTTCAGATCAGATTAGTGTCAGCAGACCTCTTACTTTGAATTTAGAAATTATTTTTAGATCTGTTTCTGCACAACAAACCACCCCTAAACTCAATGATTTCAAGATATAATTATTTAATATTGCTCAGCAGTTTGGGGCACAGCATTGTAGTTCTTCTGCTGAGTTGTGACATGTGCCTACAGTAGGCGGCAGGTAGGGTCAGAAGTTTTTCTGATCTTACTGGGTGTTTTTCACACATCTCTCATCACATCTATCCCACCTGTCCAGCACCACGAGGCTGGCTCAACTCTGGCCTGCATATTCTGTCATTTTCTAGCAGATTAACTAGGCTTATCAACTGGCCTGCAGGCAAGGTTTTAAGAGAATGAATAAAAATCTTCCAAAGTTTCTTAAAGTCTGGCCTTGAAATGGCCCCCGTCACTTCTGTTGCATTCTACTGGTCAAAGTATGTCAAAGAAGCAGCCTAGATTCAGAGTGGGGAATAGATAAGTGGAGGAACTACAGAGTCACACTGCAAAAAAGGAATGATGGGAGGGATCAGGAAAAAAAGAGAGAGAGAGAGAGAGAGAGAAAACTCATGGTCACAGACCAACAATGTGGTGACTGATTGCAGGGATGCAGGGTAGATGGAAGACGGTGTAGAAGGGATAAGTGGTAATGGAAAAAATAAAATAAAAAATAAAATTTTATTTAAAAGTGGGGAATATTTGATGCCAGTTTTGTCAATAATTTATCATAGACCTGTAAGAATTTCTACAGAGAATTTATTTTAATTACTTTGATTATATTAAAAAAAAAACAAAAACCACTGAGACCTAGAGAGTCAAGTGACTAAGTTGATGGCTGAGCTATGGTGATCAACTATCCCGGTTCACCCAGGCCTGCACCAGTTATAGAACTGAAACCCCACATTCCAAGCTAACTGGGATGATTGGTTACCCAGGCAAGTATCGGGATTTCCTGACACTTAATGTATTACTCTCTTCGGGACACTAAAATCATCCCTGATACTTAATCTAAGTGACTAAGTAGCTCTTAGCACCAGATCAGCCTGCCCAACAGTCTGCACCCTCCTCCACGTATGCTTGCTTATATTTAACTAGTTGGTTTGTTGGTTATACCCTGCTTTGTTTCAAAGAATTTAAGGTATCTTATAAAACACTGTACATCATGAGATGATAACTACATAAACCTACATGGGCATTCTTCAAATATTCCATGTACTTTAATGTTCCTAAACGCTTATTCTTTCTGGTTTCTGCTTTCTCTCTCTCTCTCTCTCTCTCTCTCTCTCTCTCTCTCTCTCTCTCTCTCTCTCTATAATGGCCTTTACTTTTTTTTTTCACTCTGTTAAAATCATTAAATTTACAGTTTCCAATTACCTTCTTTGTCATATATGCCCACCTACAGAATTAATCACTACCTCCCCTGTGTTCCCAGAGTACTTGGCCTATATTTTATTCACAGCACTCATCACATTGGTTCCACCAAGTTATTTGATTATCTGACTTCAGTATTTTTTACCTTTTATCTCCTTTATTTAACACAATCCTCCACATCTAGCATGCAATCATTAATTTTTGTTTTCCTGAATCAGTTAATGAACAAACTATTTTGTGTGTTTGTTGTTGTTTCATTTTCTCTTTAAATTATTTTTTATTTTTCAATTATAGTTGACATATAGTATTATATTAGTTTCAGGTGTGCAATATAGTGATTAAACATTTATATAAATTACGAAATGATCACCCCAATAAATCTAGTATCCACCTGTCACTCTACATAGTTATTGCAATATTATTTACTATGTCATAATTTACATCCCTAGAACTTTTTATAACCAGCAATTTGTACTTCTTAATCCCTTCATCTTTTCACCCATCCCCTCAAACCTCCCGCTATCTGGAAACTATCAAGTTGTTCTTTGTACCTATGAGTTTGTTTCTGTTTTGTTTGCTCATTTATCTTGAACAAACTATTTTCTTGTGGTCTATTGTGATGTAAGGATTTTGTTTTCCATTACTGAAAAACCCTCACCTCTTTAGCTCCAGTTATTTATTTTGTACATTTTTATATTTTATCTTGGTGTAACTCTTGCCTCAAACAACACAGTGTACATTTCTGATTTGATGATTTTTGATTGGCTGTGTGTTTGAAAGCTAGGAAACTAGTTCCAATAATATTGTTTCTAACCGAGTACTATATAAATTTTCTGCTAGGATATGAAGTGGTTTTGTTTGAAGTCTTATGTTATGCATGTGCATTTCTCAGTACTTCGTCTGATCCCCAGTGTCCAGGGTAATACTGAATATATATTAGGACTCTTCCTGGACCTGACCCCTCTGGAAGGCTTTCTGTGGCCAACCGCTCCCCTTTTCAGTTGCTGCTCAGCACACCTTTACCATATCACCTATTTTTTTTATTATTGTATGGTAAGTGGAGGCAATCTGGCTTCCTCGCCCAGATGTCTGGGTAGCTAAGGGAAGCAGTGTTCCCATAGCCTTGAGACTGGGTCCTATAGACTGTTCCCATATCATGAACTAGGCTCGCAGGTGCAGAATTATATTTTTTATGTTGTTATGTGTTGTTATGTGTTGTTATGTGATGTTGTTATGTTATGTTATGTTATGTTATGTTATGTTATGTTATGTTATGTTATGTTACATTATGTTTGTTCTGGCAGCTGTCCAGCTTTGTTCCCCTCTGGGACTTACACAAGTAGGGACTGCTCATTAGTAAGACACACAGCTTGCAGCATGCGTGGCTTGCCCACCTGTGAATAAAGGTATGTCAAGCACCCCCTCAGCTCCACTCACTCTCTTCCATCTCCAGGAAGCAAGAGTGGATCTACCTGGCCTTGATAGGCTGTGACACAATTATCATTAGATGCTTAATTATTTATCTTTTTTCCTCTGCTACTCGGTAAATGACTTTAGGATGGTATCTGTAGACTATTTGCTTTTGCTCTACCGGGCACACAGTAAGTACTCAACCAATCTTAGTTTATTTCCTAATTAGTTAATTAAATTAATGAGTCTAACCAAATATATAGTTTCATAGGAAGCTATTATATAATAGAAAATAATAGTTTAGACTTCCTCTTGGTTTGTGTTATGTGTACGATAGCTTGTGTATCTTTGAAACAACCTGTGTCTTCCCAGGAACTTGGCAGCATGTGTAATTACAGGACTTGATAAGTGAGGAGGGGGAATGTCCAGCTACTGGCTCACTAATCTGTTTAATTTGCTTGACATGAACTCACAAATTATGTTTAGAGTCTAATTTACGAATAAGATGGATTCACTGCTTTGCTTATAGCAACACAGCTCAGATATCTGCAAGTCATCAGAAAGATGCTATGGAAGAGACATTGAAATTAAGAACAAACAGTAACCACAGGAGAGATGGGAGGGGATAATGGAGGAAAAGCAGGGAAGGGTTTTCAGGAACACTATAAAGGACACATGGACAAAACCAAAGGGAGTTGGGATCAGGGGTGGGAAGTGGGGATGGCTAGGGTAGGGGTTAGCAGTCAGGGAGAAATGGAAACAACTATGCTTGAACAACAACAATAAATAAAAAAAGAAAGATGCTGTGGAAGGTACAGGATTTTAACCACTGCTAGAATGAGCGGTATAACTTGGTTTGGCAGAAGAAAAGAAGACACTTCATATAAGGGAAATAACACAACCTAATGCATGAAATGGAAACGGCAGTGTATCCCTGTAACAGTAGGACTTTTCACATGAATAGAATGTGGGGTACAAGCAAATAGATGTGAGTGGCCCTGATGATGACTGAAGCTAACTGCAATGGGTCAGCTCAGCATATTAGCATATATGAGTAAAGAAGAGCATGATAAGTAACATTTAGGAAAGGTTAGTGGAAAATGCTAGCAACAGAAAAACACATTGGGGTCTCTTACCTTCCAACAGTGTATTCTGGCTGTGAGGCTCACAGACCTCAAAGTGCGGTGGAGTTTGGAGACGTGCTGCCATACTTAGGACGGAGGAAAGATGAAGAAACAGAGAGAAAATAGGAACTATGGAATAAGAAACGTGAGAGAAAATCCTGAAAATGTAGTTTTCCAGAGTTCACAAAAAGAAAATTTAAGGAAGAAAATAAGCAAAACAGTGACAAATGTAGTAAAAAAAATAGGTTAAAAACTGAAGGAAAGAGTAATTTTGGATTTATCAAGAATCTGAGCACTGAGAGAAAATATTTGAAAAAACAGATATTACTAAAATGTATGTTTTATTACACATTTTACATATCTTAAGGGATAAAATAGTTTACTCTGGAGATACTTTTAATTAGTGGCAGTGATACTGGGTCATAGCATATGACTTTTCTTCCTGCTGCGTTACCAGCATTCTCGACATCAGCACCAGACTTAATGCGATTGAGAGACATAGATTCTATCTCTAACTAGCTGTGTGATTTCCTACAAGACAGAATCATCAAATAATTAAGTTTAAAGGTCATTTTACTCTCACCCAATATAAGAATTCTCCCTCCAACCTCCTTAACAATTAATTTGCTGCATTTTTCTAAATGCTGGTCCCCTTGTCTCTAAGACAATACACTTGAACTTCCAGCTCTAACTTCTGATTAAATGAATTAGAACATACAGTCACTTAGTGAGATCTCTTCAACTCATTCAACATGTACACTGTGCAATACTTGAATCAATATATTGTTTTTAAAGTGAAATAGTTTTGTAATGTTAATAAACTCTTTGAAATCAATAAGTAAAGCATAATTAGCCTTAGTACATTCCCTTTAAACTTTACTTAAACTTCTATAAAATTTTGGCAAAAGATATTAATATTTTTATTGACTCTTTAATAGTTGCAAATGAATGCTTGTCAGCTTTCTTCCTGATTCTAGCATTTGGCCTAATTCTGATTTCACGCATCAGTAAGTTCTGAACAATCTGTGTCTTGCAGTGTATCGTGTACTATTTTTGCTCTGACAACCTCGTAATGGGAATCAGAACACTTACTACACTTTTCTTGTTGAAACCAGAAAAAAAGTATTTCAAGTATTTACAGCTCTCTAACCTTGTCTCCATGAGTAGAAGTTTGATGTAGCTTCTCCTTTTACTTTGAAATCTCACTTCTAACAGCACCGTTCCACACTGGAAATGCATGTTCCCTCTGTGCACTCACTCGCCTTTGGAAGGAGTAGCCATAATCCTGTAAATTCCCGTTAACTCCAGTCAGTGAGGGGCTGAAGAGGAGTTTATTTTAATTACTTATATTCCATCTAGCAGTGTTTGCAGATGCTACAGTGGCACCTGGAAGCTGGTATTAGATTACCCTCTTCATCTGCAGGGAAATTTCTACTCGAATGTTGTTTGTGCCATGAGGAACCCTTGACTCACACTTGGCAGCTCTGATAGGGTAATGATGATTTTTCTCCAATATACCTGGAGGAAGTTATAGAGACTTTTAATTATAGCAGATAACATAGTGAAATAGTATAAAGTAAATAAATCATGTAAAACTCTTTATGAAATCACAGAATTCATTTTATATTTATTTTTTTGTCAAATAGAACTGGCAATGGTCAAATTATCTGCTTCTCACACATTAAAACAAAACAAAAACAAATAGGAAACCATGACAGACAAAGTAGAAAATGTCATGTTTGAAAGAGAACTTTTCATGCATCATAGGATAGTTAGTTACAGGATGAGGAAGTTCCAGAAAAAATAGTCACACATAATATCTTTTGATGAGTACTTGCTAGAGACCAAGTACTGTCCTAGACACTTTGCATATACCATCTAATTTTACCTCACTGAGGATAATTAGGCATGGTCATATTCATTTTTCAGGTAACAAAACTCAGATGAGGTTGAATAACTGGAACTGAGACTAGTCAGTGACAAAAAATGCAATGCTTGGTTGCCTGAAAAGCCTGTACACTTTTGAGAACATTACATAGCTTTTCTGAACAGGGATAGGAATTCACAAGACAAATGAGAGACAACGCATTTCAGTCAAAGGCCAAAACAGTAGTTTCCAAAGACAGAAGTGGGGGGAGGTTGGAGAGTAGGTTGTGATTGGCCAAGTTTGGGTGTAGCGGTCCGAAACCTGAGGGATGGGTAGAACCTAATTTAAAGATGCTTGAATGTGTCATGCTCAGGTATTTGGTCTTTATTGGGATGTTTAAGGTAAAACCCTGAAAAATATTTACCCTAAATACATAGAAAAGTTATACAAATTGAAAAAAGAAATTACTCTGGAAGTAAAGCAAGTTGAGCATATAATCAGGTAATTAAAAAAGAAGAAATTAAAAATTACAAATAAACTTAAAAACAATTCTCATCCTCATTATTTTGCAAAAAAGTAAATACCAATTTTTATTAAATTAGCAAAGAATTTTTGAAATGTTAGTGCTTAGTTGCTGGTAAGGTAGGCCCCACTTATCCTGTGAGTCAGGAATCACATTGTTGAACATGGCTGGAATTGCTAATATATACCGATAAGTTTCCCAACAATTTTATGTCTAGGGCTTTACCTCTGAGTGGACACACCAGGTTTTATTTCAATAATGTTTATTGAAGCATTATTTATTATGTCCAAGAATAGGGAGATGATAACATTATTGATTATTTGCCCATTAAATCCCTGTCTTTGCAGTACATTTAAAGCAGAGACTGTTAAATGTGGCAATGTGAAATATCTATTTAACTCTGACATTTGTGTTTAGTCTTCACATTTTTTCAGAACATTTAAAATACAAAAATATTTGCATAAAATTTAACTTTTACTGTTTTTCTTAAACAATTACAGATCCAGCCTGGCCACAATTGTCAGATCTGAGTAGTGGCTTTTTCTTTCAATATGTCATGAACTCCCAGTTTGTCAAAACCTTTCCCAATCCCTATTGTCTGAAACACAATTATACCTGGTAGTTTTACTTTATTTTTCCACAGTATTCCCCTGGCATCATAGGAATTTCTTATAAGTTTATATTATTGAAGCAAAATAAAATATAACTCCATATTAAGGAACATATAACAAAGTATGAACAAGAGGAATCCTTAGGTGAAGATACCATTGATTTTAGATTATTTTAGGTAGATAGGTACATACATACAAACATACCTCAGGTGTTTTCTTTGAGAATGGGAAGGTGAGAGGATCTTTCTGGATAGTTCGATCCCTCCATTTTTAGATTCTACCTTCATGTAATAGTTTCACATGAACTAGAAGGAGAGACGTTACGTGACAGAGACAATAGGAAGAGAAGGAAGCATGTTGCAATACTCCAGTAACAAAGGCAGGGTAATGAAGAAATAGCCACAATGTAACATGTTCTTTGTATCTTGCATCAGTTTAGGCAGACATCATACTTACCACAACCAGAAAGGCAGGTTTTATAATACCTGTTTTGAAACTGAAGAAACTAACATTCATAGGTTAACTTATCCACAGGGCTTACTTAAGCAAAAAGAGCCTCATAAGCTTGCCCAGAATTACTCCTCACTAAGGGGGAGAGATAGGATTGGCGCTCAGAGGTTATTTGACTTTTGACTTCCACTATTTCTATCATATCACTATGTCATGAGGAAGATTTCAGTCAGCTGAATACCTAGGTTTTAATAGGTGCTTCTAGGAGAGATGCATGAACTGAGATTATAAGCAAAGAATACACTGTACCTGTGGGGCCAGAGACATTTCTTTTGCAAGTAAGAGGCAAATACTGAGCTCTGTGAGATTTACAGAAAATCAAAGAATCCTTTAAACACTTGTCTTCCAGAACAACTTGCATACCACATAGCAACAGAGTTCAAAGTATCACAGTATATGCATCTCCTCAAATATGCCCATAAAGTTTAAAGAGTTTACAGGCACAACTCTTTAACAGAAGGAAAAGATTACAGTATGAAATTACCACACACATACTTTCCCCACTGAATTGCCTATTATTATGCGTCTGCCTTTGATGAGTATTCTGGAGCTCATTCTCTACCTGGTCTTCATCCTCCTTCCTCATCTTCCTTTTTTCAGGGGAGGGGAGTGTTTTTATTGAGGTATAATTGACATGTAACATTACACATTGTAAAGTGATCACAGGATAAGTATGATTAACATCTGTCATCATACATACAAAAAAATGTGTTTTCCTGTGGTAAGGACTTTTAAGGACTACTCTGTTAGAAGCTTTCAAATATGCACTACAGCATTATTAACTATAGCCACCACACTCTAAATCACATCCTCATTCAGCCCAGCCCCACTCATTGCCTCTGGCAACCACCAGTTTCCTGTATCTAGGAGCTTGTTTTCTTGTGTATTTTTTTAAGATCTGACATACGAATGAGATCACATGGTGTCCTCATTCTCTTCGGGGCTTATTTCTCTTAGCATAATGCCCTGAAGACCCACATTTTCTTTATCTATTCATTTGTTGATTGATCTTTAGGTTGTTTCCATGTTATGGCTATTATAAGCAATGTTACAATGAACATGGATAGAGCTGCATATATCTTTTTGAATTAATGTTTTCCTTTTCTGCAGATTAATACCCAGCAATGGAATTGCTGGATTATATGGTAGTTCTCTTTTTAACTTTTTGAGGAACCTCCATATTATTATTCATAGTGGCTGCACCAATTTACTTTCCCACTAACAGTGCAAAAGAGTTCTCTTTTTTCCACATCCTCATCAACACTTATTATTTCTTATCTTTTTGGTAATATCCATTCTAACAGGTATGCGATGCTATCAACTGTGGCTTTGACTTGCTTCTCTCTGATGATTAGTGATGTTGAGCATCGTTTCATGTTTTCTGTTAGCTCTTTACAGGTACCTCCTCTTTGGGGTAAAAAAAAGTCTATTCAGTCCTTTGCCCATTTTTTTAATTGGATTATTTTTGCGGCTGGGTTGTATGCATTCTTTACATATTTTGGGTATTAACACCTCAGCAGATACAAGATTTGAAAATAGCTTCTTACATTTAGTAGATTGCCTTTTCATTTTGTTGAAGATTTTCTTTGCCGTGCAGTTTCTGAATTTGAAATAGTCTCTCTCTATAACAGAAAACATCATAAAGTGACAGGTATTTCTATAAAATGCTGTCCCCTCCCAGACAATGTAAAATCAAATAACCTTCTATTGTCAGAGGCACCTGAAAACATTTGCATAACATCTAACTTTCAAGGGAGTGGTCCGACCACCTCTGGAGTCTATCACCTCTGAAAACAATTTAATATTTTTGGCAGTTGGAGGACAAACTAACTACCATCCTATGCATTCATGCCTGATAAATCTAAATGTTCAAAAACTAAATAAATTCACCTGTATTTAGAAGGTTTGGAAAGTGAACTTGGATTTGCTATTTTCTGAACATAGCTTAGACATTAATAAAGTAGACCAATAATAAACACAGACTAATAAAAGTATCCCCAAGACCACTTTCCCCTCACTCCTGTCTCGCTTACACACTTCTCTGTAAATTAGGATTTTATTTCTTTCATGCCAGGTATCCTGCAGATTTTGAGGAAAATAAAGGCCCCTTGTGTAAAATACAAGAGATTCTGCCAACTGGTAGATAAATTTTTATTTATTAAAAATAATTTTCTTTCTTAGCATGGGGTCAGTAGGCTTAATGAAAAAATTTCATGGTATAAACAATATTAAAATATACTAATTATGCCATTCCACCAAATCCCAGAGTGTACTGGGTTATAGAATAGAAGGCTTGTTTCCAGATGCTGCAACAATAGTTTTACCCTTTTTTTCTAAACATTTTGGTGGTTGCTAAAATTAGTGTCAAAGTAAAATAGAACCAAATATCTGAGAACCATATTGAAAATCAGTTTTGAGAACTGAATAGAAGTTTAACTTCTATTAACTAAATGAAGGGGAAAAACACTTTATTATACAATTTGTTGAAGTATAATTCTATCATCAGTTAGTTGTTAATTGTACTTCTTTATTTTCCTTTTACCAAAAATTCACCAATTAATAAGTTTTATGAAAAACTTATGTATAAAACCATAGCACTTGTAAAAGAAAGCCTTCATTTTAAAAGATCTTTTAATAGTTTAGTGACATATATATATACTACTGGATTATTTATATATAAATATATACACATATATTAACATAAAACATATGTACATATACATTTGTGTGTTTAATATCAAGCTATTTCAAAAAAAGTAATATTACATAGTTTATAGAAGCGAACTCTGTTTCGGGTGAAATCCGGAAAGCTGAGTAGAAGTTACCTAAACATACGATAGTGAGGAGAAGCCTTTCCTTGTGAAAACAAAACAAAACAAAGACATCCTAAGTAAAAGTTGGTAAAGGGCACTCTGAGCAGATTGGCTTGACTATGGTGCAAGATTTGTGTATGAATAAAGACATGGAAAGGTTAGAAAAAGAAGTTGAGATCACACTAAGGGAATCCCTGAAAGCAAGGCGGAGGACTGCATTTAACTTTACAGACAATAGGGAGATTGTAAGATTTTCAGCTTTGTCTCACAAATATAATTGAGCTTGGATGGAACTCAAGGACTAGTACTATGTAGCAAAAGAATACATAAAATACACTATACAATCAGTTTTACGAAGACATCACCAGACAGTCACATATGGGATAAACAGAATTGAAGACCTGGAGGGAGGAAGCTGATGCAAGAACCAGCCACGCGGGGGGCAAGGCAGCTGGAAGGAAGAATGAAAAGGAAAGGTTAAATGGGACAGACACATATTTCTATCACAAAGTTCCAATGAATAATTAAATATGTTTATTATTTCAATACTCTTTACCAAAAAAATGCCTCTGAAAATAAATGTAGCATTTTGAATGCAATTATAAGGACTCTTATGCAAATTAATATTTTTCAGTAACATAGGTTTGTTATTTTTCTGATACAAGCTTTATTTTCTAAATTTTTAAAAAGCAATATGTAGTCCACTTTATAATGAGAACATGAACCAAGAATAACTTTTCTCACTAGATACTATAAAATGCATTAGAGAAAGAAAAACATAGAACAATCTATTTGTAAGCTATGTAATGTGTAACGAAGTACTCAATCTAATTTGCAATCCATTTTATAGACTAATTTTTTTACAGCGTGAGAAAAAGATTTACATTTGTTTATAAATAGTACCTTGAAGGGCTCTGGATTTAATTAAATGTCTAGAGTCAAATCTGATCGCCCTGATTGCACCGGCAGAGTCAGGGATTGATAGAAGCCACTGGGTCAGGGGAGCCATTTACCAGAGTGATAGTGAGATGTGGGGTGGATGTGGCTTCAGTCTGGGAAGTTTTATTTGAAAATGTTTATTCTCTGGTAACTTCAACGATGCCATTTTCATTATCTTTTAACATTTCAGCATATGCTCCTGAAAGTGCAGCAGCCCACTGAGTACTGAATTAAAAAGAGGATTTCAAGCCATATTCTTCACTAGACTATAGCTCTTCCTAAAGTGTCATTGTGAAAAATGTGAAGCCAAAGTAAATTTGTAACAGACCGTGGCTCTATAGGTCTACCGAGGGAGAGAGAGAGAAACACATTAAATTTAAACGTGAGACCCATCAATAGCAAGGCTGGTTATAAATGACATCCAAGGGCAGATATTTGGGGGGTGAAAAGTGGAAAGTTTAGAACAATCTTTTTTTCACTCAACCAACTTTTGTTACACTGTAGATACAGTTTTAGTTAAATTATTCAGTTAGCAATTCACTTTGGAAAATGACAAAATGCAAGGACAGAGAAACTGAATGAAATAGACTGATGAGGCAACATCTCAAAAAGACAGGACAGAAAGGATTAAAGGACCAGTGAACCAAGTTATCTTGGAGATCCAGAGATGTGGCAAAAAGATATGTTTGTCCCTGAAGCAGCCCTCGGAATGAAAAGTTTCATTCATAGTTAAAGAGAGTGTAACATCCCCAACCTTCTATTATTTATTAGTTCCCTGGCAGGAGAGATAATAATATTTGTGCTTACCTCCTGCAATGTTATTTTATTAACTTTTCCTTTGTTAAAATGTCTTTAGTTTCTTACCTTATTTCTTTTCTCTCACTTTTTTAGAATTAAAAGTTGTATGGACAAATATTTTCTAAAATGCTGCATTTTTCCCACCTGTGGTTGTCACGCTGAATGTTCATAAATATTCTCTCTCTTCTCTCCTCAGCACATGATAGGAATGCACCTCCCTGCTGACTTGAAATTAGATTCAGCCGTGGAGCATTTTTTGGCCGATGAAATGTCAGTGGAAGGTGCTTGTCACTTCTGGGGAGGAGTTTTAATAGCCAGAGAGTGTTTTGCCATTTTCTCCTCCCCTCCACTACCAAAATAAACAGCAGCCACCCAAACCTAGGTCATGAGGGTAAAGAGAATACAGATCAGTGCCTTAAGCTGACCTTCAATGAGCATGGTCAAGAGTAAGGGTGAAAGCATTCTTTGTGGGGCATAGAGGCCGAGATATATAGAGTTTATTTGTTATTGTAGACTGGTACATATCACTGATATCACTGAATAAATAGGAAAGTTCTGTGTGTGTATATATACTATAGTATATAAATTCTAGTTTTTATTTTAAAACATGATTGATAATACTTATTACCAGACACCACAAAAGCTACAAACACCTCTTCATTCTCATAATTTCTTCTAAATTAGTCCAGTGTTAGAAATTTTTTATATCTGCTTAGAGACATGGTAGGATACTTTTTACAATGAACCCCTTTGTATGAAACTTTGGTGGTTACATTTTCATTCCTCATAGCTGTGGTGCTAAGAACACAGGAGAATAAAAAACAAGCCAGGCACATCTTTCTTTATGTGAAACCATGCAGCTCATTTTGAGAGTGATCAAATAGCACCATTGAATCTAAAGAAGTGAAGGTTTCAAATTTATGGTTATGACATGATTTTAAGATGAATGCAAAATAACATAATTAAGGGACAAAGGAGGCCTGTATGACACAAGTAATTCACTAACACCTCCACTTAATGATCCTCTGGCTGAAAAATAAAGAGCCCCACAATGCTCAAGTGATATGCCTATCTCAGAAAGAAAGGAAAATCAAAACAGCATTGTAACAGAACTTTTTGTTACCTCAGTGTTATTCATTAAAGAAAACAGAGAATTATATTCCTTGTTTAATGTTTAAGTCTTTGTTTAATGAGAATTATATCACTTATTGAAAACAAATCTCATCCTCTCTCCAGCACTATGAAATGTCTTTCTGTGATCAGAGCAAATGTTTTATGAGGGGACCCAAAAAACCCCAGAATTATCTTCTGGAGGACAGGCCCCTTGTAGTACAGGCTTCCCCCACCAGGTGAGTGTTCTAGGAACATATCTGTATCAGTGTACCAGCTGGTGTTGTTGTGAGAGGCTATATTAGGCTTTAGTGAAATTTTTTTGAAGACTCTTTCAATGCATTTGTCCATTTCATGATGGGTGATTTATGAGGGCACGTGTTTACACTGTGCTGAGTGTTCAGCAGTTTTTGACCAAAAATGGCATGACCCCTGTGCCCTACCCTCCCTATTCACCCCATTCAACCTGAATGCCTTTTTTTGTTTGTTTCCTTGGATGAAAGCAGTCCTAAAGAGAAACACTTTGCTGATGTGGAACAGGCAAAACAAAAAGGCAGAAGCACTAAATGACATCAAAATTGATGAGTTTGAAAACTATTCTGAGCAGTGGAAACAGTGTCTTGACAGGTGGATTGCATCAAATGGGGAGTACTTTGAAGGTGACTGAGGTTTAAACATGTGAGAATAAATACACGATTTTTAATAAATAAATTCTGAGCTTTTTGGTTCCACCTAGAATATCTGTACTACCCAATACAGTAACATGGTCAGCATTGGAATGTGGTTAAGTATCACTGAAAAACTAAATTTTTAATTTTATTTAATTAATTTAAGTTTAAGTAGCCCAGCATGGCTAGCATAACAACAATGCAGCCTGTACATTTGTGTTACTGGAGAACAGGGTGGAGCCTTCAAGGTAACAAATTTTGGAAGGGACCAAAACCAAACTTTTGGCATTGAAAGACTCAGCACTGCCTGAAGTTTACTAACTGGGAATAAGGAGGCACAAAGAAAGGAAGTTTTGCCCCTAGAGAAGTATTATATTGCAAATAACTGTACTAAATAACTTTTGCTTCCTGAAATTGTTTCAGATATAGAAATTACACTGTGAGAATAATTTTCCCAATTTCTTTTTAATCCAAATAGCCCATGTTTCTATCAGGAAAAAAAAAAATCCTACACTTTGTAATATAATTTTTACAAACCTAAAATCATAAATATTTTGTTACTCTTATTTTTATCTGAATAAAAATTATACCTTCCCCAGGTTTTACCTCTATCCAGGTTCAAAAGTTTCTATTTATATAAAGTCTAGGCAATTTAATTTTCTTAACTTTTAGCTTATGACAGCAACATGATATCACCACCCAGTGAGTGTTCCATAAATAGACTTGTAAGCTTACCATTTCCATGCGTCCCAGATTTTCAGGAATACCCAGTTGAGGCACATTTACCCTTCAGTCTCTCTTGGCTCTGTAAGATCTTGATCTATTTAGAAATTCCATTCATGTGAGTCCATACCCCATTCTCCCACTAAAATGTGGAAGGATAGGCAAGGATGTTTGACCTTTGGGTATGCATGAGGGGTTTTATATTTTAGCAATTTAAAGCAAAACTACTAAATTGAGTTCCATGATATCATATCAAAAATAGGTATTTTTGTGTTTGTGAGATGTCAAAATTTAATGGAAAATTTAATATTCAGATATATTTTTTTCTTCATTGAGGTTATTTTTGTGGGTAAACTCAAGGAAAGATGTTGGCAGTTCATGAAAATTATTTCTAAGCCTGCAAACTCCAATTGATCCGGCACTGACGCACGTTTGTTGATATCAGTTCAATTTTATTTATCTGTATTTGGATTACATTCCAAAATGTCAGTTTTATGATATAGTCAAAACAGTTTTGGAAGGAACAATTTTTTAATATTTTTCTCAATCTTCATCTAAAATAACAATGTTTTATGAAAATCTTATCACATATTAAATTTTATTTTATCTTTTTATAGACTTTTGATTCAATAGATTATCGCATTACCTAGAAACCACCAGTGACTCCCTCATGTGCAATGTTTAAAGTGTTTAGTGCAGTGTGTAAAAAGTTTTTCAAACCAGGAATAACCTTGTTTTTAGCCCCCCCACCCCTTTACATCAGATCCTTCTGCCCAAAATTTGGTTGTCAGTCCTTGAATACTTCTCTGCTCCAACTATTTAGAGGACTATCCACCTTTCCACCTTTAGCAAAAACCCTCTCATCTTTTAAGACTAAGTTTATATGTCACTTCATTTATTCATGCATTCAACAAATACATAATCAATATCTGCTGTGTGCCTGGCACTCCACTCCACTTAGTGCTCTGTAAACTAACCTACTTAATCTTCACAACTGCTCTATAAAGTAGATATCGATGTTGTCATGATTTCATAAACAAAGACAAATGAGGACTCCCCACCCTTTCCTCCCACCTCCCAAGGACCCACCCCATTCCACCCACCATCCTGCAGACTGCATAACCTCCATAGATATTTCATCTTTCCTACTGAACAGCACCTATGATCATCAGCCTCCAGTTTCTCTAGAATTCCCTCTTCAGCAGTCAAATCTCAAAGTAGGATCAAGTGAATGTTATAGGCTGCTGTAGGTTTAGAGTAAGTAAGAAAGATTAATGTGGAACGAATCTGTTTTCACCCTAAAGTCTCAGTCAGATTTCAGGCCAGTGTATTAGCAAAATGGCTTTGGTTACTGCCATTTATTTTGTGTAGAGCAATTGCAAACTGTCTTTTTTTTTATTATAGTCCACTATATAGTCCACAATATATAGTCCATATATTATTCATATTCTGCTCATGTCACAACCAGTGGCAGAAAATATTGGAATTACTACTATATGTGCAAAGTCATTTGCAGTCATATATATGTATGTGTATATATATGCTTATATACAAAACAATATATAACTATATATACATAACAATAGAATAAGCAAAAGAAATCAAAAGTCTTGTGAGAGAACAGTTTTGGGGTGAGAACTTGAAATGTCTGTTTTAAAACATGTTTTCCCCAAAATGCCAAGATTTGAAATGACAACTTTTATACCAATAATGTTTTGGTAAAATACCAATATTTTAAAATTATAATATAACTTTTAAATCATATAATTTTAGTGGAACTTGAGAGATTGAGCTCTTTTTACACACGATTTAAAATTATTTGAATTTCCTGGCTGGTGTGGCTCAGTGGATTGAGTGCCAGCTTGTGAAGCAGAGAGTTGCAGGTTTCATTCCCAGTCAGGGCACATGCCTGGGTGGTGGGCTAGGTGCCCAATAGGGTGCTTGAGAAGCAACCACACATTGATAAAATATTTTTTAAAAATTATTTAAATTGAAAACGGGATATTATTAAAATGTTTTCTTATTGGTTTGGCCAAAAAGTTCATTTAGGTTTTTCCATAAAAGAAAAGACATTTTTACCCATAACTTCATTGATTTTACTATTTTGAGTATGTTGGCTATCTCCCACTGTTGGCTACTAGTGGGTAGAGGCCGGGGTGCTGCTAAACATCTTTTAATGCATAAGACACCCCCACAGCAAAGAATTATTTGGCCAAAATATCAATAGTACCAAGAAACTTTTTGAACCGCTTTTGACACTTTCAATCAATCACAGCACCTTCTCCATACATTGCATAAATCTTTTTTTTTGCATTTTAATTTTGTTTTTACCTTTCTTGAAATAATAAAGCATAATATGCCGAAAACATTGCATATTTTCTTCCATCTTCAGTATTAAAATGGCTGCACAAAAATTCGCCAATTTTGATAAGTTCTTTTAAATGCATACTGATATGACATCTGTCACAATACAACCTAACAAAATTGTTTTGAATGAAGTTAAAGAAAACTAAGCAGTACTAGGGCCATCATATGGAAAAAGTAAATGAAAAATTTTGCAACCAATATAAACTATGTTTTTGAAACTCAGAAGCCAAGAAATCTATCCATATGTGGGCTGGTAAGGTTTGCACAGAGAAAAATCTGGTTCTACATTTACAAACTACATCAAGCCATTTACATGAAAAATTCAGGACAGTGGCCACAGGGGAAATGAGAGAATGTGCTGGATGGACCTGACTGAAGCCATCACAACCTTTGAAAGAGAACAGTCTCTGCCTGGTCATCCATTCCTCCAACGCCCTAAGATAATCCCTCAGTCACTACATATAACAATAAACCCTGCTGGTGTCTACCACAAGCTTGGATTTTAGGCATGGATTGTTCTTATGTCAAAAAGTCACTTATGGGATCCTTCAGTACCAGCAAACAGAGGAAACAATGTAAGAGCTTTGGTCCTCCTGATGGCTGGATCTGCATAATTCATCCATAATTCATCCAACCAACTGCAGGTTCTTGTGAAACGAAAATCACAGTTTACATTTCATCCTGCTGTGAAAAAAAAGTTATTGATGAACTATTTAAACAAAAAGAAGTCATTCCTATACTTGTAATATGTAATTGCAACTTGTAAAACACCCCGTGAATCATGGGAGATTTCCTATAAAAATCAGTTTATTTGTTATAAACCAGACTTGAAAGACTGAAAGCACTAATATAGTCAGGTATCACTTGTTATTAGCTTGAGCATCTGAGGAATTTTTTTAAATGTTTATTTATTTACTGTTAGAGAGAAGGGAAGGGAGGGAGACAGAGAAGGAAAGAAGCAACAATGTGTGGTTGCCTTTCTTGCACTCCCAACTGAGGACCTGGCCCAAAACCCATGCATGTGCCCTGACTGGGAATCAAACCTGCAACCCTTTGGTTTGCAGGCCAGCACTCAATCCATTGAGCCACACCAACCAGGGCAATTTTTTTTTAAAGGGAAGGTCCCAGTCAAAATGAACCTGTAGGTAAATGCAGTACTCATATCCTCCCACAACTACAGCAAAATTACAACCAAACTGCAGAACAACCATCATTCAGTACCACCTGAAATCTAGCTTAACAGAAGTTCTACAACTAAGAATATAAAGAAGACACATTGAGGCTGGTAGGAGGGTCAAGACGTGGAACAGGCTGGCCCCACACCCACATGTGGTGGATGAGTCAGGAGAGATATTTTGGCTGCGGAGGTCAGCCCTGAGGAGCAAAGTGTCCCAGTCCCACACCAGGTACCCCAGCCCAGTGTTCCAATGCCAAAAAGAGAAGTCCCCATAACTTCTGGCTGTAAAAAACAGCGGGGATTTTTACTGAGTGAAAATAAGGGCTTCACTTAAAGGGCCCATGCGCAGACTTACGGGGACTCATGTCATCTGAACTCCAGTGCTGGGGCCGCAGCTTGAAAATCACCAGAAACATACGAGGAGGAACTGAAGTGTCTGGTATCAGGGTGAGAGATAGAGGAACAGCTTCTTCTCAGGCAGAAATGCTAGCCAAAGCCTTCATTCCTTTTCTGAACCTCCCCACAACAGAGTCAGTGGGTGGGTGCCATATCTGAGTCTCCATCAACCTGGCTAATGTAGTTCACCCAGATGATTCCCTCAGACACCACCCCACCCAACTTTCAGGCCCACCCAAGCTGTTTCCAGTGGCTTTTCCATACAAATGGCTTATCTTGGGTCATGCTTCAGACTCCTAAAATCTCTCAAACAGGAAGTACCTGACCTCAGCATGCTGCATACCAATGCTAAGTAGCCCAAGGCCCACCACAAGTGGCAGCCAGACTTTGTTCATAGCTTGACCTCTTCTGGACACACACAAGCTCAACAAAATTAGCAGCTATCTGCAGATTCCTTTGTATCATGCCAAGTAGCACTGGGCTGGGCACAGGTAGCAACTGACCTTGGCTTGAAACTGTCAGGAGGCTCCAGAGCCAGTTCACCTGGTGGGCAGCTTCAGACCACATGGAAGTACCACCCGACAAGCTCCACAAGTGACACACCCCAGGGGAGGTCACAGCAGGCACCAGGAGTGGTGCATGTATACAATGGAACAGGATTCAGCCATAAGAAATAAAGAAATCCTGCCACCTGCTACAACATGGGTGGACCCAGCTTGTATTGTGCTGAGTGAAATAGAGGAAGACAAATGACACATGATTTCACTTATATGTGAAATCTAAAAAAATAAAATAAAATAAATGGACAAGCAGAACAGAAAGACAGTTATACATAGAGAATATTTTGACGATTGCCAGATGAGACAGAGTGTGGGAACTGGCTGAAAAAGGTGAAAAGACATAGAAGTACAAACTGGTAGTCAAAGAATCATCACAGGGATGTAAAGTGCAGCCTAGGGAATACAGTCAATAATATCGTAGTTAACTGTATATGGTGCCAGATGGTTAGTAGATTTATCAGGGTGGTCACTTAGTAGGTTATATAATGTCTAACCACTGGATGTACACATGAAATTAATATAATACTGTAAATCAACTGTAATAAAAAATGAGTAATTATTTAAAATTTTAAAAGGATGATTTGATATGAACTTGATTATCTGAAAAGAGAAAGAAGAGAGTAAACCCATGTTTTTTCTGGTTGTGACTAATAATACCTTCTGAAAGTCAAGTAGAAAGTATAATTGCCTGTTACAAGTTTACTTTTTATATATGATAGTAAAATGATATCTATATTTTCATTATTCTTGTTCTATTATTCTTGATGACTCTTAGATGACAAGTCCTGTATTATTTTATACGTATATTTGCACATTTCTTCTAGCAAGCTTGAATGAGTGATAGTGAAATGTAAGATTTAAGGTAACTTTAAAGAGAAAGCATTGGCATATAGCAAAGCAAATGAAATACTGGATAGTCACTTCCAAGAAGCTTTTTTGGGATAATAGAGCAAATTGAATTGCTTGTCTTGAAAGCACATCACAGGTGGCAGGTGAGGAAATTCTCAGCGTCCTTGACTTTTTTCCAGCCAGTAAATGTGTCATCAAAGTTACACATTCAGCACTACTTGCTGGGTTTGTATTTAGGAAAAAAGAAAAAGTAGAAGGAATCTGAGATAAGCACATCCTTGTCTTCTCTTGGCAGAAGGAATTGCTGTCTTAGTTCTTCTGAAGAGACTTTAGGTGAGAACCTAGCATGCCAGTTAGAATCACTGTGCACCACTGCTTTCAGCTTTCTGGGGGCAAGGGCACAAAACTGGGGTTCTAGTAGCTCTTGATCAGACGTGACCAATGGTTTCTTTTGTGGCCCTTAGTGAGTTCACTTCCCTGAACTCCTGTCACTTGTCCTGCAAAATGGAGGAGACAAATAATGCTTTTTCCAACTGTCATGTTACTCTACTATTATATTTATATCATAAAATTCTTCTGTGAAAAAAAAAAAAAAATACGTTCCTGACCTGTGTGGCTCAGTTGGTTGAACGTAGTTCCACAAAGCAAAAGTTTGATTCCCAGTCAGGGCACAGGCCTGGGCTGTGGGTCTGGACCCCGGTTGGGGCACAAACAAGAGGTAACAACTCAATGTTTCTCTCTCACATTGATGTTTCCACACCCCTCTCACTCCCTTTCTCTTTCTCTAAAAATAAATAAGTAAATCTTCTAAAAAAAAAAAAGCAAACAAACAGAAACAAAACACAAAATCTGTAAAGTCCTATAATATACCCTTTCTTACAAAACAGTGTTTCTGAGAGGCCCACACGAAACAGTGTGTCTGAAAGAAATGTTAAGCATATATCTTGTGCTCAACACGTTAGTCCCTTTGCCCCCGGGATCGCCTGCAGTGTTCCACTCTAGTGAAATGTTCTCTGACTCCGGAGACTCTCTCTTTGCGCAGCTGCCTCTGTGGTTACTAGAGTTGAGGTAACAGGATTTGTGAGTCCCTGGAGTCTAAAATCATCGGAAAATCAGTTCATTAACTTTTGCAGATTTTTTAAAGAATGGCCTTCTATTTAAACACACTAGTTGTTTTATTGTATCTATACTTTACTTAACACAACATCTATTAGTTATTCAGTGAATGAATAACTGAATACTAATGAATATTATTCACTTGGATAAATGAATACATGAGTCATTTGAATAGAGTGCCTCTCCACTCAAGCATTAACATGTAAGGCATCTTGGGCTGTGTATTTCATTAGACTACATGGGAGAATCTGACTCTCTCTGTGATAATTGCTTTAGGCTGTGGAACTGAATCCATGGATTCAATATGAACCGAGAAAATGTACCTAAATTGTTGAACTTCAGGGTTTTTCTTTCCCTATCTATGTAATGGGCATATTATCATCTAATTTAGAGGGGTTTGCCAGAATTGAAGATAATATCTAACATGTCAAAACTATGAAATGAGACACTGATACAGCTGTCTTTGGTGGTTACAGAATAGTCACAGCATGGGGAATGTGGTCAGTAACATTGTAATAACTTCGTACGAAGCAGGGTGGATACTCCAATTATTGGGAGACCTCTTTGTAGAGTATATGATTGGCCACTACGTTGTAGTACAGCATACAATTAAATGTAAACTATAATTTAAAAATAAAAAATAAACAACAGAAAAACCTTATTATTTTTAAGGATGTTGTGTGCTTTTTAAAGTAACCGTGGTACTTAAAATTTACTTAAGTTACATTTCTGAATATAAGCTTTTAGGGGATTGCTGGAGATTCCCTCACTATCATTGGACTAAACTGCTACTCATGATAGCATAATGAAAGTTGCTGACCTCCATGGACTATGAATTTTTTATGATCAAATTAAACAAAGATGGAAAAGACTATAAAAGGTGGTATGATAGTACTGCTCATTAGACTACAGTATCCTTTAACCATGCCTGCCTGTTATTATTTGGTCATAGTCATGAGGAAATGCCATTGACATAAAATGCAAATGACTCTTTGAGTCAATAATAAATTACTGAGTACAAACTATTCAATAACAGGGAATTGATTTGAAACCAGGCAACATTTTAGACTTATCTATTGTCTTCAGCTGTGCTGAGTTAATGAGGATTTGTAATTGCTCTGAATTTTAGCTAATACATCTTTTTCATTCTGGAAACTGATTTTATATTAGCATCATATTTTATAGTTTATGAAATTACCTGATCATACAAAAGTTGACTGAATTGACCATAATTAAATGATTTGGAATACAATAAGCCATTTAAATGAGTAGAATGTGTTTTCTTTCTTCATGGATACCCATATTGTATTTTTAATGTATCTTATATAGAATTATTAAGAACTATTTTAAAATCATGAAATTAACATGGAAGTAGCTTTCATTAACTACAAAGCATTACTCATGTTTGCTATGTATATTTTTTTCAAATTACATTGTTACCTAGAAAAAACATTGAAAACATGTGACTGGTGTTTAAATTGTTATTTCATAAACCAGAGAAATTTTTTACATTAACAATATCAGAGTATGAGCTTTTATTCTCCTTTTAAAAAGACTGGATCAAAAAAAATGATTCCAGACATTCTCAGAATTTCACTCAGCAAGTAACATATGCCTACACAGTGATCACTTGTGAAAAGTAAGAGGTACAGGAACACCCTCTGAAGAGATTATTTTAATGCTTATTTGGCATAGTTTGGAACTGTCCAGTTGTGTAAACACAGTATTATTGCTTTATTCTCAGCTAGACTCAAATTAAGTCAGAACACATTACTGCAGCTAAAGAAAATAGATGGACTGGACGTGCCGATAGTTATTCATTTCCATTTCTCCTTGGGGATCCTTAAGAAGCAAATGATATGCAAACAGCTGCAAGATAATTGTTATGCTCTTGTTGCTATTTGGTGATTACTATTTACATGTAAATTACTACTCCGAAAAGGACAACTTCTCTTTACTAGTTACCAAACAATGAAATGGTTCTTACTAAGTTGTCCAAGTATTAAAAAATAATTCATAAGGAAATCATTTTTGGAATATTTTTCACTTTTGCATTTTCTTTAAAAAGTAATTATGAAGGGAATAAAATATAACAACCTCACCCTGATCCTGAGCCAGTCAATATAATATATAATTTTATATTATATATATATATAATATTACATTTAACAAACAATTTTAGAAGGATATTGTAAGAATAACTGTGTTTGCTTTGAGGACTGATTCTGCAGAATGGAAAAGAAAACCATGAAGCTAGAGAAGACACTTAAAGACAGATGAATGGAGGTTAAAGACAACATTGATTTATTTCCAGATTTTATCTTCAGGTTAGGCACCTTTAATGTGTTTATGCCTAAAGATTGTCACAGCAATAGGTATCACTAAACTACCTGAATTAAGCAGATAAAATAAAAAAGAGATCTGCATATTCACGTTAATTAACCCTGATTTCTTTTTTACAAAATGAAAGTACTGATATGAATACTGACGAATTTACAACTGTATTATATTCTACATTCAGTTTTGTATGTTAGTATACTTAACATTACATCAAGGGTCATTTTCTATTATTTATTTAGGTAACCACAACAAAATTTGAATGACTTTATATCTCCTTTTATGCCTACATTACCACTTACTTAACCAGCCTTTTGTTTTAAAATGTGCATTATTTTTTATTCTTCACTATTTAGTATTAAGACACACTGAAGCTTGCATGAAGCTCTAAGACCAGAGTATGTTCTGGTGTTTGAGGCCAGCTGGTGGGTCACTCTGAGAGGGCAGGGTGCAGACAGCTGTGAGGGGGAGGAATCAGAGCTGAGAGGCATTGGTAGGAGAACATAGAGGGTCTTGTAGCTTAAGTTACAAAAGGACTTTAGACTTTTTCCTTCAATGTGTTTGCAAGTTTAACATTATCATACTCATATTAAATCACACCACTGTGTGGAGAATAGATTCTAGAAAATGATAATGAAAATAGGTGATCAATTCAGAGATTTTTGCAATGGCTAAGGAAAAAAAATCATTGGGTATACTTTGAAGATAATATTGAGTGATTTGCTTTTGGTTTGAATATGGATTGGGGCATAAATAAAGGGTGTTACTCAAAAATATAAACTTGAGTTGAAGCTAATAGTTTAAGGGCCAAAACAACATATAAATTGTTTACTAGAATATATCCTACATGTTGTTTATTCTTGCACCCACATTTTTTTTTGCATTTTAATATTTTGGAAATGGAGTATCTTCTCCCACTCATTCTACCCATTACTTCCTGTGAAAAGATATGATATTTGCTTATAACAGACTACCATTCTCTCATTAAGTTCTTCTCCCCACCAACTGCAGTGTTAGATGAGAAATGAGATACTCGGCGATGAAGACACAGCTTGTGTTTTTTGCTTTCTCTTGCCTTCTTTACTCACTTGCCCACCCTGGTCTGTGTCCAAAGATTGTCCCATAGAAACAGGGAACTATTTCACCGAGTGACTCTGACAGTCAAAACAAGGGAAAGAATCCACGTTGCAGTGCATGCTATGTGGTATCAGTGGATTTTATGTCTATACCATCAATAAACACTGCCTAAAAAGCATATTTTTCCTTGATTTGGTCAGTTTTTAAAAACAAATTGTGCTCTTATTTGTTCCTCTACTTAATACACAAATAGGCAATGCACTCTCAGTTGGCAAAAGGGTTCATTGTGGTATTTGTGAATAATTTTATGAGACTTATCCCTTAATTTACCTTCTAGCACAGTTGAAGAGTAAAAGTAGAATCTCCAGCTCTTGCCCTGGGTCATTTTTCTTCCTGAGAATGTGCTCATCCTTGGCTCATATTAGAGAAGACTGACAGAACAACCTCTCTGGCTTTAAAGTTTATGAAATAGTATAAACAAATCAGTCCATCACAATTTCTGTCTTTTAAACATGAAATGTTTTTGCCACTAGACTTTCCTGTTACTATTAAATGAAAATCAGCACTTCCCCTTACATCTGTATATATCTAGCCTTAATATTTCATGCAGAGAGAGAACTCAAATTCATAAATAATACATTTTCACCTCCTAGGTGGAATAAATATGAATGTGGTGACTTGTCATGCTAATCACAAATGTAATGAAATGTAAAGCACTTCAATGTCACTTTTTGATGCCATTTAACTGATTGAAGTGCCAATAGTTAATTTGTATATTGCTAACTTAGAAATTCTTCTTAATTTTCTTTTTATTTTACTATTAGCCAAATTCCTAAGGCAGAAAGAGATAGTTTTGGTACCCTAATCTAGAATGTGTAATTGAAACAAATTACGTGACTCAAAATACTTTGAGGGACAGAAAGATGTTTTTGAGGGACAGAGAATAGTGTTCATTTTATAGTATTAATATTCAAAGTTAACAACAATGAATGATTGAAATTAAATGAAAGAGGCTCAGTGGACTGACTACTGATTAGATTAGAAAAAGTGTTTCTAAATAAAATTGAATTAATATTTATTAGCACCCAGTACAGTTCTTTCTGGTAATTTTAAAATTTGCTATGTTGTCATATGACATCACCAGCTAAATTTGAATCAGCAGTGACAAGCTGTTATGTAATAAAAAGGAGTAAAAGGACACATCAAGGTAGGCTTATAAGCTACTATGGTCTGAATGAATGTCTGTATTCCCTTAAAATGTGTATCTTAAAAATATAAAGCCCAAGGTTATGGTATTAGGAGGCAGGGCCTTTGGGAGTTGATTAGATCATGAGGGCTGAGCTCTCATGAAGGCAATTAATGCCCTTATAAAAGAGGCCCCAAAGAGCTCCCCAGCCATCTCCCTGATCTGTGAAGACAGAGCAAGAATTCTGCAACCCAAAGGATGACTCTGACCTGACCCTGCTGACACCCTGATCTTGGACTTCTAGCCTCCAGAAGGGTCAGAAAAAAAAATCCATATTGTAGTAAGCCACCTAGTTTCTTGTAATTTGTTTATTTGTTTTAGTAACTCAAATGAAGTAAAACATAATCTAAAAACTGAATTCCCTCTTTAATAATAACCAGTATTTACTGAGTGTTTTCCATGCACCAGTTACCATGCGAAGTACTTTATGTACAATATCTTGTTTAATATTTTCAGGAACCCTCTGAGATCAGTGCTGGTATTGTGTCCATATTAAAGATACAGTAACTGAGGCTCAGAATTGCTAAAATAACTTAAGGTCATGTGAAACAATAGGGGTAGAATTTGAGCCCACATATTATCTTGTTTAAATATAGTTAATATATTTTAATACCAAACTTACAGCAACAACATAAAAGACAGACAACATTAAAAACTTTTACTGCTAGAATGTAGGACAACTCGGGTAGAAAAGTGTAGTGAATAGATGGAATCAACGTAAGATAAAAATGCTACAATCACCAGTGAGTTGTACGGCTATCTGGATTCTAAAGCCCATACTGTTGAGTATTAGACACTTAAAAATTTGTAAATGTAGAATTAATATGCCCCTTTCCTGTTATATTTAAAATATTCATCTTTTCTATAGATAAGAGGCAACTTACATAAACTAAATAAAAGGGCAAAGCCTTGTAAATATGTGTCAAGAAAATTATTACAGAACCTAGCAGAGAGGTCAGAGAACAGAGAAAGGTAAACAACGGGAAATGAAAAGGTATAAGAGAAATCAATATGAGAGGCGAGGGGAGGCCACTGGGGAAATTCTTGAAGAGATATCTGACAAGAGCCTGTTCGGAAAGATTCCTGGCTATGCGTCCTGGTAGGAAAAGCAACCACTCTGGTGCGTTGGTACAGACACGATACTGTAAATTAGTGTGAGTGCAACAATAGAACTTGTAATACTAGCCAAAAAGAACTCGTTGATGCTCACTCTTCAAGAATCTTAAAAGAAATAGTACTAAGGTTGAGAAAGAGATGGGAACAGTGTGGGATCATGTAAAGAAACCCATATCTGAAGGACCCAAGCAAGAGCTTTGTCAGGGTTAAGAGATGACGCTTTGTACTAATAAGCCACTCACTCGACTACAGTTTATAATCCAAGGTTCTTCCCATGCTAATAAAGTATCTCTAATGCTTTAAACCAGTGGTTCTCAGATGGTAGTGAGCACAGGAATCACTTGGAGGGCTTATTAAAATACAGATATCTGGGCTCCACCTTCAGAGTTTCTGATTTTGTAGGTCAAGAGTAGGGCCCAATAATTTGCATTTCTAACAGGTTCCTAGGTAATTGCTATGCAACTGGCCTGGAAAACCACTGCTATAAACTGCTAAGTGTTGCCACTGCTGGGAATGTAGACAAGACATGACAGAAAATAAAGTGGAAAATGTTGTGCTCAGGAAACCTCATTTATGCAGACTTACCTTCCATGTTTTTTGAATTAGTGATAACAGTTCATTCTTGAAAGCAGTCATAACTTCCTTCTCAGTGTTCCCCTGGTTTTTGCCATAGTTTCCTATGTTATTTTGCTAGGAAGATCAAGTTGCCCACCTTACATGAAAGGCTAGTCATATGATTGCATAGCAGGACAGATTTGATTTAGTTATAGGTGGTTTCATTCCATGGAAGTTATTAGGATCAAAATGAATCACAATTTTTCTAAAATATTTTATATGAAGTCCCCAAGTCAAAGAAGTAGAAAGGTAGATGAATCTTAATGATTCATAAATAGATTTTATTAGCTTAGGAATACTGGACGTTCTCAGTCCTAGGCTTTCTTCTCTCATACAGCCTGTGCAGGTGATCTCTGTTACATCTGTTACCATCTATACATCAGCATTTGTATCTGCAATGGATATATCTACTCTGAGCTCCAGACCTATATATCCAATTGCCTGTTCCACACCTCCACTTGCTGTCTGTCGCACTTCAACAGCCTAAGCCTGGACTCAAAATCTCAACTTTACTCCCAAACTGAGTCTTCTTCCATTCTTGCTATTTTAGTAAACAAAAAGCACTGTATTTCCCTACAATTGAACCAGAATCATTTATAGTTCCATCTTTATTTTTTAACACAATCAATAGCTTTAATCAATTCTCTTTCCTATAGATCTTTTAGGCAAGAAAATGGACTCCCAAAGATAGCCAGGCCCTAATCCGTGGCATGTGTGGGTTTGTTACCTTACATGACAAAGAGTTGCAGATGAGAATGAGATTGCTAGTCAGTGGATCTTAAATTAGGAAAGATTTCCTTGGGCTATCCCTATAGGCTCAATATAATCACAAGTACCCTTAAAATAGAAGGGAGAAACAGAATGGCAGAGTTAGAACACAATGTGACTGCAGGGAAAAAAGGCACAGAGACATACAACTTCACTGGTTTTGAAAGTAGAGGAAGGGGGCCTGGAGCCCAGGGACATGTATAGGCAGCCTCTAGAGGTTTGAAAGGCCAAGAAAACTATAATGGCATCACACTCCTTTCCACCCCAGAGACTTGTTTTATGTGCTGTCCCTCTTTCTGGAATGCTTTCTCTCAATCCCCAATCATACTCCACACTCTTTTACCTATCTACTAACTCCTATTTGGCTACCAAGTCTCATAGAAATGATACTTGCACAGTGAAAATTTCTCCAAATTTGCATTAGACCAGGTTGGATCCCCTCCCTTATTGTGCACTCCAGTGGGATTCTATAATTATGCATCATACCACTTGCTACAATTGGAGTTTGTGTAACAATATTGTTTAAGACTTACATTTTCCTCTGGAGACTATAAGCACTAGGAAATCTGAGGCCAGGGAATATGTCTTCCTTGTTTACATTGTAGGAACTCACACAGTACCTGGAATAGAGTAATTCCTCAGGGGATATCTGCAAATGAGCAAATAACTAAATGGATGGATGGGTAGATAGATGGAGTTATAAGATGTGCTGAAGGAGAGTTGTGCCATTATAAAGTGTCTTATAACCCTGGTGGGTGGCCTCCTATTCGCAGCTAGAAATTGGACAAAAATTTGAAACGTGTATTTTCAATGTATATTTGTCTTAATCCTGATCAATGGACCAGTAAAACTCTCAATCCATGAGAGTCATTTGCCGTTCTATTACAATTTTTCTTTGCTTCCATTTTTACACTTATGCACAGGCACTCATCAAATCAACATTCCTTTGGAGACTGAGAAAAGAAATTGCTATCACAGATAAAACTGCAGTTGCTTAGAAGCGTTACTAAGGCCCATTTTCATCAGGCCTTCCAAAGAGTGACATAAATACATAGCTCTCGAAGCATGAATATTTTATGGTTTTCAGAAGGAGCTACAGAAGTTCTTTTGGCCTCTCTATAGGCATTTAAATTTACCATTGAGAAGACTTCCCTCAAAAATAAACTAAGACCATGAAGTTGCAAGTCAGAGAGGATTATCATGTTATTGAAGAAGTACCACAGTTCAGATGCTTGTTCTCATAATCTCATGATCTCTACACTTAAGAAGTAACAAAGAGAATCCTAAATTCCACCTCTGAAATATATGCATATATTTACATTTATATGTATATATACTTACATTTTACTAGATTAATACAATTTTACAAAACAATCTTGAATAGAAATCATAAATTGAGAAATATATTCTAATTTTACAGATGTTGTCCCATTGGTTGAGACCAGGGCCAAGAATAAAGAATATACATAAGTGGATAAGTCAGTAACTTTTCTGCTAAATAGAAGAAGTTGAAGTACTACACACAATGCGCAATTCACATCCAAGCCAAAGCCACATTTTCTCATTGAAATTTGCTTTTTCTTCAAGGAAGACAAAAATAAAGCTCAAAATGTAAACACCTCTGAGTCAGAGGCATTCAAAAGATTGTTATTTTTGTTTCATCGATGTCATTCATTAATTCATTCTCTCATTTATTCACATATTTATTTAATTTTTTTTTTAATAACAACCATATGTTAGACTCTATGTGAGGTATTGGAGATACAGCTGCAAACACAGTAGAGACTCTGCCCTCACCTTATAACAGAACAGAACCTGATACAATTTAATATGCAAGTAATGGAAAGAGTAGGAAGAAGAACTTCCCAGGCAAAGGAAACAATATATATAAAAGTAGTGAGATGGGAAACAGGCATGGTGGACAAGGGTCAAAGTATTTAATGGAAGAAGTTGAAAGGGCTCTAGAACTGTGTTGGAGGACACAGGGGGGTCACTTATTTGGGCTTATCTTCTGTAACTTTTTTCATTGTTGAAGAGTCATGCTACTAGATAACATTTTGAAGTGGAAGTGTGTGAAGGAGACCAGAAATAACCTGGAGAACCTAGAAACAGTTTCTTGTATTGGTGGTAGGAAGACAAAGAGATAACACCATCTACAGTGAGTACAATTTTGGTGGAAGAAAATTGGACAATTTAAATAAGATTATTTTTATGTTATTGTCAGCTAATTTGGAGATAAGCTTATCTTTCATGTCCCATAAAACTTTCAAAAATATATAAAAACAAGGCCTTCAGAGTTCAAATTATATGCTGTTGATCATTTTTAATGTTGGTATCAGTGAGATCTGAGAACAGGAGATATCTAAGTGACTACACTCAGATTTATATTTAATGCATTAGGTAGTGCTTATTTTATCCTATGAGCAGTATTTAGAAAACTAAACACAAGAGGCATCTGATCTTAGTCACAGTTCAAGTATTTTACCAAGGCTCTTGTGTACAATTAGTTGAAAAAAAGCAATATACACAGAATCACTGATTAAAAAGTGATATTAATATCTCAGGAGGCAAAGATGGTTCATATGAGCTTGAATGGTAGTGGTGGAGTAAGAAAGAAAGACAGAGAGAGAGGGAGAGAGAAAGAAAGAAGAAGAAAGAAGAAAGGAAAGAAAGAAAGAGAGGGAGGGAGGAAAGAACAAAAAGAAAGGTTTAAGTTACATGATGGTGATAAAGACAACCTGACTTGATACAGATTCAACATGACTTGTGAGGGTTGAGCAATTGCAAGGAGAGGTGTGCCCTTTACTACTGTGGATATGGGATGAAAATGGGTCTAATGTGGAGTGAGGAGGAAGATCAATAATTAAGTGTTGGACGTGCTAAGGTTGAGATATCTGTGAGTTATCCAAATGGCCATGTTAGTGGGCGATCATGACAAAACCACTGGGCTGGACTCTGACATGTAGGCACCAGCTGAAGCGAAGCAGGTAGGAGAGATTTCCTTAAGGGAGAATGTAGGTGAAAAGGAAACAAAACCAAAAGTCTAAAAATGGACACAAAGAATGACCAGAGAGATTTGAAGGGAGGACAAAAGACATGTTTCACAAGAAAGCCAGTGAATGTCTCAAGATACAAATACACCATAATAACGTGCACATCAACAGGAACCTAAAAATGTGAAGTTCACATTCCAGCCTTACAGTCCAGATGGGTGAGGTTGGGGAAGAGTGTGGTGGACTCCAGCCAGCAGAGTCCACCTGTTGTGACTGGAGATGAGAATAAATGCACAGGAGACAGCAATCCTGTGGAGAAAAAGGGGGCAGCAGGGCTACTCCCTCAAGGGGAGAGTGTCTATGAATGCCTCAGCCACTCCCTCAAGAGGAGAGTGCCTTGACCCTTGCCTAGCAGGCTTTTATTGTTTTTCTCGGGTCTTACATCAAATAAAGATTTATTATCTATTACATAGAATATTATTGTCTACATTTTAGGTACAATCAAGGAAATGAAAATAATAAGCAGAGGGGAATGGCAGCGAGCTGATTAGCTCCATCCTTGGGAAAATTCACATAGGCTTTGGGAATTACCTTGAAGATAGATAATGCACATTTGTTGTTTTAGAACAGGGTGATGGAGTTTTAGCAAGAGCAAGCTATGACAGTCTGTATGTATTTTCTAGGCCTGATTCCCATGGGAAAACTCGGTTTGAAGGTCTGGCTCCTGCCCACCACTTTGCTTCTGTAGGTTTCCCATACAGAGCTGAGTCACATTTGCCAGACTAAAACAAAACAGTCCCCTACAGAAGAGAACATAGACAGGTTATTTCAACTTAACAATAACAAGTGCAATGAAAGCATGGACAGACATTTCTGGTTACCTTAGAAGGAGCATTTAGTTCAGCCTAGAAATGTAGTTAGGCAGAGACACCAGCATGTACAACAAAGCAATGAGTGTAGAGAGATGACAGAAAATCATGACAGATTCATTTCTGAGAGGAGGCCTTGAGATGGGGAGAACATTGAACATCTGAGGTTAAGGATAAGAGGAAAAGCCAAAAATCACATGTCACAAACTGGCCTCAATCAATGTTCGAAGGTGGGTCCTGGTTGACATCACTAGATGGCTCCGCACATCAGACTGAGAGCTCTTTGAGGGACAAGATGAGTGTTTAATCAGCTTTTTAATAACTGTAACCATGCATTATTTACCCACCTCTTGAACCTGTTTCCCGTTTAAAAATAATACCCACTGCTATGGTCTGAGTGTTTGTCTCCCCCAAAATTTATATTTTGAAAAACTAATGCCAAACATGATGGTATTAGGAGGTAGAGCCTTTGGGAGGCAATTAGGTCATGAAAGCAGACACCCCATGAATGGATTGACGCCCTTATAAAAGACTAGCTCACCCGTGCTGCATTTGAAGATACAGTAAGTCAGCAGTCTGCAATATGGAAGAGGACCCAACCGTGCTGGCCTCTTGATCTTGGAATGTTAGCCTCCAGAATAGTGAGCAACAAATTTCTGCTGTTAATAAACCACTCAGACTATGGTGTCCTGTTGCAGCAGCTTAGATGGACCAAGACACCCACTAATTGAATTATTGTGAAAAATAAATAAAAGTGATAATGGATAACATGACTTACATTGAATCTGCCTAATGTATATAAGCACCTACTAGCACCCACATAGTAGGTGCTAGTAGTGATGGCAGAGGTGTTCATAGTAGGGACAGTAGGAGTGGTAATTGCACTAGAATCAGCTGCTCTTGCCTATGTAATGTTTTCTCTGAAATTTAGTTTGTTTTAAATATTTTTTGACATTCATAGTTTATTTTTATATAGCAATTTCATGGATTGGGCCATTCTGCACATTCTTAAAATAAACTTGCTAGGAAGACATTTTAGCAATTTAGATGAATCACATATATCTTTTGAGAATACCATACAACATTATACTTAAATTTTGAGTAACTATGCAATAAAATCCCCAAATGTTCCATGGGCTCTTTTTTTACCACTGAAACCAAGTGATGTTCTATTGTTAATGCACTAAAAGTTTATAATACTGGAGGACCACTTTTCAAAAAAATATTTTCTTTGAAAAAAAGCCCACCTGCCTTGATAAACTTAATATTTATGAATACCCTGATTTTTCCTTTCAGTATGGAGCAAAGCTAGTGTTTTTTATTTATGCTTTGCAAGTAGAGAAGCAACTAATATTTTCTATTTATAATATTAATTTCTCTACAGGATTATTATAGACTTTAAGTACCTACTATAAATCATCAATCACCTTTATGAAATAATAGAACAGTATACTTTATTACTTTTAACTATATTGCAAAATGGACAACATAAATAAGAGATGTTTGGAAATCCTTCAGTAATTTTCTCAAAAATGGCCATATAGATTAAAAAAGCTATATACACTGAGGTTTATGTGCAGTCATTGGCAATGAATTGAATATTGAATAGCTTCTTACATATGCAGTTAATGGCCAGTTCAACCCCTGTCCCCCTTCACACAGACTGTCTGCTTCTAGATATACCCTGCACAAAATGAACTGTCACCAACAGATATGGAAAGAAATGCCAACATCAGAGGATTAACTGTTCCATTTAGAAGGTCCAGCTGGCTAATGGGATTCACTTTGGTATGTTGTCAGATTCAGCTTAGCATATTTAATTTTTCTTTCCTTGAAAATATGGTTTTTCATAGAGATTCTACTCACATAATGCCAGTGAAATGGTACAGTGAAAGTTGAAAACTCCAGACTCCCTGTTTATCACTAGCAACACAGACAGCTCACAGAAAATATAATCAAACATTTGCATAAAGGATGTATTTATAAGGACTTATTGGACAAAGGATGGATAATTTGACCCTGATACAATTCACCAAGAACCATGTAAGGTTATAAATGTAGTCACACTGTCTCTCCTTTACTTATCCCCTCAGTATATATTTATTAAGCTACTCATTGTTTTCAGCATCAATGAGCTTTATGCCCTTTACCATGTAATCTGGGAGAGAGAGATGATTTGGCCCTTTGTTACTGATATTAGTTTCATTAGGAGGTTACCGAGGGCACAGAATCAGCTATTGGCTGGTAACTGGAGTTTAAAATTGAACGATATAATTTTGTATCTAATTTCAAAGATGATTTTGCCTCAAATTCACTTCATAATGTCATTTGATTGTTTTTTAATGATGCCAAAAGTGGATTCGTAAATGAGAATACCACCAAAAGCAAAAGTTGGTCCAAAGGATAAAATGTCATAAAATAACAAAAATTGCCAGGATAGAACTCAGAAAACCTAAATATAATAGTGTGATAAAAGCTGCTAAAGATAAAGATAATAGGTATTTTTGAAGTTCCTAAATGTATGAACAAAAAAGATAAAGGAAATGTGTCTGTTCACAGTTGACAGAGAAGAAGAGCTCATAGCTGCTTCCAGCAATTCAATTACATACAAAATGAACTTACTGAGCATGGCTTTCTCCTTTAAACTTGGTTTTCATCAAAATAAATGAAATAGGAACTTAGAAGGGCAGGCTGTAAACCTTGCACAAGGTGCTTAGAGAATATCCTTTTCCTTTCTGTTTCCCTTAAAATGTGGTATTCCCTGATAAAATTCAGCCTCGATGTCTTAATTTCTATTTGTCCTTGAGCAAATTAATTTTTCTAAGCCTCAGTTTCACACATTATGAAATGGGTGGTGGGGATTTAAACTTTATCCTCTAACCATCATCTAAGCCTTCAGCAAGTTATAACACTTCTGCGGGTGGAGGGTCCCGCCTCGATGTTGACGGCTGCTGACAGATAGGGTGGCGGCTGTGAAGGCTGGGGAGGCTGCGGCAATTCCTTAAAATAAGACAGCAGTGAAGTTTGGCACATAGGTTAACTTTCATTTCATGAAAAGTTTCCTCTGTAATGTACAATGCTATTTGATAGAATTTTACCTACAGTAGAACTTCTTTCAAAATTAAAGTCAATCTTCTCAAACCTTGTCACCACCACTTTATCAACTAAATGTATGTACTATTTTAAATCCATTGTGGTCATTCATACAATCTTCACCAGGAGTAGATCCTGTCTCAAGATAAACTTTTTTTTATTTTTTGCTCATTGGCAGGAAGCAACTCCTCACTTGTTAAAGTTTTATCAGAGACTACAGCAATTTAGTCACACCTTCAGACCCCACTTCTACTTCTAATTCTATTATGATTTCCAGCACAACTGCAGTTACTTTCTCCCCTGAAGTCTTGAACCCCTCAAAGTCATCAGTTAAGGTTGGAACCAACATCTTCCAAACTCCTGTCAATGCTGCTATTTGAACCTCTTCCCATGAATCACAAATGTTCTTAATGATATCTAGAATGGTAAAGTTTTCCCAAAAGGTTTTTAATTCACTTTGCCCAGATGCTTCAGAGGAATCACTATCTATGGCAGCTATAGCCTTACAGAATGCATTTCTTCAATAATAAGACTTGAAAGTCAAAAGTACTCCTTGGTTCATGGGCACAGAATGGATGTCGTGTTAGCAGGCATGAACACAACATTAATGTCATCGTATGCCTCTGTCAGAGCTCTATCAGGTACACTGTCAATGAATGAGCAGTGATGTTTTAAAAGAAATTTTTTTCCTGAGTAGTTCTCAACAGTTTATTCAGTAAACTGTATTGTAAACAGATATGCTGTAATCCAGAGTTTTGTTTTTCCATTTATAGAGCACAGACACAGTAGATTTAACATAATTCTTAAGGGTCTTAAATATGGCAAATGAACACTAATCTCAAGTTAAAGTCACCAGCTCCTTTAGCCCCTAACAAGAAAATCAGCTTGTCCTTTAAAGCTTTGAAGCCAGGCATTGACTTTCTCTCTTGCTATGAAAGTCCTAGATGATATCTTCCAATCTAAGGCTGCTTCCTCCACATTGAAAATCTACTGTAGAGTGTAGCCCCTCCTTCATTAATTATCTTAGCTAGATCTTCTGCACAACATGCTGCAGGTTCTACATCAGCACTTGCTGCTTTACCTTGCACTTTGAAGTTGTAGAGAGCTTCTTCTCTTAAACCTCCTGAAATAACTTCTGCTAGCTTCACACTTTTCTTTTGCAGATTCCTTCCTCGCCTCTCCCAGCCTTCACAAAAATGAAGAGATTTAGGGAATTGGCTGTGGATTAGGTTTTGGCTTAAAGGGATATTGAGGCTGGTTTGATATTCTATCCAGACCACTAAAACTTTCTCCATATCAGCAATAAGGCTGCTTTGTTTGTGTGCTACTGGAGTAGCACTTTTTATCTCCTTCAAGAACTTTTTCTTTTCAT
Source organism: Tonatia bakeri (assembly GCA_004024845.1). Classification (NCBI taxonomy): domain Eukaryota; kingdom Metazoa; phylum Chordata; class Mammalia; order Chiroptera; family Phyllostomidae; genus Tonatia; species Tonatia bakeri. The sequence continues at coordinate 237,647 of PVIA01001628.1, forward strand.
TCACAGCTTAGCCACCTGTTGGCACAAGAAGTGTAGCTTTCTTTCAGCCTAGCTCAGCTTTCCACATGCCTTCCTCACCACGCCTAATCATTTCTAGATTTTGAATAAAAGTGAGAGGCATGCTCCTCTTCCTTTCACTTGAACACTTAGAGCCTATTTCAGGGTTATTATTTAGGCTAACTTTAATATTGCTGTGTCTCAGGGACTAGGGAGTCTCAAGGTGAGGCAGAAAGATGGGGGAACAGCCAGTCTGTGGAGTAGTCAGAAGCACACAACATGTATTAAGTTCATTGGCTTAGATGGGAGGTGGTTCTCAGTGCCACAAAATAATTACAATAGTAACATCAAAGATCACTGATTACTGTAACAAATATAATAATCGTAAAGTTTGAAATATCATGAGAATTACCAAAGTGTGACAGAGACACAAAGTGAGCAAATGCTGTTGGTAGAATGGCAACAACAGACTTGCTCAACACAGTGTTATCACAGACCTTCAGTTTGTAGAGAACACATCTGTGACGCGCAGCAAAGCAAAGCATAATAAGTGAGGTCTGCCTGTGTATTGAAGCTGCTCAGCAACTGTTTGTGCAACAAAACTCACATTCTAAATATTTATCAGCCTGAAATGTCCTTGCCAGCACCTGCTGATTTGTCAAACTGTGTACCTTCAAGATTCAACTCGAATGGTCATTGCCCAGGAAAGCTTTTCCACAGCCTTCAAGGCCACTGACCCAGCATAAGCAAAGTGAGTTACTCCTTCTGGTGTTTCTTAATAGTACATTATTGTCTCCTACACTGTGAAATAGGATATCGCAATGGTTTACATTTTCCCTCCACCTGCTCACCTCTTTAGAGCTGGCATGTATACATCGCCTGGCACACAGAGAATTCTCAAAATGTATTAGTTTAATTAATTTCTACTTGGTCATTTCATTTTTTAAAACTTACTGTAAAAATTAACCACTTTATTTTCTCTTGGTATACTGAAGGCATAAAGAGATAACATGGTTCAAGTTGTATGAAGAGTATTCCTGTTTCCATATAAGTTCTCATGTTTTGTTGGATATAAGAAATAAAAAAAGAATTATAATTAAATCTCTCAGATAAAAAAAAATAGACTTCTTACCAAAAAGTTGTGAAGACTAGGCTTTGTCATTTTTCTAATTCCATTTCCCTACTAATCTTTATTTAAAAAATAACATATTTATTAAACATCTACCACTTGCCTGGCACTGGCAAATATGGCTCACTATGCTAAAGAAAAGAGGGAAATTACCCATGAATATTATTACCTTTTCCACTGCTTTCTAACGTTGGTTACAATTTCACTGGGTCTCTTCTTACTAATAAATATCACTGTTGTCACACTTGCAGTTGCTGGTGTTATTTGATGTTTTTCATCTCTCATTGGAGTTTATGATCTCTTATTTCTATTTGGTTTCAATCATAACTTATAAGCTGATTCTAAATAATGGTCCATCATTCACTTTGTTAGAAATATCTTTGCTATTCTCTGAGTTATGTCTGGCCTCATCTCTGCCTGTGATTTATTGAATACCTACATGACATTATTTGTCACCATTATCAGGAACTTAAGTACTATGTTCTGGGCATGTGAAAATGATACTCTCCATCTATAGATCATTCAGTATTGTCTTAAGTTTAGCATACGGTTGTGTTGAATTAGAAAAATAAATGTGGTTAAATCATCCATAGCTCAATAAAAATCAGATTAAATCCAGGATTGTCATAGTAAAGGTACAAAATAACAGCCATCATTATAATACTGGCTTTGAGAATTTGAGATACCTTGCCCTTGAATATGGCATTCTAGACATGTCTTTTCAATTCTACTATTCAATATAAATGGAAATAAAATTTCTTCATATATCACTTCTTAGGAAAGTGGCATTTTCTCATCTTTTTAAAGATCACATATTCATTTGTATTTGGACGTAGAACCTGCCAAAAATCTGATTTGTGCTTGTTCTTTTGTTTCCCTCCTAATTTATGTAAGAAAATAAAATGAACTTTTCCATGTGTCTGTCGAGGTTTATATCTTCAATTCTAGAAGAAAAATAACTACATTAGGTATGCAGTTTTCCTTTAACTTTTCTCAGTTATTTTTATGGTTGTCATTAATCAATCTAATGTTTAATTACATCAAAAAATAACATAATTAATATTTTTACTACCCAGATCATCACAGGTATACTTTCAGCTCTTTAAAAGCCTCATCTAGACAAAGATAAGAGGATGATCACTTGTTAAAACAAAGTGTGTGTGTGTATATACATATTTCTAAAACCAAGGAGATTTATGTCAACACTTTTCAGTTATAAAGGGAATAAAATGAACATAAGCCTGGTTTCCTAAACTTAAAAAAGAAGGGAGCAACACACAAGAAACCAAACAATTTGGAAAAAATAGAAATGCATTATTTTTTACAACTTTTCATTCTTAATAGCTTGTATACTAAGAATGGCCTAGTGATGTGACTTAATGTTTATACCTGACAGAAAAAAAGAAATTATTAATGAATCCAAATACTTTGATCAAATTAACGTTTTTACTAAAATATATGTAATTATTTAAATGTAAGTAAATATATAATATTTTAACAAGTATATATTTCAGGTGCAATGACGTAAAACTATATGGCACATAAAATATTTGGAGTAGAGGAACTTTATATTTTACTACAGATTTCCCTATTGTCTATTATGCTTTTATATATAAGCACTAGCTCAACACATAAATATAAACACAGAAGCCATGTAAGATAAAAATTAAATCTCTGTTTTAATATTCAAGTTGCTATACAAGTATGAGAAGTTTATAATGTGAATTCCAATAAATTCAGAAAGTTTCAAATGAGAATTTTATTTCAAACTGGAAACTACAAAACTATTCTCTCATTTATTCATTTTAAAATATGTATTTATGGAATACCAACTATGTGCCACGTAGTATTCTAAACACTGGAATTCTCATGAGGAAGAGAACAAATAATTATATAATAGATGAATTAAAATCTGAAATATCCAGATGATTAAATGAAAAGAAGTGGATTTATTTCTGCCTAATAACTATCTTAATTTATCCACATAATCTTACTTAAATAAAATCTTACTCATGAAAAAGTATATATGTATAAAGGAAGTATTCTGGAGTAGAAATCACAAACCTACAATCTAATCACTTACTGGGAATTTAGGCTCCACTGGTGAATTACAGTGCATTAGCAGGTTGATAGGAAAACTCAATTAGGAAACAATTCAGATGCACTGTGAAAAGTACTTTAACAAAAGAATGCAAAGGATTGCATGAGAATAAAAGAGAACAAAGCAATACCTGAATTTGTAATAGTCATTCTGCCAACAATATAAAGGATGGATTTGAGAGAGTTGGGAATAGAGCCAGAGATACCAGTTAAAAGGGTATTATAAATATCTACGTGAGAAATAATGAGTCCCTAAACATTGACACTGGCAGTGAATTTGAAGAATAAAAGACTGACTTGAGAGATATTTAAGGGGTAGAATTAACAAGAACTTGGGTGATAAACTGGATGATATAAAGTGAAACTGAGAGGGAGAGAGTCATGAAGGTTCAGATTAGATTGGGTGCCATTAACTAAGAAATAGCAAAGAGAATGAAATAGGAGAGATAAGAAAATGAGCACACTAAGATACTGGAATTATGAGTACCTTTGGAATATCCACCTGTAAAAATCCTGTAGGCAATTAGATATATAGGTCTGGCACTAAGGAAAAAGAATGGTGCTGATGATAAACATTTTTGAGTTATTATTTATTTATACACTACCTGTTTATGGAGTGCCTACTATCACACATACACTTATCTCAGTGCTGGAAACTCAGTCGTGAACAAAGGAAAGTTTCTGTATAAAATAATTTATATTTTATTAGAGAAATATGGAAAAAACTAACAAGCATGTAATTTGTCAGACTGTGTTAAGTACAATCAAGAGAAAATAAAGCAGGGTGAATGGGATAAAGTATACCAGAAGTAGGGTGATAAGAGTTTCTTATTCAAATAACATGATCAGAAAAGACCTGTTCATTTGAGAAAGAGGGAATAGACAAGTGTGACTTATGTTGCGTGAATATGGGGAAGCAGGACTAGGGGACATGGTTACAAGGACAGTAACAGGCCAGAATATGTAGTCTCACAAGTCACTGAAGTACTTTGGTTGTTGTGTTGCAACCATTCAAGGCCAAACAGGTTCATGGTATTCATGCAGATGGAAAAATATTCACGGAACAGTTAGGATGTCTGGCATGCCTTTATTCATGGGTGGGTGAGCCACGCATGTCTCCCTGCATGTCACACATCATGGCCCTTGCTCCCCAGTGTGTCTATCTAGTGAGAAGCCCCTACTTTTTTAAGTACTAGAGTTGAACAAAATCAGCAAAATGCCAGAAAATTATATAGCATAGCATAATTCTGCGCACGTGAGCCCACTTCATGTTATGGGAACAGTTTGTAGGGCCCAGTCTCAAGGCTGTGAGAACACTAGTTATCAGGCCCCTCCAAGGCTATGGGAACACTGCTCCCCTTAGCTAACCAGACATTTGGGCGAGGAAGCCAGACTGCCTCCACTTACCCTACAGTTGTCAATGTGAGTAAGATTAGAAATCTTTGGAGAGGCTGAGGAGAGGAGCATGATCTGACTTATTTTCTAAAGGATTGCTATGACTACTGTGTTATAAAAAATGAGCAGCTATATTGTGTATAATGGTAGAAGCAGGGAGACAGGTTTGGGTGCTATCTCACAAATTTAGGCAAGAAAAAGAGGGTAGACAAGAGTGTTGGCAGTAGAGGTAATAAGAAGTGGTATGATTCTAGATATGTTTTGAAGATAAATGATAGGATTTTTCTTGATTTATTGCAACAGTAGTATGAAAGAAAGAAAGGAGTAAAAAGTGACTCTAGGATGTCAATGTGAACAATTTGAGGAACCAGAACAGAACTAGCCCTTACTAAATGGGAAAGTTGTCAGGAAAATAGGTTTGAGAGCCTGGGGAATTTAAGTGAGAACTCCACACATGTGAGAATATCTAAAAGCAGTTGGGTATACAAGATGGGAACATGAATGACAGCACTAGAGATTTGGAGTCATCGACATGTAGGTTGAAATTAAAGCCGTGAGACTTGATTAGCTCTTCATGGAAAGAGTGTTGGTGAGAACAAATCTGTAGCAGTAGAGCCCTTGAACAAGATCAGTGCCCCTTCAACCACAGAAGGGGACGATGAGAAGTCTGAGAGTGGGAAAAGGGCTCTCACTCCATTGTGCTGGCAGCCTAATTTCATGTTTCTAGCATCCAAAACTATAAGAAATAAATTTTTGTTGTTTATAAAACTACCCTTTGGTATTTTGTTGTAGAAACCTAACCGACTAAGACAAACAGTGAGGTTAATGAATTGTTGGTCCTGGCGAGATTGAAGCCTGGATGGAGACAGGGTACAGAAGAGAGCAAGCTGGAAGGATCGAGTTGAAGTCCAAGAGTAGGGTATTTGTAGCTGATGTCATGGAAGGCTTTTAATTATGAGTAATGACTAAGGTATGACCAGGGAAGTGAAGAGCAGTAGTGTGTTCAAGGACAAGATGATAGGCACAGAGAAAGGAAAAAAAAAAAGAGGCCAGAGAAGTAAAATAGTTACCCTCATGGGTATAAAATCACCAAGAATTAAGACAGAGCTAGTGCTAGAAAGTGAGATGAGCCAGGAGCTAAATTTTTCAAGAAATGAAAGTTAAAAAGCACAGGCTCTGCTGTATAACTTTAAAATAAAGAGTTAATGGCGGGCGGTGCAGGGAAGTGGGATTCAGGAACAACATAGACCTTCTATAAAGGACACCATAAAGGAATGTGGACAAAAACCAACTGGGGGTGGAACCAGGGGTGGGAGGCGGGGATGGCTGGGGTAGGGGGCAGTAGTGGAGAGAAAGGCAGACAATTGTACTTGAACAACAATAAAATAAAATAATAAAACAAAATAAAATAGTCAATGGAGGTATGGTTGGATCACAAAAATTCAAAGCTGGGTGTTTCAGTGTGACGTTCTGGAAGGCACAATGAGAAGCCAGAAGTCTCCTGCCCCACATTTTTTGTCCCTTTAGCCTGTTGACGTAGGGGAAACAATCTCTGATCAGAGGGCTGCAAGGGAAGTGGCGTCAGGATGGGGAGGACCAGGTGTCCAGTAGAGCAAGATGGTGAAGAAAAAATTGAGAGAAAGATTAAAGATTGAGCGGAGTGTGCTGATGATCATCTATTCATTTCCACAGAGTATGTGTGTTTTAGAAATTGGAGAGAAATGAAATTGGAGGTCAGAAGGGGTAAAATAAGAGTGCCACATGGGCTTTAGAGTACAAGGAATAAGGGAGGAACTAGGAGTTTTAGGATTATTGTAATGCCTGAGGAGCAGGGAAAGAGGGGCAAATGAGATTAGCCTAATCCTAAGGGTCCCAAGGTAGAAACTAGTAGTGAGACTGCTTATTTTGAGAGCAGGATGGCATAGAGAGCCTTTGCACCCACATAGAGATGTCTGGGGCTTCTTGGCCAGCCGTGGGGCATTCCTCCTGCAAGCACGGAGACATTCTTTTGACCCCTGTTAACAGTGGCTTACAGTGTGTGCTGCATTTAGCTTGGTCTCAAAGATAGGATAACTATTTACCACCATGGAGTCCTTAAAGAATTTTATCCAATCGTGTGCCTGTTAACCTAAAACATCTTGAAAACAAGCAGTACCTAGTAATTTTGTATCCCCAGTCTTTACCAAAGTGCCTGGCACAGAGTACTCTCAAAATCAATATTTATTATATAAATAAAAATATTACAAAAATGCACACCTGACAGGGTTATTAAACTGATTTAGATGGCATATGAGTTGTTTATGGTAAAATGAATATTGTTTTATGCCTATACTCTAATATTATGTGTGATTAACTCCTTCCCTGGTATTATGTTTTTTTAATTGTTGTTACATTTGAAAATGAATCTAACATTGAAGCACGTTTCCTTGATAACAACTGTAGGGAAACATTATCCTCCTCCTTCTTATTATCAGAGAGTTAAACATATTTGAAGAGTATTTTGATCATTAAAACCTACTGAAGCCTGAAAACTCTAAATATCTATGCATGAGTAGGAGACAGGGTCTTCCTTTAAGCTTCCACCAACTTTGATGATGAACCAAAAACAGAAAAAATGGAATTCACAGGGCAAAGTCTAGTTATGCAAGGAAAGAGGACAGGTCTCATTTCTCTGGTATCATACATTAGCTACTCCATCCACGCAGGCTGCAGGCCCTCCTGGACAGAATGGCAACACGCAGCTGGGCCAGTTCCTGGAGTAAGGTGTTCCTGATGTCAAGAGAAGGAAAGGTTGATATCAACAAACCCAAGTTCAAACCCCATTCTTCTGCACTACTGTTGAGGACATGGAACCCATTCTTTCAATGTGTTTCCCTTTTGCTTTTTTTTTTAAATAAAAAATGAAAACATTTGAAGCTACTTCTGCTGGGACAAAAATAATTGGGGGAAGTCATATTGTTATGCATGAATCAGAACTTCCCAGGGAAAAGGACCCAATGAAGCCAGAATGCGACAAGCAAGGGATATCAGTAAGGAAAAAGCAGATGTGATTCTAGCTTTTTTCCCTCATCGAGGCGTGACCTCAACCTTTAAACTTTTATTATCAAGCTGATTCTCCTTTTTGTGCTTATCTTGTATATTTCTGATTTTATTTTCCTAAGAAAGGTGGCATTTCTTTACATCGTTCTCTCTAATGATTCTGTATAAACAATTTCTATGAAAGTTTACAAACAACATATGTATAAATGGGCAATTCAGGTTCAATCATGAATGGATACACAATTTTATTAAACAATATTTTAACATCTGCTTACATCAATGTTTGTAAAACTGTACCTCCAAATATGAATCTGTGGTCTGAGAAAATGAATGAATTTTGTGCTTAAGTTTAAAGATATTGGGTTAAACAGCTATACAGTCTTCTTATATCAGAACTTTTGGAATATTTAATATATGCATTTGCTGTACAAATGTCAAAAGGGAGATTTAGGATGGATTCCTAATACTTATTTAATCCCAGAAATTCTTTTCTTGGAATACTGTTAACAACCTAGATGTCATCCACAAATACAATTGGGAAAAGCTAATCCAGGTGATTGTTTAACATTTTTATCCTTTAGCCTATTGCAGTGAGGAATCATTGATACTTTATTCTTACATTTCATAGTAAAACCCTGTTTTTGGTTATGTTTAAAAGCATGATTATTCTGCAGAACTGTTTGCTAGTAACATTTGTCTGTCTGTCTGCCTACCTCCCTACCTACCTATATATCTAACTGAAATCGGTCTGTACCTCCCTCTTTCACGCTGTCTTTGTCAAATTCTGGTGTTGGGGTTGTCCTGTCAACTTCACATAATGAATTGGAGACCCTTCCCTTGGAGATGTTTAAAAATTCTGTATCATTAACAACATTCAGTCACTCTATAGGCTCCACCAACTGCTGTGTGACTATGGCTCACTGTTTACATATATGAGGAGAATGAAACCTACTTCACAGAGTTCTTGTGATGAAGAGATGAAATTGTGGCTGTGAAACACTTAGCAAATAGTGTGGCACTTAACACCAAATAAACGTTAGCTATTGTCGTTACCATTCAGGACAACAAGGCTCTCCCAGTTACACATCACCAAACACATGTCCTTAGTGAAGAAAGTCATGTTTTGGTGTGCACTGGGATGGCACTTGCAGCCTCTGGCCCATTTGCTCATTGACCACTTATCTTGGCTTGGTAAATGCTGATGAGTTTAAGCTTTTGAAGAGTAACTCATCCTGGAAGGTGTTTGTGACACATAAGCAGCATGTGGGAACACACGGTTTGTATTCAGATGGAAAGTGTGACTTGACAGGAGTCTCTAGGGAGTCATTACTGCCTAATAGGTTTCCTTAATGACCAGTCAATTAAGAACTTGTATTTGCAAAGTGCTTTGCCATCACTGTTTTTCCTTCAATTTTCTGAGCCATTACTATCATCTTACTGATGAAACAGAGATATAGGAAGGCTTATTGATTTGCTTTTGGCAACATGGTATGAAATTCCAGGCACTCTTGGGGTTTGGGTCTCAAGATTTCTGCATTCTAAGCAAACAGGGTTAGTCTCAACACCCAAGAGATAAGAGAACTGAATATGGCCAATCGCAGATGGTGAGAGGCCTTAAGGGCTTTTGATCTATAAAATACTTCTATGATTGTCCCCAAAGCACTTTCTCTAACAGTCATTATTTGTTCATTAAATTATTGGTCAGTGTCAGAATCAGACACCATAGAGTAGATGAGCTTTATTTTAATACAAAAGTTATTCCAGCATAAGCATCATAAGATTTACTCCTTAAATAAAAAGAAAGAAGTGTTCTTTAGTTTCTCTGCAAACACAGTAAATACAGCAGTACAGATAGAAACATGAACACTTCACAGCCCACAGAGGGATTTTTGGTTCCTAGTGAAAGAAATAGCCAACAATACGTGCAGGGGTGTCCAACCCATGGCCCGTGGCCACATGTGACTCAAGATGTCTTATGAATGCAACCCAACACAAAATTGTAAATTTACTTAAAAACTTTTTTTTTGCTCATCAGTTTTCATTAGTGTATGTGTATTTAATGTGTGGCTCAAGACAACTGTTCTTCCAGTGTGGCCCAAAGACACCAAAAGGTTGGATACCCCTGAAAGGTTTTACATTTGGGGCTTAGTTAAGAGCGACTATATTACAGTTTTTGTCATAGAAATTCCTTTTATTAAATACTGAAAGAAAATAGCCTGAAATGAATAGTGATTATATCTGGAATTATACAAGATCTTTACTTTCTTTTACAAACATTTTAATTTTCATATGTATTATAATAATATCCATTAAATCTAAATATTGTAAGCATGAGTATATATACCCAAAACATTTGAAAACACCTTTTATGTTTTATCTATTGTTTTTATTTTAAAGAGGACTGAAACTATAATTATAAAACAATTTGCTAGCTTCTTTTAGAAAACATCCTCTCATTATTTGAAGTTTTGTTCTTTACTCTTGCATCTCGGGTTTTTAGGGACAGATGAAATATGATTTATGTCAATCTGTGACATTTTTCAGTTCAACATAAACATGTCACAGAATATATAATTACTATCTTCAGTAAGTAGATCTTATCCAGCATTGAAGATATTGTGATAGAGTTAAAAAGACTGGCCATTTTACATGCAAGATAAATTCATTTTTTTCTGATGTATTTTTGCATTTAGGCTAATATCAAGGGACATAATTGATTAGGCAGGTTGAGTTTTAAATGCTATCAACAGTATATGAATATACTAGTAGAAATGTATCATATGTCAGCTATATACAAGATGCTGCAATAAAAAATGTACAAAATGAAATATAAGATATACTCTTGCTCCTCACCAGTACCTATAATATAGACCTTCTCATATTTTGCTAGGCTATTACAGTACCTCTTAAGTGATCTGTCTGCTATATACTACCATATTAAAAATGTAATTGTGATCATCTTTAAAGTTTCCTCATCCCTCCCTCTGTTCAGGATAAAGTTCAAATTCTTTAGCATGTCGAGGAAGATCATCTCTGGTCTGGCCCATCTTCTCATCTTCATCTTGCCAGCCCATCTCATGTTAACTCTGGAACAAGGCACAGTTTCTGGAGCTTCCTCATGTTCCAGGCAATGCCACATCTCTACGCATCTGGCTTCAACTGTTTCCTCTGCCTTTAATGCCATTCACACTCATGAGGGAAAGAGGTGAGCCCTTTGGTCTTTTCCTCTACCCTCCTCAAGAGATGAGTAGTGGCTTATCTAATTGTTGAGAATGAGAGCCAGACATGCACTGGGCTACCATATTAAAAAGGTCACAATTCTTATGTGATTTTTCATGATAACGTCTCAGTTCTGTACTTTTACATTTAGTGAATCTGCGGTCCACATTCTAGCTCTTTTAAGTTCAACCTGAATCACCTGAACTGGCAACTCAGCCTAAAAATGGGTCAGCTCTGCTTGCAAGCCCTGCTTTGAGCTTACATGCCACCATATTCTCCAATCCAGCTCTTCTTGGGAGCTTTATCCCTGTAACTGCGTGGTAAATAGAGGCCAGGCCTTCCTATTGTAACCCATAGAGGGCAGTGAATGCTCTTGCCATAGTAGTTTTGTCACTTTATTGTGTAAAGATATTTATTTTTTTAATTGTTTGGTGATACTTTTTTTTAATTTGATAATAAATCTTTTGGCAGCAGTAAGCTAAAAAAAGAAAATCCAAAGTGAATGTTTAATGAAAAATTAAGTACTAAAATTCTGTTTCTTAAGAAAATTAATGATGAACATGTTAGTTGTACAAAATATTTGTTGACATTTACCAAAAGGACTGCTGAGCACCCAAAAATCAGGAGGCAAAGTGTGCTGATGAAACCTGTGTCTCTTCAAAGGTTAACAGATTTTAGGAAGATTGTGTCCAAAGATGACAATTAAACATGCTAAGCTCCTAATTTGCATTTGCATATTATTCTATGAAGTATCATTTCTTATTTAGATATATGTCTATTCTTCTAAATTTATTTCACTCATTTTCTATTCCAACTTTTCTTGTGCAAGTAAAAGTTAAGCAATAGCTATTGTCTCCATTAGTAAAAGAAGAATTTAGCAAAAAGTTCAGTGATGGCACTTTTATAACAATGTGGTCAAAATTTTGTATCAATTCAGTTTATTTGAATAATGAATCAATATCTTTCATCCAAATTATAGAATCAAAGTACAACTCTTTAAAAAAAATTTATTTATTTATTTATAGAGAGAGGGAAAGGGAGGGAGAAAAAGAGAGAGAGAAACACCTATGTGTGAGAGAAATATTGACTGGATGCCTCTCGTTACACACCCCCTCTGGGGAACTAACCCACAACTCCGGCATGTGTGCTGACTGGGAATTGAACTGGTGACCCTTAACTTTGAGGTATGATAGCCAACCAACTGAGTCACACCAGTCATGACAAATTATAGCTCTTGATGATCCACTACATAGGAGATGAAATATCTAATACCACTGTGAATGCAATGGTAAATTCAGTTTATAATTTCAAAATCGAATGTAAAGTCATTTGCATTTGAATTTATGAATACACATTTTGGTACAGCACAATGCCAAGATATAAGTGATATTCTTTATAAATGTAGAATCCTATGGGATAGGACTCTTTGAAATATTATATAATACACATATAATTTAGACTTCAATCCAAACAAACTGTGATATTCTATGAATATAAACAGAAGAAAAGTACTTGGACTAAAGAAAAAAAGAATTATGAAAATAGTTAGTCTTTAATATTTATACATTTCAATGCCACCCCCAATACAACTGAGGACCTCTTCCACTTAGCAGAATGTGCTTTGAGAGTATCAGGTCTCTTAGCACCCACAGAGAGAGTACTTTCTCTATTAAATATATTACAGTCAACTAAGATGTCAATTTAAAATGTGAAGAATTGAAAACATTCATTCTTTGGAAAAATACAAGTGACAAAGTTTTAGAGGTATATGTAACCAAGCAACGGAGTATATGACTATATAACCAGAATTATTACTCTGTCTATATTGTTTTTAAATGTTCTTAAAATAAATATTAAGATTTTCTAGGCTTTACTTTCATGTAGATGTCCATATGTTGTGTTTGATATTTGAAAAACATTTATTTTGAAAAATGACTTTAAAATAGAACTATTTTATAGGTCCACCCATATAAAAAAAAGCCAGTCATTTCACCAATATTCCAAATATTTTGTAATTTTAATTATTCTTTCCCTTTCTTTTCTTTCACAACTCTCCTAAATTGGACTATAAACTATGTGGTGAGTCTCTATATGCATGGAACACTCAGAAAATTGGTAGAATGTGATCCACACAAGCAGAAAAACAATTAACAAGACAGAACTTAATTCCCTGGGTGCACTTGGCTAAGGTTTTTACATATCCCTTGTAAGAAAAAATCAGACATTAATAACAGAATTGCATTGTTATAGACTGAATGTTTGTGTCCTCCCTAAAATTCATACATTGATGACTTAACCTATAATATGGTGATATTTGGAGGTGGAACCTTTGGAAGGTAATTGGGTTTAGAAGAGACCATGAGAATGAATCCCTATAAAAAGAGAAAGAAGCAGAGCCCTTTCTGTCCACCACATGAGGTCGCAATGAGAAGACAGCCATTCGCAAGCCCTTACCAGAACCAAATCTGCAGGCACGTTGATCTTGGATTCCCCAGCCTCCAGGACTGTGAGAAATAAATATCTATTGTTTAAGGCACCAAGACTGTAGCAATTTGTTTTAACAGTCTGAAATGACTAACGCATTCATTTTATAATGAGTATAGCTATTGTATGTAATTATAATTGTGTATGTAAATGTACATTATTTTTATTCAAGTGTGTAAGTGGAGCTCATAATAAATGGCGATACTGTGTTCCTGGCAATGGTCTTAGTCACTGGGAAACAGCAGTGGGTGAGAGGCAACAATCTTCATCGTCACTGAGTTCTGGTTTGTGTATGAAGGGGTTGAGGGAAGCAGATAATCACCAACACAAAATTAAATACAGCACATATTGTATTATATTAATTGCTAGAATATTAAATAGGGAAGGTATAGAGAAATCTGAGTAGAGGGGACTAGATGTTTGGATACACTGAGCAAGGAAGGGGTCACAGAGAAGGTCCTGAGGAGGGCAGAAACAGGAAGACAAAGCAGGACACTACTATAGTAATTCAAAGATTATGGAGGTTTGGAACAGAGTGGTAGTATCAGAAGTAAAAAAATAAAATAATCAAATGACAGATTTATTCTAAGTGTACAACCATCCTATAGGATTTTCTCATGGATTTTATGTTTGAATAAAGTGGAAAAATGGAGTTTACATTCACTTCAGTTGAAAAAGTGGATGATTAGTACTGACATTTTATTGAAATAAGTGAAACAGTGGAAGGAACACACTCTGGAAAGAATCAAAAGCTCAATTTTGCACAAGTTAAATTTGGGATGCCCATTAGAAATCCAAATATGGAGGTCTGGTAGGTGGATGGATATATGAGACTAGACTTGAGTGGAGAGGCCCAATCTGGAAATACAAATTGGGGGTTATCTGAAAATATATTATCTTTAGAGAAGAAATTACTAGATGAAATCATGCAAGGAGAATGCAAACAGAAAAAAGAGATCTCCAAGAATGAACTAAGCCTTGGGAAATTCCAAAACTTAGAGTTCAGGGAAATGAGGGGAAACCAAGGAAGGGGACAGAAAACAGGCAGCTGAAGAAAACAGAAAATGTCACGACCTAGAAGCAAAGTGAAGGAAGTTTGTCTAAGATAAGGGAGTAATCACTGTGTCCTGTGACGATGTAACAGGGTGCAGCCAAGAGGGAGCACCCCAAATAGGAATTTGGAATGGGGTCCAGAACTCAAGGTGTCCAGGAAATATTAGGATGTCCCACCCCCCCAACAGGTGTGGGTTGGGGGAAGGGACAAATAGAGCAGGGCCATTGAGAGCTGTTTTTGCACTGTTCTGCACAGCAACCGCTTTGCAGCTAACCTCTGGTGTTGTCATTTAACATATCTATAACCTTTAACTGGTTACACAGATATGTTAAACAGCTGTGGCCATGCTCTGAGCCAGGGGAATGGAAGTAACTTCCTCCCAAGATGTAACTGGGAGGCAACTCCCCCAAGTTACAGCACCTGCATGAGAGCTTGGAGATGATTGGCTCCATGACATGGGGCCACACCTGCCCAGACTCACGATGGCAGCCCAATAAAGCTGGAAGGATATGAAAGTGCTGGCAAGTGTGGCCAATTGTGGGAAGAATGGGAAATGTGGCTGCAGAGGACCATGCAGCTGTGGCAGTAGAAGGGAGAACCGCGCTGCTTTGCCAGAGCGGGGACTCCCACGGCCCTGGGAGGGAGAGCCGATCGGCTTTGCCAGAGCGGCTTTAGAAGGGGGAACCACCACCCGGCTTTAGCAGAGATCCCGGCAACACAGCCGATGGTGCCGGGAACCCAGGGGGGCCTACCGCCCGGGAGGATTACTGGGAAGAACAGGGGGCTGCCTGAGCCACAAACTTCTATTTCTTTCCCTGAGATACGGTACCCCAGACTGGGCAAAGAAGGGAAGGAAGGACTGTGTGTGTTTGTGGGTGTTTTAAGGGACTTTGGGACTTTGATGAAGACATTAGGTCACTACTTTAAGTCTGTATAGCATTAAATAAACATTGCCTTTCCTTTTCATGAATCTCTGGCATTGAGAGATGTCTTTCCTATAAGGTGGCAGACATAATGAACCTGGGGGGGTTCCTTTCAGTAATAGTATATCATCCCAGGCCCCCCTTTGTGGTTCTGTAACAATGACACAATAAGTAGGATGAGGAAGGATAATTACACATTGGATTTAATAACAAGGAATTAATTAGCAACCTTGCCAGTAGCAGTTTTAGCTGTACAGTTGTAGGAAAGACAGATTTTAATGAGTTTAAAAGGAGAGGAAAGAAGTAGGAAATGGGAAATCCACTAATTTGCTGAGTTTTGCTACAAAGAGAGGCAGAAAAAAATGGGCAGTTGCAAAAGGAATAAGTGGAATTGATAGGGATTTTTTTTATTTTTAAAAGCAGGATGAATTTACAGACTGATAAGAAAGAACCAGTAGAAAGGAGAGAACTGATAATGCAAGAGTGATGACGTCCTTGAGTTGGTGAGGGGGCAAAGTGAAGGGAGTGGGATCTGTGCTCGTGACTGAGGGCAAGGACAGCAGACATGGAGAACAGAGCTTTAGGACCCACACGGAAGGGAGTAACAGAAATGAGAAGCAAGTTCGTTAGGCTAGAGTGAGGCTACAGAATGACATTTTGGAATTCTGAGAAGAAAAGTTTTGAAATAATCATTTAGGAAATTAGAGACCAGATAGCTTTACAGGTTCACTTGAGATCAGGGACTATGTATTTATGGTATATCAGTTGGCAAGTTTGTATGTTTTATTTCAATCAAGTTCAATTTGGTGAGCAAAGGTAAGGATTAGTGGTTAATTGGATTTAACCAGAAATGGGAGTTGTATGAGGTATAATAAAATGAGAAGGTGATAAGGGTGCGCTTATAGGAAAGTAATTATAGTGACTGGACATAAAATTTAAGTTGGCAGTGAAGAGATATGAGGAAGTAAGGGTGGCAGGAACCATAAAAATGCAGTGGAATCAATGCAGTCGGAAGAGTGTAGGAATTTTAGGGGAACCGAGCTGAAAAGATAAGAAATGGTGGTCAGAGGGTTGCTTGCTTCAAGTTGAGGTCTGGGGACCAATAGTCCCTAGGTGATTATTGTAGCTGAGAATTTTGAGCCCAAAGTACAAGCCAACCTTTTAAGAATGCTGCTTAGTAAAGTTTATTATTATCTAACCACTATGCTATACAACTGAAACCAATACAAAATAACATTGAAAGTATACTGAAATTAATTTTTTAATTAGATTTATTCCTGACTGGGCAAGCTACCTGGTATAAATATCTGTATAGTTCTAAATGGTTCCCCTATATTAATTTAAGCAGATGTCACCAAATTAATTTCTTCAAACTATTCCCTACCAGGTCCTTAAATCTACTCCAGTTATGTCCATTTCCCAGATTTCATTAAATAGTCTATGGGAATTTTAAATGGAAATGCTTTTCCTCAAATCAAAAAAAGCTCCATGAGTAATTTTTTCCAGAAAAGATCAACTGCTACTTATATTTTTGGTACACCTAAACTATTTTGAAATCTCTTCAGCCACTTTACAATAGGTTTGGTTGTCTCTTAGCCTCCCGAGTGTAACAGGTCTTCATTTGTACGTAGAAAGCTCTTGGCAGGTGGTCCAGTCAGCCATCTGTTTAGTAATATCTTTCAGTCAGAACTCTCTCTTGGTGATACCTGATAGTTTTTCTAAAACTCCTAACCCTTCACAGTATGATTTTAACCACATCTCCACTAGCCTCAGTTTTATTCCTGGAGGAAAGGAGCAGTCTTTACCCAGGACCCTCAAAGTAAAGTCGCCAGTCAGGCTTTCCCTGCCCTCTGCTCTGGCTGTGACTTGGCTGCCAGCCTGAATTGCTGTGGCTTCTATGCTACTCATTTGTCTCCTCTTCCCCCTTAACCCCAAAGCCTTCTTTTCAGTCATTGCTGGTTTTTTAAGCTTCGCCGCATGCAACAAGGCTCATTGTATTCTATAAAGTTAATGAGGTAGAATTATTAGTCTCAGAGATACAGATGCTTTCAAGTGATCTGTGTAAAATTTGAAGGCTAATTACTGTTAGAGTCAGATCTGGAATTCAGATCTCCTGACTCCTGGTTCCAGACACTTTCTAATCTATTTACTGCCAAAAAGCAAAAACAACACCCACCCCCCCAACCCGAGAACAAGCAACCACAAGCCCACTGAGCAAAAAGCACTTATTCATGGAAACAGAAGAAGTGAATCTAATGCCAATGAGCTCCTGAAGAATAGCGGCCTAATGAGGCTTATAGAGCCTTGATGAAGGGGCCTGCTGTACAATCAATATAAAGGTAGGGCAAAAGTAGGTTTATAGTTGTGAGTATGCAAAACAGAATTTATTCTTGCATTATTATTTAATTATTGTACTATGGTCTATATGGACAACTGTAAACCTACATTTTCCTACCGTATTTATTTATTGACTGAAAAAAATTGACTCGTCACTTCTTGTGCTTTTCCCCCAATGAAAATGACATTGTTCCTGGCTGGTGTGGCTCAGTGGATTGAGTGCCAGCCTGCGAATCAAAGGGTCACTGGTTCAATTCCTGGTCAGGGCACATGCCTGGGTTGCAGGCCAGGGGTCTAGTAGGAGGGACAAGAAAGGGAACCACACATTGATGTTTCCCTCCCTCTTTCTCCCTTTCCCTCTCTAAAAATAAATAAATAAAATATATTTTCAAAATGACATTGTTTAATCCCTTCTACTAAATGCATCTGAATACCTTCAGTATTTATATAATAAATAGCTGTCAGAATTGTATGCAGATTTTATAATTTTCACTAATTATTACTATAATTATTAATGAATAAATTACTGGTGTGAAATTACTACACTGAATTAGTAACATCATCTACAACAACAACAAAAAAAAACGCTGCAACATAGGTGATTATATTTCTGTTTTACAGATGAGGAAACTAAGGTTCAGAAAGTTAAGTAGTTTGCCAAAAATTTGAGCTAGACTAAGTATTTTTTATTACATCCTCTCGCATGGGCATGCCCTTCCCAAAGAACAATATTGCTATCATGAAGACATCATAGATTGTCTTAAAAACATAAAGTTTTGATTTTAATGGTATAACCACAAAATTTTTTCATAGAAATGAGGGCAAAAAGAAATAATAAAAATGTAACTTTCTAATCCACTCAATTTATGAGAAAAAATAAGGGGCCAGAACAACTAAGCAAACATTCTAAAATTATAATCCAACTAGTATTTCAAATAAACTGTAATCATCTCAATTATTAACATGATATTTTGTTACCAAAGGATTGCAGTATAACATTATTAGATAGTAAATATGCACAATCAGTTAAAATCACTCATTTCTGCAAAATTGCAGGCTAAATTAAATATAATTTAGGACTTTCCCATTAATACTGTTATTTTCCTACATTACAAGTACTTTAAAAAGTATTCATTCTTAAACAAAATTTTATGTAAAATATTTATAATAATGTATTAATTTTACATTTTCATAATTCCATTTATTTAGTCAAATATAAGGAAATGCTGTATTTATTATCTTACCCAAAATTTGTCAAAATTTAAGATAAATGTTAAGCAGATTTAATTGTTTTGATCCACCTTATATTCATTAGCTAAAAGAAATGATAAAGATTTCCAAACTCTGTAGACAATTTTAAAAACAAAATGACTTTACTAATTACCAAATGGCACAAATAGAGCCTTCCTTCCTTAAACAATAAATACATCAGTTTTCCACCTGAAAAATGGGCATACAATTTTGGTGAGTGTAAAAAATCTTTGATGAAGAAAAACTATGCCAAAGGATTTCATCTGTTATCAGTGGTTCCTATATTTGCTAGTGCCAAAATACTTAAATATTTTAAAGAAGTGAATGAACAAACTGATAACAACATATAAGTTATTTTTTACTAACTTTCAGTCAAACATGGAAGAGTAGCAAGCAATAAGATATTACTTCTAGTGCATTAGATTTCAAATCTGTCAGGCAGTGAATACACATCTATTTGATATGTTTATCTGCCACTGAACCAAGCACTACCTAGTTATTTGTTATATTCTAAAAATAGCAATTTTACTACATTTGTTAAATTAATATGACCATATTTCTCAATATGCATATTAGTTGAAGGCTGATTTTCTTAAAAAATAAATTCCTCATAATGCCATGTTGCTAGTACATAATAAAGCATAAAGAATGAGAAAAACAACAAAACTCATTATTCATGTAGTATATAATTACATATACCAAGAATCAAAAGAATATATAAGTAACTACTGGAAATAAAAGAGGTTAGCTTTGTTGTAGTTCTATATAATAATAAGTGCAAAGCTGCAAAATAAAAACTTTTTAAAAGATACATTTAATATAAAATTAAAAGATCTATGACACAGAGTTAAAGCTAATTAAAATGAGTAACACTCCATTGAAGGAAAATACTTTTTTTTTTATTGTTGACATTGCTACAAATGTCCCAGTTTTCCCACCTTCTCTCTGCCAACCTATGCCCAGCCCCTGTCCTCCCTCCCTATGGACCTCACCACACTGCTATTTGTGTCTATGGGTCATGCATATGTGTTTTTTGGCTGGTCCTTCCACCTTCTTTCATCCAGTCCTCCCTTCCACTTCTCCTCTGACACCTGTCAGTCTGTTCCATGTGTCCATGCCTCTGTTTCTATTTTGTCCATCAGTTATTTTGTTCATGAGATTTCACATATAAGTGAGGTCATGTGGTATTTGTCTTTGCCTTATTTCATGCAGCCACTGTGGGAAACAGTATGGAGTGTCCTCAAAAAATTAAAAATGAAACTGCCTTTTGACCCAACTATCTCACTTCTGGGAATATTTCCTAAGAATAGCAAAACACCAATTTGAAAAAATATACACTATGTCCATACCAGCGTTATTTACCATAGTCAAGAACTGGAAACAGCCCACATGTCCATCAGTAGAACAGATAAACAGGTACATTTACACAGTGGCATACTATATGGCATGGAGGGATCTGCCATATGCTAAGTGATATGCTAAGTGAAGGAAAATAATTTTTTAGAAAATTAGAGGCATTAAAAAGTTTCAAATAAATTTAAGCTATACCATATTCATGAATTTTGAAAGATTCAATTTTGTAAGGATAAATATTTCAATTAATATCTCAATAGCATTTTAACCCTGGTCATGGATTTTTTTGCTTTTGTTTTTTGTGGAACTTGATAAGAAATTCTAAAAACTGTACAAAAGTACAAAAACTGAAGATCTGTAAAGATTCACATGAAAAAAAAAAAGAATAGGGTGGAGAACTTGCCTTGTAGAATATGAAGACAATGGTAACACGGTTTTGATCTTGAGTTAACCTAAAAATAAAAAGCCAAAGTGAGAGGCAACGAGCATTTGTTTCACATCACAGGATGGCAATTTGGGGCACGGACCCAGACGAGTTCCCAAATTTTGTCCTGATAAAGGGGTGAAGGCAAGGGATTTTTATTAAAAATGAAAGGAAATGGATATGTTAATAGAGGAAAGCAATATCTTATTGACATTGACACACTGAGTTACTCTTTAGCTGGACAGGGCTGACTACTGTTTCTGTCTGCAGAGGGAATGTCCACAATGAGCAGTTTCTGTGGTCAGGAGGCCTGCTTTTCTGTCAGCTTTACAAAGAGTTGTTTGGAGATGGTGCTGTTTTGGCCCAGTTGAAAGGTTATTTTGTACAATTCAAATATTCTGAAGGTCCAAGGAGCAAGACGTGAAAGCCTTTCCTCTGGAATGGTGGCTCTGGCTATATTTTAAAATGGCTCCACTTATGTCAGCCTTTACAGGATTTATGTCAACAAGTTATAGAATTTAGATAATGAAATCCTGACACAGATTGGCTTAAAGACAAATTGAACATAATAGACAGACCAAAAACAGATCCATGTGTTTATAGGTACCTAAGGCAGAGGCAACATCGCAGAACAGTGGAAATTTGAAAAGCCTTGTGAAAAAAAAAATGTTGCTTCTACTTTAAATCATACTGAAAAATATATTCAAATGGATTAAGGCTCTGAATGTGAAAGTCAGAACTATAAAATTTTAGAAAAAAGGTAGGAGAATATATTTAGCTAGGAAGGATTTCTTTTAAAAAATAAAAAAGCAAGAAGTTTCAAAAAAGCAACACTGAAGAACATTCCTTATCTGCATTAAAATTATTAAAGTTTATTCCCGAAAACACACTTTGAAGTTTCAAAAAAGCAAAATGAAGAACATTTCTTATCTGCATTAAAATTATTAAAGTTTATTCCCAAAAACACACTTTAAAGACAGTGCTAAGACAAACCTTGGAGTGGGACAAGATATTTTAATCACATATTAAGAAAAGTACAGATTTATAATCAAATAAACAAACCAGAACGACACAATATAAAAACTGAGTACAAAAATTAGTAAAAATCTTGAAGACTTTTCACAAAAGAGAAATTCCAATGGGAAAAAATTGCTCACCTCAATTAGTATCAAGAAAATGCAAATTTAAAAAATAGTAAAAATAACCATAGTATAATATCCTATACATCCTCCAAATTGGGAAAAATATTTTATGATCTGATAATACCAAGTAATAAGGGAGCAAAGGGAACTCTTGTACCTGCTGGAGACAGTGTATATTTTCACAACCATCCTGGTGACAATTTGACATTGCACAGCAGAGATGTGAATAACTGTTAATTTTGTATTTTACGCCTATATAAATGCCTAGCAAATCTCTTATACATGTGCATCTGGAGATACATACAGGAGTTTTCATAGCAACATTGTTTGTAATAGCAAAAACCAAAAATTACCTAGATGTCCATCAGTAACGAAATGATAAATTTTGACATATTCAGATAATGGAATGCTACTCAACAATGTAGATTAATGAACTGTAGCTTACCTTCTGCAATATACATAGAAGAATCACATAAAAATAATATTGAATAAAAGAGCAAGACACATAAAAATACATAGTGTGATTCTATAAAGTTCAAAAATGGGCAAGACTAAACCATATTGTCAAAGAATGCATATGTAAAGGTTAAAACTAGAAGAGGCAGGGAATGATGGATACCAAAGCAAGAACAGCAGGCGGGGGAAGGGTGACAGGGGCAGGGGGGCATTGATTAGGTAGGCACGCAATGGAGGTTCAGAAGAACTGACAATATTCTAGCTCCTCCTGCATAGAGTTTACACAGGCATTCATGTCATAATTCTAACTGTACACATGTTTTATGAACTTTTCTCTCCGACATAATATAACTAATTTTTTACATTTTATCTAAAATACTTATCTTCTGCCAAAAGCTCTATATTACTGCAAAATCACCTAGGTTGTAGACTGTCCATAATGACTATGCCTTTTTATACTTCAGGCATTTAGCTCTTTTTTTTTCTTTTTTAAATTTTGTTGTTTTTGCAGAAGAAACCCGAGTAGCAAAGGTTTTCTTTCTAAAGATAATGGGTTGACTGTATAGCACGTATCAGTTATTACTCATTCCAGTGAACTTGCGGAATGCTCACAGCATTCCTGGAGTTTAAAAGACCTCTCAGATGGACACAATCTGCTCTCAGATGGACACAATCTGGAGTGGTTGGCCGTTCCCAGGGGCACTGCTACTTTAGGCAGTGTTTTTCCAGTGCTCTGCAATGCACTCACTTTATCACAACATGGGTATTCTTAAGAGATAAAGGAAGATGAGTGTTTAAACTTCCAGTAGTAACAGAGAGAGCGAGAGCGAGAGCGAGAGAGAGAGAGAGAGAGAGAGAGGCTGACTGATGGACCCAGGCTTATCATTGTCCCTTAAAGACAATCACCATCACAGCCATGAGCATTGGAAATGTAACAGAAGCAAATAAAAGAACTGAAAGGTTCAAACATGCCATTCCATGTATTGTTTGCTAATGGAACAAATGCCTTTTCACCTCTAATATGAATAGTAATAAGATCTTTTAATATAATGCATGTGTCTTGGTAACTGCCTTTTTATTCCTCCAGTTGCTAAGTAATATCTCACCATTTATCAGAAAAGCAAGAGAGATGGTACTTACCCTGCTTTGCAAGTCATGGTCCCTAATAATTCAATTCCTCTCTAGAATGCTAAATGAGGTTTTATTCTCACTCAAAGTAGCCAGGGAAGTGTAAATAAGACACCAGTTCATTATCGTCGTCATGCCTCCTACAGCCTTAGAAATATGCTAGAGTGTATTAAGCGTAAAAACATTATTTGTAGAGCATTCAACAAAACTTATCTTCCAAAGAGTCTGACTACATTTTATTACTTTGACAAGTTGAAAACAAAACCAAAACTAGATTTCTAGCTTGGACTTTAATTAGACACATCCTTTGTTAAAGGTAATTTGAAGACTTAAATTAAGATTGAGTCATACACAGATGGAGCCAAAGGAGATTTAGTTGTGAGTACACAAAGCACACTTTATTCTCGTATAATTATCTATTAATTTTTTTATTATTATCTGGGTGAACAACTGGAAACCTACTTTTGCCTCACCCTGTATAGCTGGTAAAAATAAGGAATTGAGGTACAAACCAAGTCTCATTATAAAGATTATCTGTTATTATATTTATGAATGTATTGCTTATATATTTAAAATTGTTATTGTCTTGTATACAGAATACAGAGCACTCTCATTGCACTCATTGCAAAGTTAGTAATTTAAACAAATTTTTATGTAACAAAGCAATATATGTCGATATAGATGATGATGATCAGCATAGATACAGACATACACATGCAAATAATTCTTAGGTAAAGAATTCCCCTGGACATTATTGCTACTAATACTTACTAAGCAACCTTTTCCCTGAAATCAACAAATACAATATACAATTTCCTGCATTACTGCTCTAGAATTTACTTTAAATACCACAGGTCCTGAAATCAATCTCCTGGCCAGCTGCCTATTCACTCACATGTTTTATTTCTCCTGGCATTGTTTCTTTCCCCAACTTAATTTACTCACCAAAGTTCCTCCTTCCAGCTGACTGATTATTTCACTTTCTTTAATTTAGTCTTCTCTGCTTGAAATGGTTCACTTTCCTAGATACTTCCATTATTCTGAAGGACTTGTCCAAGTGGTCATAATAATTATTTATTATTATGTGCCAGAGTCTACAAAAAACCATTCTATATGCTTTATGTCATTTCTTCCCCTAAATAAAACCAGAGTTGCTATTATTATCCTTATTTTAAAGATGAAATAACTGAGGCTTAGAAAAGTTGCGTAAGTCACTCAAATTCAAATGGCCCCTGACTCAAGCCCACACTCCTAACCACAGGCTCAGTCCGGAACATGCTCCAGGGTCAGTGCTAGCCTACCTCTCCCAACCCCCCTCTGGAGACTGCCGTGCTCATTGCTGAGAGTATTTACAGATCCTTATTGAATTTCAAATCATGTGTTTGAGAGATTGTTTCTATGGTTCTTTCTGTTCAATGCTTAGCATTGATGACATACACAGTCAAAGATAAAAACTTATTTCCAATAATAGGTTGAATATGAGGATAGGACAAAGTATGAAGTTAATAATGTGTATTTTAATGTGATTCTGTCAGCTCTTTGACTCTTTAAACCTTTTTGTATCCTTTAGGATTGCCCTTTAGGACTGTACCTTTGTTCTGACCTAAAACACAATCTTATTAAAAGTAGTGGCTATATTTTCCTTATTCTGTATACCCATTCATATCACACTGGACTCATGAATAAATGTCAAATTACATTTCAAAATCCCTATTTTACTTATAACTAGGTGAAGCAGAGAAAACATGGAGATCATAGTATATAAGAGAAATCAGAGTGAGGTCCCAAAATAAATGTCAATATGTCCATTTCCTTATTC
>PVIA01001629.1:0-262934 GCA_004024845.1 Tonatia bakeri
GTTCTCGGTGGAAGGGATGGATCACAGCTCTTTTCTTTCCAAGTTTTCTGCCTGCCACATTCCTTCCCTCCAGCTCCAACTTTATTTTCATTTCAGATATACATGTGCCCTGGAACCCTCTAAAAATAAAATAAATAAAAATTAATTAATATATCTTTCAATATATATTATGGGGAAAAGATTGGATATTGACCTGTTCTGTATGGCCAAACCCATAAATGTTAATAGTCTTATGTTTTAATTATCAGTAAGTTGAATTTTGTAACAATTTAAATTCTATTGGCATGGCATTTATAGCTGGAAATGCAAAGATTTTTTTCTGAATTCATTTTATAGCATTAAAGTTTGATACTGTGCTACATGCTATTAAAATACATTAAGCCCTGGCCAGATGGCTCAGTTCATGTGAGCATTGTCCCATACAGCAAAAGGTCGCAGGTTCAGTTCTTGGTCAGGGCACATACCTAGGTTGAGAGTTCAATCCCTGGTTGGGGTGTGTAGGGGAGACAACCAGCAGACGTTTCTCTCTCATGCAGATATTTTAGGTGAGGATTTTATAAAGTCAAGATTTATAATATAGGATAGACAGTACATTTACACAAGTATACTTTAAAATGTAAAAAAAAAGTGAGTGTTCCTTTTCCAAAATACACAAAGAAGAGTGTTGTGTATAGTGTTTAGTAGTGGCGAGGACATTTGGGAGAGATGGTGTGTGAAAATACGCTGCAGACTGTGCAAATGTGGAATGAGTTTTAAAAGTCAACCCTAGCTTTAAAGTTCAAACATCAGAATGCTTGAGAATTAAAAGTTTTTGACACACTGTGGGACAGAGTATTTCTGATAGAAATATGGACTATAAACATTTATAAAATTTTGTTGGCACGCTAAAAAATATTTTTAACTAATGTTGAATTCCCCCATCACAGCAATTTACTTGAATTTTCTATGACGTAACTGAGGGAAAATCTTCAAGCTATAAATCATTTCTAAATCATTCATTTGTTTTATGAGCTTTTAAGAATTGTGAAAATTTATTATTTATTATTTTTCCATCTTTATTGAGGTACGATTGACTAATAGAAATCGTATGTGTCTAGATTGTATAACATGGTTTGTTTAAGGTGTGCAACATGTCGATTTAGTAAAATACACACTGTGAAATGCTTACCGCAGTCAAGTTAATTAACATACCCAGCACCCCACGTAGTTACCTTTGCTAAGTACACAATGCAGTATTATTAACCAATCATCGTATGTTATACTCTAGATTCCCAGAACTCATTCATCTTGGAAGTGAAAGTTTACACCATTAACCAGCTTCTCCCCATTTCCCAAACTTTGGGAACTACCACTCTATTCTCTGGTTCTATGAGCTTGACTTTTTGAGACTCTGCCTATACATGAGATCATGCATTATTTGCCTTTCTGTATCTGATTTATGTCACTGAGCATAACGCCCACCTGGTTCACCTGTGTTGTCACACATGGCAGGATTTCCTCCTTTTCACGTCTGATTAACATTCCACTGCACATATATTATATTTTCTTTTCCATTCATCTGTGGACAGACAGGTTATTTTCATATCTTGGCTCTTGTGAATAATGCTACAGTGAACACTTTATTACTCGTGATGAAACTTTCATTGAAAGCTTAAGAATGAGATTGATGCGTGATGCATGGAAACCCATTTATTAAAACGCAAGAGCCATCAGTGCTTCTGAAGCATCAGGCATGGGGAACCATTGTTCTCATAACTGCACTGGTTTTGTTTTTGGAGAGGCAGACTGGTTGATGAAGGACTGGTTGACATTGGAATATCATCTTTTAACATTGAGCTTTCAAAAAGTACTTGATTATGCAAAATTATTGTTACTTTTTAATTATTTGGCTTAGGAAACAGGCTATCATAATTCTGCTCAGGAAAATCAAGGGATGAAGGAACAAGGCAGAGCAGAATTAAGTCGATATTTTACATTTATTCTTTTAGTATCCAAAAAACATTGACTAATAAATTCACTTATTCCTGAAATAGGATGGCAAAGTTTGGTGTTTGTAAAAATTCAAGAGAGCTCATATTTGAAAAAGAATTTCAAAGCAGAGTAATGTCCTTGACCTGAGCAGTTAGAGAAGCTGCCTATAGTAACATCAGAGTTACACAAAGGATGGGTTGCCCAGAACATCCTCTTCCCTGTTATCAGAGCTATAATTATTAGGTCTTTAGTGATGTATAATATGAGGTCTGTCTGGAAGAAGGTCCTACCATTGTTAATATAATGAGAACGGTCTGCACGACATCGGTGTAACCTGGCAGCCAAGGAGAGTGGACTGGAATGCACCTACGTGAACAATGACTTCACTGTTCTAGTCAGTGGGGGCTGTTGAGTGAGCATGTGTACCATGTGGCCATCACATTCAAAATGACCGAGTGAGTAGTACAGTGAATCCACATCAGGTTTTGTGTTAAGCTTGAAGTTTTCCTGTGTGGAAACTATTCTCATGATTCAGACAGCTGTAACTTATGGACAACTGATGATTGGCAGCTCCATCACAATAAGGCACCCACTCATGCATCATGTCTCACATCTCATGCAGTTTTTGGGTGAAACATCAAATCACCCAGGTGACTCAGCCCTCCTACAGCCCAGATTTGGTGCCCTGTGACTTCTTGCTTTTCCCCAAACTAAAATCACCTTTTAAAGGGAAGAGATTTTTAGACCATTGATGAGATTCCAGAAAATACAACGGGTAGCTGATGGTGATTGGGGAAACTATGTGAGGTCCCAAGGTGCCTACTTTGAAGGGGAATGAGGTGTTGTTGTCCTATCTATGTACAGTGTTTCTTATTTCTTATATCCTGTATCTTCTTCAATAAATGTCTCTTCATATTACATGGATGAATACCTTTTGGACAGGCCTTGTATATCTGATATCTTGAGAGCAGTGGACATCTTTGTAAATAATTCTTGGTCAGTTATTACAGCTTTGATCCTTTAAGTGGAAATTAAGAAAGAACATAGAAATATTTCGTGTCTTTTATAATTAAGCCAGGAAATATATTTAGTATCGCTGCTTAATTAAGCCTGAGGATTTGTATATGTTTTTTTCAGTCTGCCCTGAGCCAGGAGGGAGGCAAGCTCTGGGAAACCACGTTAGTGCAGGGAGGGAATTTTCCCCCAACTCATTTTAGGTGCTGGGCCGGGCTCTGTAACAAAGGTAGGTTAATAGGAGAAAACAAGCAAATGTTTTGTAAACACACATATATATATCTCATATATACATGAGGGAAATTTAGGGATGAGTAACCCAAAGAGGTGGGTTCGAATTCAGGCATGTATAGCATCTTCAACAAAGGCAATCAATTTTTAGAGAAGCGACAAGACAAAGAAAAAGGACCTTAGTCTGTAGAGGTGACAAATTTTAGAAAGGTGAATTTACGGGAAAAGAATGGGAGCTATAAAGTCTACGTCACCAAATTTGTTATGTAGGTTCCTCAGGTGCCATCCTCAGGCTGATAGTGGTCTAAAGTTGCTCTGTGTTTAACTCGTGTTAATCAAAGACTTTGATTCATTGTGTTAATCGAAGGACGGTCACCTTTGTTATTATTTGTCCTGCTTCCAGAGATAGGGGGAGGGCGGAGAGCTTTTTCTGTGTTTGCTGCTGCTTGCATTCAGCTCAAAATGTAAAATAGGCATATTTTGGAGTGACATGTTCCAGTTTCCTTCATTTGAGATAACTGGGAAGGGGGATCACACACCTAGGGATGTCACTTGGTTCTAGTGACTGACCTGCCACTGAGCAGGAATGCACGAAGTAAATTAGGAAGCATGGGTAGACAATAGCGAGCTGGAAAATATTATCATTAAAGTATCCAAATAGTAAGGACAAGGGCAGGGGGGGTGGAGAAATACAATGAAGATGAAACAGGGCAGACCTAGACGAGTTCTAGGAATGAGTATCTTGGAAACAGCTCAGAAAACACTCTGAGAACACAGTCAGCCTTGTCTGTAGTGAATTTTCTCCTGTGCAGATACCTCTCGTGGCTGGACAGGACGTGCCTTTGAAGTAAGCAGAACTGCCCCACATACGCTGGCAAAGTTCTGCTAAGACTGACAGCTTTGAGCATTTTTTACAGATTTAGAATTCAGCATCTATATACATCAGATATAGTTACTTTTTTAATATATATTTAAAATACATGAAAACCGAAGGTCAGGTAATATGTATAGCACTAAATTTTACCTGCCATGTATACAAATAACTTTTTTATGAATGTAGATGAAGGGTATTGTATCTTTGTTTCACTAAACCCCTTAGCAGTCATCGGTTGCTTTTCTCACCTGGCTTCTATAAATGTTTAACGTCCCGTGGCACAGCCACTTCATTTCAGGCAAGACACTGTTTTCCTCATTGAAGGAGGGACTGGTAGAATGTGAGTTACTGAGAGCCTCAGTCTGTAGATCAGCTCATCCTCACTGGGAGCCGGCAGAGAGCCCTTCCTAAATGGAAACGGGGGTGGAGTTAGTTCTCCTGTGCCTTACCTATGGCTCGTAGCAGCAGTGTGACCTTAACTGTGACCTCCCCATCCCAGTCCGACATACACATACACCACCCTCAGAATGAGCCACATTCAGCGAACCAGGGCGTTCGTTGTGAGTTAGCCCGATTCTGTAAGAAAAGAATGTCTAGCCCTCGTGAATGTGTCCTGGCAAGACGTTAAAAGAAGCTAGTGTTTCCCAGGAATGCTCACTCTTTTTATGCACCAACCAGTTGCATGAGGTATTCTGTGGGAGCTGCTGTTTTGAAAAGAGAAGGATAAAGTGTTTCACTACATATATATCCTTTTATTACATTTTTCTTCAAGGCATTTGTGGCTCTTGGCATTCTGAAATTGAGAATGATCCAAACTACATGGGAATAATAATCTACCTGCCCAAGATAAATGATTCAGCACACCTAGTGTACTAGATATAAAACAAACTCAAAGCATCTGATCCTGTAAGCATTTTTTTTTAAATTAAAGTCTTTCAAATTCTGAAGAATGCTAATGTTCAGACCACAGGAGAACATTGCTGTTCAGCACCTTATCCCCAAGAGCTAAGTAGAATAGTTGCAAATGCACAGAGGTTCTGGCAACACAGCCCAGAGAGACTCATGAAAGGGAAGGCTTACCATTTTTTAATCTAGTATCTTATTTTTTAATTTATATGTTTTCCTTTATACCCTAAAATATAGCCATGTTCAGTTCATTGTAATAATTGATTTTATTATTTATCCATTGATTTTTCTGGACAGCCCCAATCCAGCACCTGTCATCAATGAGGAAAACATTTGTTCCTAAAAAAATGTGCTACTTTATTCTGAAGCACATCAGTCCATGGGCTAATTTTACAATAAAGTATAGACCCAACCCAGAAATGAGCCTCCGGTTTACAAAAATTAAAAAATGGGGAAATTCTAGTGAAACTTCGGATTTCAGTTCAGTATCAGCCTAAGACATATTCTATGCCTCATGGATTTAAATGTCACAGTTAGGATTCTGGCAAACACTGTACCATCTATAGTATAGCTAATTGAATAAGACTGGAACATCTCATTGAATTCTTGAACACAAAAATATACTCAGAACAGAAGGGGAAATATTTCAGAAATCTGCATCTTTATATTTGGCTTTTATAGAATGGTGGACTCTAATAACAACTAAAATAACAATTATTTTTCTCAGGCTGGAAATGTAAGTTTTTTCATTCTAGCTAGCACATTTATCAGCTATTACTCCAAAACACCCTATCCTCATGCACTTAGTATAACTGCTCTCCAATGCTTCATATGTGACCTGTAATTATTATCATTTGCTGCATTAGGGTGTGCCTACCGGTATTTGTCTCTAACTGTCCCCAAATGGCATTACCATGCCTGACACACAGAAATCTCCCTGTACGTGTGAATGTTATTGAAAGGACAGCCCTAAGGGAAGAGGATGCTGCAGCCCTGAGTCCTCAAGATGTTTTGACAAAGAATCTGTCAGTTTTATTCTTCTGGGTTGATTTTATGTCATTGGAGAAGGCCTGACTTTTTGAGAAACTTACAGTGGAAATCATAGTTAACAGTAACAGCCACACCATTACTGTGTCTACTGTAGCTCGCAGTGTTCTTTGCCTGGTTTTATTTCCTCTTTTTTCTGTTGCTGACTTGATGGAGTACATGGGATTTCGGAGGTTTCCTTAAGAAAGCCTAAAATCAATGGGCAGCTTAGCCCTTGTACATCAGCCAGAAAGGACTGCCTGGAGTCAGAAGGCTTTGCTATGTGTCTGGACTCAGTAACGATGCAGAGTATGGCTCTGGGCCATTTACTTTACCTCCCTGAACCTCAGTTTCCTGATCTTTAAAACAGAAGGAAATGGCAGCACTGCAAAATCTTTGAGAAAGTCAAATGCAAATGTATGTGAAAAGAATTTGTACTCTTGACTTAAAAAAGAGAAAACCTCATTATAAATCTGATTACCACAATCTACCGTATTTAACTGTATAAACTGAGTGGAATTGCATATCTAATTGGCAAATGTAGAGTTAAAACTTTCTTAAGCATGCAAGTGTTTTAGGATAAAAGAAGAGTCCCATTTCATATAAATGTGTTACATTTGTAAGACCTTCATCAATTTATTTTCATTAAATTATACACAATCATAACAGTGCTCCACATTATCAGAATTTTAATTAAATTTCTTTAATGAGTCCTCTGTTATTTGACATAAAATCAACTTAAGCCTTCTTGTGTTTTTCTTAAAAGTAATAGATGTTTTCACGTTCTTCTGTATATCTAAAAAGTTTAGTCTGGTAGAAAATGTATTCTACGATGTGAAATTATGAATAATTCATTAAATGTCTATAATGAGCTCCTTCCTCATAAACTATCGGTCGCTGCCTATATCTGTAGCTCATTTCCTTGGGAGGTAAGACAATGGCACTAAAACTCCAGTAGCACAATCTGTGTCAGAATGGTTGATTAATTTCTGAAGTCATATTCCTAGTCTTTACATTTTAAGTTAATTTGATCTTAATTGTCATAAACAAATAACACAGTGAAGGCAGGATTTATGAGAATATTCATGAGAAGTTTTTCTCCTCTTGGAAGATGTGGTCATGGCTTTACAGGATTTGGCAATATTTGTTGATGAAGTAGTGAGAAATCCCTCATACCGGAAACCGTCCAAAATTGAAGCTTTAAAATTGTGGAGTTACATAAGATGTGGGTTTGTAAGCATTAGAGAATTTCTAAGAATAACATTTTTCAATATAAAACAGAAGCTCAAATTCAAAAATGTATGTAGTGTAGAAGCTCCATATAATTAGTATTATAAATTAAATCTTTTAGCATTATTATTTAAAATTTTAAATGAGACAGAAGTCATACTCGTGTTTAGGGATGGCGGTGGTGGCAGCGGTGCTTTTAAATCCCCCTGGGTCTCTCTCACCCCCACCACCCTGACAGGAGTGACCTGATTTGAACTTGATTCAAACAAACTGTGATAAAATATATTTTTTAAAGACAACTAGGGAAATCTGAGCATTGTTGGCTATTTAATGCTATTATTTTTAATTTTTTATAAGTCCTTACAGAGATACATATTGAAATTGTTACAGATGAAATAGTATGATATCCAGCATTTGCATCAAGATAGGATAGGTAAGAGTTAGTGGGGGGCTTAGAGGAAACAGAATTTGTCGTATATTTGTAGTTGTTGAAAGTTTAAATCAGGTTACCAGATTTATATGTTGTTGAAGGGTATATCAGGTTCGTTATACTGGCTATCTTTTGAATACTGTTTTTTGAACATACTTGTAATAAAAGAAAATTGTGATGTTATATCAAAAAATGCTAGCCTACATCAATGACTAAAAAATTAAAACAAAATGGTAGCTAAGAAGCAAAGAAAATAAATGAAATGGAATGTGAAAATATATACATTTAAAGCAAGTCTTTTAAAAAAAAGCAAAGTAGCAAAGGTCAGATGGGATAAATGTGAAAGAAAAATGGTGAATTTAAACCAAATCTATTAATAAATTACATTAAATGTAAAGGGTCTAGAAACTACAAAAACAGAAATTTTCCAAGTACATTTTTAAAAGCAAGACTTAACTGTTTGCTGTCTTGAGCAGGGGATGAAAAGATAATTTTAATATAAAAACATACATGGATTAGAAGGGATGGAAGCAGACAGACCGTGCAAACACTGATCACATGAAGCTAGAATGACCTTCACTATTAGACAAGGAGGGCTGCAGATAACGGTTATCATCAGAGATAAAGGGACACTTCGTAATAATAAAGGGGCAAATTCATCAAGATATAAAAATATAGAAATCTTAAATGTATATTTCTCTAACAGTAGAGTTATAAAATACATAAGCCAAAAATTGAATCCACAATTATAACCGGACAGTTTATCACTATTCTTTGTTGATAATTGAGAGAACAAATAGTAACTGATGGAACAAATAGACAAAAATACTAACTACACAGAAGGCTTGAACAGTACTGTCAGTCAGCTGGACCTCACTGACCAGACATTTACCATCATTCACCCAACAACGGTGGAGTGTTCTTTTCAAATGAACACAGAACGTGACCAACATCTACAGTATTCTGAGCTGTAAAACAAGTCTCAGTAAATGTTAAATAACTGAATTCATAGAAAGTACACTCTCTGACCACAGTAATATTAACTTAGAAAGCAGTAAAAAAAGTTTTCACACAAATTCCTAAATACTTGGAAATTAAACAGCACACTTCCAAATAGCCCATGGTGTAAAGAAGAAATCACAAGGAAATTAGAAAATATGTTTAACCCAGAGAAAATATACCAACAGTGTTGGGATGCAGTATAAAGCAATGCCTGGGGCAAGTGTTTGGCTTAAAATAATTATCTTTGATAATAAGAAAGGTCTAAAATCAATGATCTAAACTTCCAATTACGAAGCTAGAAAATGAAGAGCAAATAAAATGCAGTGTAAGTAGAAGAAAAGAAAATACAGAGTAGAAATCAATAAAATAGAAAAATGGGCCCTGCCTGGTATGGCTCAGTGGATTGAGCAGTGAGTGGCCTATGAACCCCAAAGGGTTTAATTCTCAATCAGGGCACATGCCTGGGCTGCAGGCCAGGTCCCCAGTAGGAGGGAAGTGAGAGGCAACCACACACGGATGTTTCTCTCCCTCTCTTTCCCTCTCCCTTCCCCATCTCTCTAAAAGTAAATAAATGTTTTTTAAAATGGGAATTCAATAGATAAAGTAAATGAAGTCAAAAGCTATTTTTTAAAGAGATCAAAAGTTGATTATGTCATACTTAAAAAGTGAGAGAAGACATAACTCACCACTATTAGCATTAAAAGAGAGGGTTTAGATGAAATGGTCAAAATCTGGTGAATGATACAAGAGATTTAAGGAAGAAATAATGCTAATCCTACTTAATTGTTTCAGAAAATAGCAGAGGGGGGCAAACTTTCCATCTTACAAGGTATCATCCTAGTACCAAAACCATACAAAAACTATGAGAAAGGAAATTTATAGTCAAGCGTTCAAATATCCCTTACATTACAAGAATGGGCAAAAGTTGGTTAAATTACCAACCATCACTACCTAAAAGATAAATTGTAAATAAGGATACAAAATAATAAAAAGAAAAAGAAAAAATACAATTAAATAATACAATTAATAAATAATACAAGAATAAACTTTCATGTACTCACAACTGTAAACCTACTTTTGCCCACTCCTGTAGACAGCTATTCTCAAATTCAATCCAGCAATGTAAAGCAATGCAAGGATGATTTAACATTTGAAATCAATTGACTTAATTCACTATATTAATACAGCAAAGGAGAAAAACCATATGATCATCTCAATAGATACAGAAAATTTTTTTTACAAAATTCAGCACCAATTTGTGATAAAAACTCTGAAAAGGCTATATAGTAAGGTATGCAACCTTTGGGAATTGGCTTTTTTCTCAGCCTGATTCTCTGGAGATTCATGCTGTTGTATCGAAAGTTCATTCCTTTGTATTGCTGGCCAGCAGAGCACAGTATGGGACACAGCCCTGTTAACCGTTCCCCCACTGGAGGATATTGGGGTGGTTTCCAGTTTTCATTTCTAAGAAGTTATTTTTCAGGTATCTTGATTTCATTATCACCTGACATATTGTATATGTTCCTATAGATAACTTAAGCATTTTGGAGAATTCTCAAATATTATAATATTAAGTTTTTGTATACTGTCTAAAATACCTTAAGATCAGCTTTCTGAGTCTGTTTATTAAGGAAATTTGTTTAAAGAAGTTGTATCTTTTCAAGTACAGTGAGTTTCATTTATGTAGCACCTGGATCTACCTTGGATTAGATTTTGTCACAACTGTCTTTAAGTGGACATTTTATAATTTGCAGATAATGATAAATGCAATTAGTACCCCGTGTAGCTTCTAATTAGAGCCCAGGGTAAATGCATCCTGGAAGAGGGTGATTCCTCAGGCACCTGGGGCCGGTTAAGATACACTCCTTAAGTACACTTTGCAGTTTGTTGTTGGACAAAGATTTGGTTCTGACACATCCTTCATTCCCTTTAAAGTGGATTGAGAGCCTGTGCTCTGATCTTTCAGCTTGAGAGGTTCCAGACAAGATCCAGGGCATCGACTCTGAAATACAAACTTGTCAGTATTATTCTTCTTAAATTTTAGTTTGTGAAATTGCAGTCTCGAAGCCCTTGTGAAACTGTTTTATACATTTGTATACAAATTGGTTCTGTGATTTTAAATCATCTGTTCTGTAGCTCAGATATGTGACTCTCAGCTTGCCCAGCAGTCAGTATCAGAAAGAAGCAGGGAAGACACCACTGCTCGGGGAGAGTGTTAAATGAATACAGCAGCCTCTAATTGTCTCTGGCTGGGGTGTCCAATTGCTGCGAACCTAGGTGAATGCAGCCCACGGCTTTCTTACCTCTCCCTGCATTTCCAAAATAATCCGTTCAGCAATCTTTCCTTTTTTCTGTTCAGCAAACAAAAGTGGGGAAAAGGCTAGCTGCCTTCTCTTTCTCTGTCATTTCCCTAAGACCTTCACCCTGATTTGCCTCCCAAGCTCCAGGTTCCTTGGTGCCTGAGTTACTGAGGAGGTGCCATCCCTCAACTACCTTCTCTTCTATTTGCCTTTTAACGAACAGGTTATTAGTGCATAATTATTTTTTAATATCAGCAGTATTTACAACACCTTCAAAAATTTTAAGTATGTTACAGTTTATCAGGGGTTTTTTTTAGATTTTTATTTATTTGTTTATTTTATTTTTTTAGAGAGGGAAGGGAGGGAGAAAGAGAGAGAGAGAGAAACATCAGTGTGTGGTTGCTTGGGGCTGTGGCCTGCAACCCAGGCATGTGCCCTGACTGGGAATCGAACCTGCGATGCTTTGGTTCACAGCCCGCGCTCAATCCACTGAGCTACGCCAGCCAGGGCAGTTTATCAGTTTTTTAAATACAGTTGTTTCAGGCCACTAGTCTATAGGAATAAAGACTCTGAAAAAATAAACAAAGCAGAGGTGTTAAGAAAATAGAGGATAGCACAGGTGGGCACTGCTGCCTGGAAAGACTCATCATTTGTCCAGGGAGCCATCTTCACTAGAGACCCAGAATCCTATTTCTACTGCTTGTGTTGTGGGCCCAACTGCTGTCACTCTACCCTGGGCTACTGCAGAGCCTCCCAGCCATCTCCCTGCCTCAACACTGACTCTCCGCACCCTCCCCACCATGTGTCCTGCACAAAACAGCCACAACGACCCCTTAAAACTGGAAGCCAGATCACACTGCTCTTCTGTTCTGGACTCTACAATGGCACCCCCCCACACACACACCCCTTTGATCTGGTCTCCCAACCACATGTTCCTTGCTTACTACACTTTAGCCTCTGTTGCGTATACCAGCTGGCTTCCGTCTTGGACTTCATCCCTGCCTGGAAAGCTCTCCCTTCAGACACCTGCAGGGGGCGCTCTCTTCCTTCTCTGCACAGTAGTCCCCTTAGCCAGGAGCCCTTCCCTATGAGCCCTATAAACACAGCAAAGTACCTCCTCCTGCCTGGTTCCTTGCATCACTCACTCCATTTTTCTTTTTTACTTCTTATAATACTATGTTTATATTTACATGTTAATATATAAACATATTGCACATTATCTCTTTTCTGTGTGCCCACCTAGAATGTAAGCTCCATGGTAGCAGAGAGCTTTTCTGTTCAATGCTGTGACACTGTGGACCATGCCTGAACCCTAGGAGTAATGTAGTAAATATTTATTAAGTTAATTAATGACTCTGTGCCCCTTTGCTTTATACTGCATTACCAAAAGTGGCAGAATCAGCTAAGAGCAAAAGAATCAGAATACTAAACCATTTAATAAGCATAACATGAATCTGGCAAATAAATTGGTTTTGACAGATAGATTATTATTCTTTTCATTAGTCTAGCAGTTTCTGAGAATGTTATACTCTACCATTATGATTGTGAAGTTGTCAGTTTTTCTTTGAAATCCTGCTGTGTTGCCTTATAGCTTCAAGTATATTTAATCAGGTGTTTACTAGATTGGAACTCACATTTTTCTGATGAAACGACCTTTTGTTATTGTGTATCATTTATCCTCGATAACTGCTTTTGCCTTAAAATCCATTATGTCTATTGTGCAGTTTCACCAGTTTTCTTTTCATTAATGTCTGTTTACATCTTTTTTTCTTTATAAATATTTCAGATGTCTGCATCCATGTGTTCAGGTGTTTCTTCTAAGCAGCATGTGTAGGGATTTTCATGCTTCTAATCACAGCTTGTTTACATTTATCCACATGTGCACCAGTTTTTTGTTCATAATTTTTTGTCTCATCTTTTTCTTCCTTATGTTCAGTTTCTGAACTCATATTCATAGATATGTGAATATATATATATGAAGTCTGTCCAGCAGGTAGCTAGCCATACAATACAAAAAATAAAGGCATTTACTGAAGAAGATAAAAGAAACATTGTACATGGGACAATGATGCCTCTATCCCCTTCAAAGTAGGCACCTTGGGACCTCACACAGTTCTCCCAATCACCATCAGCTGCCCCCTCGTATTTTCCTGAATCTCATCTTTGGTCTGAAATCTCTTCCCTTTAAAAGGTGATTTTAGTTTTAGAAAAAGCCAGAAGTCACAGGGCACCAAATCTGGGCTGTAGGAGGGCAGAGTCACCTGGGTGATTTTATGTTATGCTAAAAAACTGCACAAGATGTGATGTATGAGCAGGCACATTGTCAGGATGAAGCTACAAATCACCAGTCGCCCATAGCTGCAGCCTTCTGAATCATGCGAATAGTTTCCATAGAGGAGTATTCAAGCTTAACACAAAATTCGATGCAGGCTCATTGCTCTACTCACTCAGTTATTTTGAATGTGCTGGCCACATGCTCCGTCAAAGACATCTGTTGCCCCCACTGAGTAGTACAGTGAAGTCATCATTGTTCATGCATGTGCATGCCAGTCCTCTCCTTGGCTGCCAGGTTAGATTATGTCTCTCAAACCATTCTCATTATATTAACAATGGCTAGACTTTTTCTGGACAGACCTCGCCTATAAAAACAAAGATACATATTTCTTCCTCCTATTTCTGTTCCCTTTAGAAGCTTTTTCTCCCAGAGTATTAGTAGTAGACTTTTCCCAAGCTTTGTCTGATATTTACCTATTTTTCCATTACTCTTAAATAATGGTAAGAAATCTATTATTTACTGGACATAGAAATCTAGATTCACACTTCTTCTGTCTCCGTACTTTCAAAATTTTACTCCCTAATCTTCTGAGCAGTCTGCCACCAGGCTGCTTATGATCCTTTCTAAGTGTCCTGTGCTTCTTTGGGTGCCTGGAGCCCATGCCCTGGTCTTCAGGGTTCTCTAATTTCACAGTAATATACCTCGATGTGGATTTCATTTACCCTGCTAAGGGGTCATTGTTCTTTGCAAATATGAAGTCTTGTTTTTCACCAATTATGAAAAATTATCAGCCATTATACCTTCATGTACTTTCCTCTGGAATGCTCCATCTCTTGTCCTGGAATTCCAGTGGGGTGCATATTGGCCACCACAATCTGCCCTCTGTGTCTCTTACTTCCTGTCTTTCTCAGTGCTGGGAGGTTTTCTCAGATCGTTCACGCACTGCTCTAACAGTCTTCACTGGGGTCTGATCTGCTGGTGAGCACATCTACCGAAGGGTTTTATTTCTATGACTGTATATATATATATATACACACACACACATATGAAATTATATTTGACTCTATGTCAACACTATTTCTATAGTGTTTTCGTTTTTCATATTTTAGGTATCTCCTTTAAAGCATTTATCATGTTTATTGTTTGCTTCGAAGTGATAGTTTTTACTCTAAAGTTTTTGCAGCTTTGATTCTGCTATTTGTTGCCATCTACTGTTGTCATCTGCTGGTGACTGAACATAGCAAGCTATCCCTTATCTGTTCTGTATAATTGTAACATAGTGCATTTTCAGCAGAGTTTTTATCTGTGACAATCCTGGATAGCCTGAGTTCAGAGCCTGTCCTTCGGAAATTTGTTTTGTTCTTGATTCCATTAGATACTGTGGGATCATCACTCACCTATAGGCTTAAAAGGACACCGAGAGTAGCTGCCCTGTGCCCTGTACTTCAGGTGGGGGCCCATGGGGTGATGACATGTTACTCCACTTTTCTGAACATGATTACAAATAAACTTAGAAATGTCTGTCTTCTAGTGTCACAGGGGAGCCCGTGGAAGACACCTACAGTGAGGCCTCTTTCAAACGTAATTATCTCGGATGATTCCACACCTGTTGAGTTGCCCTTTTAGTGAACTTTACTGTCCTAGGACGTATTTTTGTTACTTTTTCTGGTTGGATGTGCCCAGGTTATTCAGTGGACACTGAGGGATCTCAATATGAGATGTTATTTGGCCTGTGGATATACATTCTCAGGAGACAGAGAGGGAGAAGAGTATACATATGTGTGTGTGTTCACAGAACATACATGTACAATATAGTGTTTCAACCTGAGTTTACCCAAAATAGACAAGTTTTCTAGTGTCTGTCTACCAGTGGGTGGATTTTCTCATGCGCCTTTTCGTAGGTGTGCCGTCCCTGTGCTCAGATCAGAGAGAATCCAGTCTCCCACGAGACCCTGTGCAGATGGACCCTTGCCTGCTTCTCTGGCCTCATCTGCTGCCACTGCGTTTCTCTCATGTCCCCGCATCAGTCCTCCTCGTCTTTTCTGTTCCTCAGATGTGTCAAGGCTGTGTCGCTGTTAACTCTCGTGGAATGTCTTTTCACCGTCACCACACAGACCTAGCTCCTCCATGTCATTCAGATCTCACCTCTCTGCAAGACCAGGACATGTGGGGCTCGGTGGGAAATGAAGATACAGGTCCCTTGTGAAACTGTTCAAGACAGTGACAGCGGAGCATTGACCCAGCCTTGGGCTTTCCTAAACGTGGGGCTCAGTTCCACTTAGTTCTTACCTGTCACATCACTCTCGTATTTTTTTCCCTTATGATAATTACCAGTATCTGAAATTATTTATTTGCTTGCTTATTCTCTATCTGCAATTGCTAGAGTATGAACTCTATGCAAACAGAGACTTCTGCACTGTTTGCCACTCTAGCACCTAGAATAGTGCCTTGACTCAATAGTTTGTTTAATGAGCAAATAACTTAGTCCATTATTTTCTGTGTTACAGATAGCAATCTACTTTAAGGCCAGATATATTTCAGAGTAACTTACTCAGTCCTTAAAGCCAGAAATTCCCAAACAACATATGTTCTTAATAGATATAAAAGTAAACAATCAGAATTTTAAAAGATCATCTTGGAAGTAAGAAAAATATTTTTCCCATTCAGAGAACTAAAGATGAATTGTAACACCAAAAACAACAACAACAACAAAAAAAACTACCTCAAATAGTTTATATTTAGGTTCTCAAGAACATGTGAAAGCAGATTTTATTTATTTTTTAAATAGCAATTTTATTTTCTTCTTAGAGTTCAAGTAATGCTCGATACTATCATATGGACTTAAGCAAGTTTTATCACCTTGAAAATCAGTGACACTGAAACTTATCGTTAACATATTTTCTCTTGCCTGTAGATTTCATTATGCCCTTGAACTAAGGATAGTCGGTCCGCCATAGTCAGATGACTCAGTGCTAAACCTCATAAAAGGAAATGCATTTGAATTCATTAACTTCTGCGGTTCCCCATACTTACATTATTTTACAACTTTATCTTAAAATACTTTAAAATACTTTTATGAATATATAAATTTTAGACTAAAATTACTTTAAATCATTCCTGATTTGTTGTTTGATTAATGTACATTGTTAACTAAGCTTTTGTTAGTTCATAACAATTGAGAAATAGGTTTATAATCCCCCCAATTACAGCCGCTGTGCTACTTATTAAAAATGTGGCAAATGCCAGCTCTATTTCTTATTGCATTTTCTTTTCAACTTTAAGTTGTAAAGCTTACAGCAGCTTTTTCTTTAATGCTGTTCTAGCTGCTTAGCATTTTACAAATGATGTGACAGGCCAAGTACAAGGAGTTTTCATCAAGTACTTGGTATCGTAGCTGTGACAGTTAATGTCGCCCCAGCCCTGTGAAGCGCAGAGCCATGCCTGATCCTGCTGTTGGGGTTTTCCCTAGGCAACCGGGTACCTACCATTCAGTGTACTTTTTTTTAACTGAGCATCAATTGTTTTGATGGAGTCGTTATTACTTCTTCAGGTTGACAGCCTTTAACAGTACAGACTATTCTTTCTGTTCATTACTAAGCTCTTTATGGTTCCTAAATGTGTAGTTTTGTTGAA
Source organism: Tonatia bakeri (assembly GCA_004024845.1). Taxonomy (NCBI): domain Eukaryota; kingdom Metazoa; phylum Chordata; class Mammalia; order Chiroptera; family Phyllostomidae; genus Tonatia; species Tonatia bakeri. Next base: position 16,893 of record PVIA01001629.1, read on the forward strand.
ATAATCCATCAGCGGTTGTTCTGGTTAGTTCTGTTCGGTGAATAAGTGATTGACCGTTTGCATCCAAGGATCGCAACTGTGCACTCTCCAGCCGCTCCTGCACCATACCTGGCCCGGCCGACAGGGCTAGCAGGCAGGACTAATTGATTCTCATCTCCTTTCCTAATGGGTCTCCAAGCAGCCTGGGGATCTTTTTTAACACAGTACTGATTTTGCACAAACTAGTAAATCCTAGATTCTAGTCCAGTCCTTTCATTATACAAACGAGGAAACTGAATCCCAGATATTTTAAGTGATTTGCTAAAATTCACAAAACCAATTAATGGCAGAGCTGGGACAATAAAGTAATTCAAATGACTCCCCATTAAACCCCCTTTGTCCCAGCACTAGCACTGTTGGTGAATCTCCCTGCTACAGCCGTCTTCGTGTTCAGCAACCTGACTTTTTAGACAATCTTAAAGAAAGAGAATATTACCAATTTTGGATCGTATCTTTGTGCCAAGGGAAATTAGACCAGCTCACCCTCCCAAGCAGACTCACCACTCTGCTGCCGCAGCAGCTCCTCCAGGCCCCCTCTTAGGACAGCCCCGCCAAACCGTACCCAGCACAAACTGCATTCTGGGTACATCATTCTCAGAAGAGTTTAGCCACACATTTTCATTCCATTTACCATTTTCATTCATAGCATGTCTGTACCAATTACCATTCTGCAAAAACACCAAGGATCTTAAGACGTATGACTGGTTTGGGAAGTTAAATGGCAGTTTTAGAATTGCCTTTTTTTTTTCATGTACTAAGAAGATTGGAATAGGTCCAGATAAATATCCCACAATACATACTGTAGATGTTTTCTCAGCAAGGATCTGCTTCTCATGGCACTGCTGGGCATCAATCTTCATTATACATTTTGTATGTATCAGCTGTTCCACTGCAGATTGAGGGCAAACTCTTACTCCAAGGATTCCGACAGGTTACAAATTATGTTGTTATAAATTTGATTCTCACTGGGCCAATCAGCTGAAAGTTCTACCAAGGTTTTTTTGTTTTTTGTTTTTTCTGAGTCATGTAATTCAACCAACGCTCCCCTGTCAAACTTCAGTAACGTGAAGGTATTATCCCTCTTTGTCTCTGAGCGTGTTCTTGTATAATAGCCTCACTTTAAAAAGCACTCAGTTACTGCGTTTCCCTGACATTTCTCCAGCTCTTCAATTGCGATTAGTCACACAGACCAATTTGCAGCCTTGGTTTTTCCAATCTTTTTGACCCAGCTGGTAGCTAATCCTCAGTCTTTTTTTGTGTGTGTGCTGTCATAATTGTTCCTTTATTTGGTTTCCTCTGCCAGCAGCAGTGGAAACGAAACTTACTTTTACTGTAATTTTGGAGATTACTCTGGGCCCTGTAAAATTATGCCTTAGGGGTGCTAATGTTCACAATTAAAGAACAGCAGTGATTCTCCAGGTGGTTGCAGCTTCCCAGGGGAGGGGTTAAGGGTGGTACGATTGCATATAGTGCGAAGACAGGCAGTGCCTTTGTTTCATTAACCCGAGTTATTCTGGAAACCATTTATACAGGATTTTGAGCTTTATTTTGAACTAAAGACTGTAAGAGATTTTTATATTTATATGGAGACATCATGGGAAATGTCCCGAAAGTTTAGGAAAGCCTGAAATGTGTCCCTGAGTCTCTCCTCGGCCTTTGTGCTAGCCTGGGGTGTTCTGGGGAGGCAGAAGGATTTGCCTTGTAAGGAGGCTGAACACGGGTTGGGGGGGTGGGTGCTGACCAGGAGAGAAGTGCTGGTTTTACAATTAGGAAAAGTTAAAGGGCTCTTCTTATACATAACAGGTATGTAGTACATATTCTTTCAATATTTTATTTATTTATTTTTAGAGAGGGGTTGGGGAGGGAGAGAGAGGGAGAGAAACCTCTATGCTCTAGAGAAAGAGAGGTTGGTTGTGCCTCTCTCACACCCCCAACGGGGGACCTGGCCGACAACTCAGGCACATGCCCTGACTGGGAATCAAACCAGTGACTTTCATTTAGCAGGCCGGCAATCCACTAAGCCACAGCAGCCAGAGCATATGTTGTAAATTTTGATGAATTGAAAGTAACTTAGAAATACAGCTTTTAGTTTACTATAAGGTGTCTCCTTTAGCTTTTATAAAAGTTTCTTATTTGGGTTAATCGACCTTCATTTTATATTCACAGCTCCTATAGTAGTAATCTGTTGCAATGTAACAACCCCAAAATTTAGCAGCTTCAAACAATAAACATTTTTTGGTGCCAAACAATCTCTGTGGTGAGGGATCCAGAAATAACTTAGCTGAGAGGTTCTGCTCAGTGTCACTCATAAACGGCTGTCCCAGGTGTTTCGCTCGCATGCTTGTTGTTGGTCCATCCCTCATTTCTCTCCCTGTGGGCTCTCCATCGGGCTGGATGGGTCCTCATAACAGGGCAGCTGGCTTCCCCAGCAAGTGCTGCAGAGAGAGACATGCAGAAGCCACTGCTTCCTTCCACAATAGTAGTTACACAGGCTGACCCACCACGGAGCTTTACAGGGAGTGGAATCCCTGGGGGACAGCCTGCAGGCTGACTCCCACAGCCCCACGTAAAAGTCATGTTTGAAGGAAATTGTAGTCAAAACAATAGCTTTTGTATTCCCATGGATGGCATGCATGGGGTTGAGTCGTGACTGGTTAGTATGTGTCAGTGTATGGCTATGTTTATCATAACTGGCATATAACGTGTATCTTTTTTTTTTACTTGAAAGCACATTTGTATCTTGGATTGTGATTAGAATATCTGATATGTGTTTGCCATTGTCATAGAATAAAAGCTGCCAATCAGAGACAACAAAAATCAAAGATTCAATCTTTGCATCTGCATCAATTGGATGATGCAGTTGTGTGCATCATCCGTGTGTAACTGCTTCAGCTACTTTAGGACAGGCGGGCTGTTGGATTAGCTTCTTATTTTTGTCAAACCACCACTCACATACTTTCCACATACTGCTCTTGTTTATGGAAACGGAAAACCATTTTCTGTTATAGAGCCACAATATAAATGAGAAAATAGTGAGCCAAAATAGGGAAATAACATTATAATTATAACTCAGGAAATACAACTCAGAGTTTTAAAATAAGTTTAGTGTATGCTGAAAATGTTAGCATTTTTTAATGTACTTCAAGATAATTACATTGCAAACATAATACAATTTTTACCATTGTTTCCCAGTTGAAGGGCTTAGGGATGTTTACATTCTTTTAAATCACGCCAAGAGATATGTGTTGTTTTCTTGGCATTGGAACCTATACAAATAATAAAATTAAGAGTTTTCACTATTCATCTGTTACTATTATTTATGCTAGGCAAGTTATCAAATAGCACTTTTAGGTTATTATTTTGTAAATGATCACAAGGCACTCTTCTGCACTGATGTCAAGAGTAAACCAAATCGTCTTTCTAGATGGAAATTTGTCAGTACATATCAAGAGGCCTAATATCCACACCCTGTAATTAGCAATCCCACTTCTACAAATATGTAACAAAGAAATCACTGGAGCCCTGGCTGGGTGGCTCAGTTGGTTGAAACATGGTCGCCTGCACCAAAAGGTTACAGGTGGTTCAATCCCCTGCAGGGCACATACCTAGGTTGTGGGTTCGAACTTGGTTGAGGACATGTGCCAGAAGCAACTGATCTCTCTCCCCTACCCCCTTCCTCTCTGTCTAAAATTAATAAATATATGCTCAGTAGAGGATTAAATTTAAATTTTTTAAATAAAAGATAATAATTGGAGAGAAGTCAAATATATATGTCCATGGCAGCATTATTATTAAAAATACTGGAATAATATCCAGTGGCAAGTAATAAAATAAATACTACATTCTAATTATATTAGTTACCATACAGGCTAAACTACTGTAACCAAAAGACATATCTAAACACAGAAGTTTGTTTTGATCTTGGACAGACTTGCCCCTCCAGCCCTTTCCCTGAAGCCAGACAGTTCAGTTTCTCCCCATATGTTCCTGGTGCTCTTCAAGCTGCAGGCCCTTCACTGGAGCGCAGGGCAAGTGTTTGTGGGCAAGTGAGTCTGTGCTCAGGCCCATCAAGAGGACGCCCAGGTACACAGCAGCTCTCCATCGTGCCCCGACGGGTCCCTGATGATCTTCACAGCCAAATATCGTGGGAACTTCTCTTCCCGGCACTGATGTTCCCGGCTGGGGAGCCTAGGGTGGAGCTGGGAACCCTCTCTCCTCCACTGCCAAGATACCCTCCAGACTCTTAACCACTACACATGGGCGTGGGACCAGCCTGATTTGGGTCTCCGCCCTTGTCACAAGCGTGTTTTGCAATATAGCCTTTCCTAAGTCAGCTGGGCAGCTGCTGGGCTAGCTGCCCACACAGCAACCAAGGAATAGGCGAGAGTCACACGAGGTAACTATGCTGTTCACTCAGCTTTTATTGAATATAGGTTGACTCAAAGTAGAACATCAACATACTTTAACATCCTACTCACACTTTAACAATCTAGGAGGAATATAATACATATATAGCAATCAGCGGTGGATTACGAACCCAAGTTCCAGAGTCTCAGCAAACAGGTCCAGGAGACAGCACGGTGGGCAAGGGAGTGGTCAGCATCTTGTGAGGAAAAGCCAGTCTCATAGGTCGGAGAGGGTCTTACAGGTCTGGATCCAGCAGGGCAGAGCCTCCGGCCGCCGATGCCAAGGGAGATCAGGGGGCATGGAGCAGCACTGTGGTGTGTGGAGCTTGGCTGTCTCAGCAGGGGTCTGGAGCCTGCCTCAGTTATGCCCTTGAGGGCGGTGGACTTTGACAGTTTTCACCCTCCCGGGTTGCTTGATAAGTGTCTTGGCACCCCTGATGGCAAGTGGGGAATTTCCACAGGAGCCTGTCTCTGCAGACATGGTGGTTGTTCTGATCGCGTGTGCAGATATCTTAAGCGTGCCTCCTTGCCAGATACGTCTGGCATGACTTAGGTAGTTTTCCTTCTTGAACTAAAGTGTCAGTGCTGACTGGCAGCCATCTGGTTGACATGAGTGACTCCACTTTATATATTTTATCCTGTCTTGACCACACTATTGCCATGTTATTGGTCCTGCTCTCCACATCCCTTCCTGCCAGTCTCCGTGTGACTTCCTCCTCATATCCTTAGTCATAGGATTTCCGTTCAGGTAATTCTGAAGGGCGGCTGTTGTATACTTTAGTTGTAATTTTGATGTGCTCATAGGAGCAGGCAAGCACAGTTTTGTCCACTGCGTCATCTTGACCAGAAGTCCCCTTTTCGAGTTTCAGACAATGAGGGAACGTAAGTGAAGTCTCCCAGGAGTTCCAATTCACCCTGCACCAGGATCCATTTATTTATTCACAGACCACCTTCCCCTTTACTCTTTCTACCTATTCATTTTTATCCTAAAATTTATCATAATATTTCCAGAAGATAATGCTTACATTACTAAATAGAAATAAGAATAAGTTTATTCATGGTTGCGTGACAAGCAGACTTGTCCCGGTGGGTGAAGAGGAACCTAAGGAAGTATACCAAGATGTTTTAAAAGAGAAAACAATTTTGACAGATAAATAAAAGGGGGAAAAAAAACACATTGTCCTAGGAATCCAGATGTTACTTTCTCTTTTGGGAAACACATCATATCCACAAGGGAGTACTGTGTAGAACTTGTAGAAGATAGAAATAGTTTTTTGTCTTTGGGGCCCAGGCCTGCAAATACACCCAATTTAATAATAGCAACAATAGTTACAGTTGCTTTCATAATCATTTCATTATATGCTAAGCATTTTTAAATGAAGATAGCGAGTCTCAGGTAGGTTAAATGACTTGGTGGAAGTCATTCCACCAACTTCATTGGTGGAAGTTGTGACTGAGCCAGAATTCAGAATGTAGCTATGTTCCTACATGGTTAACCTCTGTTGAAAAGGGGCCGAACACCCAAATCCAGCCCCATTTCCTCTGTAGCTCTTAACCAGCTTGAGTTGCCCCTGCCACATCGTCAGAGGTTCACCTTGACATCCGAGTTAATGAAATTGTTTTACTGTATTGCAGGGCCACAACCTTAATTTTCTTAAAAAAAAGCATTTATAGAAAATTTAATTGTGGCCAGCATTTGACTCAAAAAAAAAAATGTTCTAAGGTAAGTGGGACCAAAAAAGAGCTCAAAGTAGGCCATTTACTGAAATTTCAAATTTGATCAGTACTTTCTCCCAGGGAAAATAGTCTTTGAACCTGTTACAAAGGGAGAGGATTTAGATAAAGTATTTAACTCCTTGAGCTGTCTCCAACACTCCACAGGGTAAGGACGGTACAAAGGATGATTCACTCACCACAGCCGAGCCCAGATTTAGTATTCTCTTTGTGAAGTTTTCCCAGCTCCTAAAATTTTGTGAAACCGAATTTTCCCTTTTGTGATCAGGGCAGCCAGACTAATCTAACCGCCCCAGAGGGCCCACCTCTGGATTCTGTGTTCTCTCTGTCCCAGTGTCTGCTTAGAATGTGCATTTCAGATACATCAGGACCCCTCTTCCCTTAAGGGGCAGAACGTTGAGACATATCACCCCTAGGAACTGTTTTGGGAAAATTTCTACCCAAAGCAAACCCAGGTTTTCCTCAATTGGAGAGTTCCCTTTATTTTATAATAAAACCACAGCAGGTCTCCCTCAGGTTAGAGTATGTGCTTTCCCCCTAAGATTTTTCTTGATCTCCTAAGACCGCTGCCTTCCTTATTTCTAGACATAGGTCCATGACAATAGTTACCTTAACCCCACAAAGTACAAATTCATTTAGGACCCAAGATAGAGCCCAGACACAGAATAATTCCCAGTTCCTATGTCCGTGAGACACCCGTAATCTGAGATTGTCCATTTCGTATTCGCTTGTTCAGGACTGACCGTGGAAGTGGGGGGCAGGCTTGGTGGAGGGAAGCATGGGGGGAAAGTGGGACAAGTGTAACAGCACAAACAATAAGATTTTAGAAAAGGAATATTCCTCACTAGCAGCCATTAAAGCCAAATTCCTAGACAACTCTACAAATATTAAGGCAAACGTGCTCAGCCTACTTGTCCAGGATGCACCAGGGTCCTCCACAAGCCCACGCCCCCACAGCATCCACTGCTGCCAGCCCCTCTGCTCCCTGAGGAAAGTACCACGGATTTCCCCTCATGTCTCTTCTCCGGTGTGTTATGTGTGCTGGGAAATACAAAAACTCTCATGTCACTTGCCAAATTTTTTTTGCTCTGGATCTAATCATTTTAATTGGCTCTTACCTTCTAGTAAATGATTATTGAATGATGGAATGAATTAATATTTAGATTCACCTATTCTAATGCTTATTCTCCTACCTAGAACACACCAAACGTTCATTTATTGTAATAACTAAGTAAAGGAGTAATTACTTGGAGTGAAAATACATGTAACTATATTAAGTACCTGCTGTAGACTCTCAAAATATAATTCCTATAAAGACTAAAGGACACATTACATTGCTAACTCATTATCTCCTTACCTGAAAGTGCTTTAGAAATAAAAGAATTTCAAAATTGCACGGTATTGTTTCATTGTCACATTGTCAAAGGGTGAAAATGATTTATTCTTTTAACAAATATTTGTCAAGCCCCAGCTATGTGCTGGCCTCAGAGACTTAGGGGTGTGTCAGGGAGTGAAGTGGGGGAGGGGCTGGGAGAGGCTGGAGGAGGCAGTCGATGCAGGGGTCTCCCCAAGGCTGAAGCCAGGGCGTTTTTAGGAGCGTGAGCATGCGTGTGACGTGACTGGTTTGCTCCAGTGCCAGTAACATTAGAAGGAAGGATAGGGTGGATTTCTTGTGTGTGGGTTTTTTTAGTATAGTTGACATACATTACATAAGTTTCAGGTGTACAACATAGTGATTCGACACATAAATAGATTTTAATGGACCTGCTAAGGTATATGTTCACCCAAATGGTAGGAAAACTATCTTTGATTTAGACAAATTAAACCATCTTTGATTTAGAAGGAACCAGACAGATAAGGACTTTATAAATAAAGACTCAATTCAATATTACCTGGCTTTGACAGTAGGGGGCGCCATGAGCCAAGGAATATGGGGGTGGATCTAGAAGCTGGAAGACAAAGAAGTGGGTTTCCCTTAGAGTCTCCAGAAGTTACACACACACACAAAATAGAGGGATTGAGACACGTCTTGGTTTTATAATTTTGTTTCATTGCTGTTAATCAGTATGGTGTTTCAGAAGTTTCAGTACAAACCAGGAAGTGAGAAAAAGGATAATGGGAAAGAAGGGGAAGGGTCATCAAGTGACATGTATAAACGACCCAGGGACAAAGCCAAAGTGGGTAGGATTGAGTGCAGAGGTGGGGGTGGGTGGGGCGGGGGAGAGTGGTGGGGGGGATTGGAGACAACTGTACTTGAACAACAATAAAAAAATAAAATATAGCATCCATTCATAATTTTAAAAGTTTAACAAACTTGGACTAGAAGGGAATTTCCTTCCCTCTTATTAATAAGGTATTTTGAAGATAAATCTAAAGAAAACAACGTATTAATAATGAAATGTTGAAGACGTTCCCTTTAAGATCAGGAACGAGACAAGGGCGCCGTCATCTCCCTTTCTGTTCAGCACTGTACTCTGCCTGGCTAACAGAGAAAGGCAAAATGAAGTAGTCAAACGGTTTTTTAAAAGGCATTTGCAGTTCAAGTGCTTAATTTGTAAAGCTGTTACATTTGCACTTTGTGGTAACTTGGTATAAAATAATGTGAAACTGCCGTACACTTTATAGTTCTATGTTAATGCCTTCCCATCTCATTGTTCACTAAATTCTGTCAATAACCAGTGGCAGGATTTCACTTTTAAGTAATTGTGGAGACATTCCGTATGTATTTTCATCCTCTAAGCCGCTTCTGCAGAAACATTTTAATTCCTCACTGCCGTGGCTGTATCAGATATAGTCACGAGGCTCCACGTTTTGGAAGAAGACTGCTCACCACCGCCGCCTGATTGCATTAGAGTCTCTGTTCTCCCTGTGACACGTGTGTGGCGTTGACATCACGTCCCTCACGCCAGTTATCTCGTTACTGAGATTGTCAGGAGGTTTTGTAACTTCCAACTCACAAAGGCATCGTTTCTGTGCTAATTATTGTTTTGTGCTTTGGGGCAAGGTGGATGCTGAGTCCAAAAAGAACGTACAAGGCCCAGAGGCCCAGACGTGTCGGGACACTGCTTGTTTTAACTCATGCCACTGCGAGCAGCATTCTGTCAAACTCATACTGGAGAGAGGTTTTGGTGATATGCTCCCACACCGACATTAGGGCAGAACCCTGATTTACAGATTTCAAGCAGAGTTCTCATCTAGTTTTCCATTTTGATTCCATAAAAAGCAGCTCAAGAAGGAGGGGCTTTCATATATACGTGAAGTGGTGGGATGTTATGTTGAAGGAAAAAGAAACAGAAGACTGGGCTTCAGATGTTACCTCTGCTGTGTATGTCTAAAAGACTTGTCTCATGCAGAGTGGGCACAGCAATGCTGTTTCTTTGATTATGAGAATTTAATGAGTTAAGGTACAATAAGGTGTTTCATATATGATAAAACTTTATACCAACGTTAGTTTCATCGAGGGAAGATTTACAGCTACTTCTTCAGGGAGCACAGCTTTCATAAAGAAGCCACAGAACTTATACTTGATGGAAGGCAGCTGGAGCAGGGACTGAAAAGAATCCAAGGACCAGATTATACCATTGTTTGCATCAAGATAGCCTACAGCGATAAATCAGCTGCATTCATTCCCATGCACCTGCAAATGAAAGCCAGCCAGGGAGGATATGTGCAGGCACTCCTAACGGTGGGAAAAAATCAAATCAGACTACTGGTGTGTTTGAAATTCTTCAAGCTTGGGATGATACAGATGGATTTTGCAATGCTTATGGTAAGGAAACATGTCTTTCCTATTCTGCCACAGGCCATGACTTTTTTTAATTAATTAGAGATTAATGTCTTTTAAAAAATTGGCTATGTCTTCTCTAATGCTTACAATGTAGTAGAACAGGGGTGTCAAACTCATTTTCACCAGGGGCCACATCAACCTGTGGTTGCCTTCAAAGGGCCGAATGTAATTTTAGGACTGTATAAATGTAACTACTCCTTAACTAGGGGCAAGGAGCTTGGCGCTGCCGCCAGGTAGAAACAAGGTGCTGGGCCAGATAAAACAAGGTGGAAGGCCAGATTCGACCCGCGGGCCTTGTGTTTGCCACCTGTGTAGTAGAGAACCTGGTGTGAGATGTCCAAAGATCAGCTTAATGGGAAATGATAAAAGTATTTTTATTTTTATTTAACAAGCACTTATTGATCACTGATTATGTGTAAAGTGTACTAAGTGCTGACCTATGAAGTGTGGGGAATAAAGAGGAAGACAGAGGCGCTGTGTCCTCACTGGAGAAAGGTCGCAGGGTCACAAGGAAGTAAAAGCTGCCTGGTGCAGCTCGGTTGGTTGGGTGTCCTCCTGCAAAGCCAAATGCTGGTTCGATTCTCAGTCAGGACACGTGTCTGGGTTGCCGGTTTGGTCCCCTGCTCGGGGCACGTACAAGAAGCAACCAGTCAATGTTTCTCTCCCATGTTGATGTTTCTCCCCCTCACTGTCTCTCACCCTCCTCCCTCTCTACAAAATCAATGAAATCTGTAAAAAGAAGTCAGGAAGCAGAACTAACCCTTAAGTGTGGAAACGCGTCAGGTCCCTGAATTGGAACTTGGTGGGGGGGACAGTGTGACTCCTTACCATCATGAGATCCTGGTCCCAGCACAGTCATGTGAGGGCCGGTCATAATCCTGTTCCACAGAAACAACTTTGATCCCGTTTTAAATCGCATTCATTTCATTTACTCGGTATTTTTGTTTGTTTGTTTAAAGCCAGCCACTATACCAGTAAATGGTTTAGATACAGCGATAAATATAACTGTTAATTCGTGTCTTAAAATGTCTTTTCGTCCCACCTTTCTAATGCTCTCAGAGTTTACCCTTGTCTGTGATTTGATAATCTCAGTAATTCTAAAGGTTTTATTTTTACTGGGGAATAATAGTAATTAATAAAGTAGATAACTTTAGACTTGCCTTTGTGTGACAGTCCTCTGCAGGAAAATGGTAAACCATTAAAACGGAGGAAAAGGCAGGACAAGTGAAAACCCCTAAGGCTGAGATCTTCAGCCCGGTCTGCACACTGCAAGCTCAGGAGCCTTTCTTTCCCAAAATTAGTCAGCCGCACACATGTTCAAGTTTAATTGCTATGCTACCATCCTTGACAAGTTTATTTCACATTAGATTATTACATATGAAGGGCGCCAGTGAACAGAAGTTAAAGTGTGTGAGTAGTAATGAGTCGATGTAATTTTTTCTGCTTGCTTGGATGGGATGCCCACAGGCTGACATTTCTCATCATCCTAGCCCTCTGATAGGCACTGTGTTTATTTCTCCTCGGAGGGCAGTGCAGGTGTCCTCTCCTGGGGAGTCATCTTGTCCTTTCCTAGGCTCCTCTCCACCACCATTCTCGGACTATGTGCATTCGGCTCATAAATTCCAGTAAACAGTTATTAAACCTTCAGGGCACCCATTTTGTTCTGAGGCGATACCTTGACAATCCCGGGCAAAGCAGCTGCAGTCCCGCATCGGGAACTGGAGATGAAAGCGTGCACTGCTGACACTCTCAGTAAGGAGCCGGCAAGTAGAGTATGAGCAGTGAGCCCCGTGGAAGAGTCGATGTGTTGCACTTGCATAGCAAACCCACCCTGCCCTTTCTCCAAAAGTCCTTCAGGGGTGTCCAGACTTTTTGGCATGTCTGGGCCACACTGGAAGAAGAGTTGTCTTGGGCTACACATTAAATACAGTGCAACATGTAATCACAAAATAACTCAATGTGTTAAGTAAATTTACGATTCTGGGTTGGGCTGCTTTCACAGCCATCCTGGTCCACGGATTGGACACCCCCCTGTCATCCATAAACCCCCTTTGGAAAGGGGGCCACGTTCCTCGATGATTGAAATTAGACAGAATTTGAAGTTTTGTGTTGTAGATACAATGTTATTTTCTCCCATCCCCTGTATGTGAACATGAAGCAGTTACATAATTTCATCGTGGTGAATGATGGTGTGCTATAAAAATACATGTGCTCCCTGTGGCAGGAGCAGTGGCACCACGTAGTTCCTTTGATTATTCTTTGGGCTTAAGACTCTTTAGCTATCTGCAGAAGTAACACAAAGTAACAGAAACAAACAGCGCTTTACCCATGTGCTCATTTGGGGTGAGTGTTGAGTAGGCAAGGCAGAACTGCTCCACCTCCCGTGAGAGCTTTTAATTTCTGTATGTGTTTGCAGTAAAGGAAGCACTGTGAGTCCCATGGCTGGAACAGGGAGCTGGTCGTTTATTTGGTCTGCATGCCAGGCGTTAGTCTAGTCATTCTGCTGGTGAAGATTAGTTCTCTCCCTCTGCCAAAACGAGACAGATCTCGCCTGCTTGCGTATGATCTGCAGTGTCGCCCCGTGCAGCTCTCGCTATCGTAGTGTGCTGTGTCTGCTCCAGGATGCGGTGGGTGGCCCCATCCGAGAGCGTGATGTTTTCTAATCCCGACCCACACACTGATGTCAAAGTATTTGTGTTCTTTCTCGGGAGCGTTATGTTCTCCCACCAGCAGTCACTAAGCCAGGAAAACATGAGGGTACTTTGCAATAGCTTTTGGAGTATACTTTTTTATTTTCCATTGAGATTTCTAGTGCTTATATGTTGAAGGTCAGGTGTGATGTCACAGTCTTAGTCATTAACTGTCTACCTATTGCTGAGTGTGTAGCTCCTTAAGCCCGGGCCTGCAGTGCTTTTACGCAGATAAACGTGCGTAAGTGCCAGATGGTGAGAAGCTGCCTCAGAGCCAGCGCAGAGCGTACCCAAAAATATGCCACTTTCCATCATTCCAATAGGAGATTATGGAAGGAACTTGGGTCATAATGAATGAGAATAGTAAACAGAATTGTTCAGTGAATTTTAGTGATGTGATTATTTGTAAGTATTCCCTTCCTCAGAGCCTGCCTTTCTTTTTTGCTTATCCTTCCCTTCTCCCCCTTTCTCTCCTCTTCTCTCTCCTTTCCTCCCCTTTTCTCTCTCTCCCACCCCCCCTTCTTTCTATTTTCTCATTTTAGTATCTTCATAACTCAGAAGACTCTTTGTTTGGAAACGAGGTGGAGGATTATTGATTAGGGAATTTCTGATGCTTTTTTCTACTCACGGTTAAATGCCAATATAAAGACTTATTTCATCACTCAGTGACCATTTATCTCTACAGAAATACTGTTATGGATTGGAGGCTGGGATTTTAAAAAGAGAGGGGATACAAACTGACTGTTCTTTTGGCAAAAGTTTAATAAATTGCTCTCTTTGTGCCAAGCAGTTAACACTGTATTTAATCTTTGTAACAAGTCTACTAGGGACTCACATCACAGCTGGTTAAGTGGCCAAACCAAGATACAAAACCTTGCAGCCTCATGCTGAACCCCATGTCCTTGACCCTTGTGTTCTGCTGCCTGGGATGAGAGCCCCGTAGAGAGAAAGCCGGTTAGAAGCAAGTCACGGGCCATTCCCACACACAAGGGGAGAGGACTGGACAAGACGACGAATGTCAGGAAACACGGACCACAGAGGGGCTGCTCTAGTGGGCCTGCCACGGAGATGTGCAGCTGGTAACACAGACACTCAGGAGTTTGAACTAGGGTGGTGGTCATGCAAAGAGAAAGGCAGACTCAGATTCCAGAATTATGTCTAGGAAATAGGATTTCTTGCCCATACCGTATCTCATGTGAACCTCAAAATATCTCTCTGAGGTAGGTGCCCAGAAAATCCTTACTTCACAGAGGAGGACATAGGCTTTAAAAAGTTAAGTGCCTGTATAACATACATCCTAGCTCCAATGCTGGGGTCTCAGCCTAGATTTGAATGCAAGAAGTCAGTGCCCAGAGGTCACACACTTAGCCATTTTCCTTTCCTCGGACTTAAAAAGTACAGAGGATTTAAACACAAAAAGGTAACAAAATATTGAAAATGACTCTGACATTTTAATCCATTTCAGCTCGGAATGGGGGTGTTAACTGTAATAGAAATGTCTCCAGTGTCACCAGTAAGGTAACACATGCTGGGCACGCACTGCATGTGCTGAGCACTCAGTGTGCATTATCACGTGGAACACTCCCAACAGCCCGTGATGATGACGCTCCTCCCTGTTTTACAGATCAGGAAACAGGACTGTGTCTGTGCCCACTAAACTCTAGTTTCCACATACAGCACCTCTGATGTCTGGCACATAAATTTTAGAGTCATGATTTAAACTCACAACAGCACCACTCTGTCTCCCGGAGAAGACACTGCATTCCATTGTAGCCCTAGTATTTCTGAGGCCATAGCAGGATATTCAGATATGGATGTTCAGCACACAGCTAAATTCTGTCCATGGAACTTGAGAAATAGGTCAAGGCTAGAATAACCCATCAAGGAGCATCCATGTGGAGATGAAAAAGCCTTCAAGAGGAATGAGATCATTGAGTGAAGGTATAAACCCTAAAATAGAACCTTACAGAACACCTGCCTTTAGAGGTCAAGGGGAGGAAGAGGCATTTTAAAAACTACTGCAGACATACACATCGGAGAGATAAGCTGGAGATGCAGATGTGAAAGCAAAGGAGAGAGAAGGAGGGTTGTCAGCAAAATCAACCACCACAGAGTAATCGAAGAGCCTCAATATTAAGGCAAGGTAAATGAGTGGGAGGATCTGGAGGTTGCGGATGACTTTGGATGAGCAGATTCAAGAAAACAGCCTTAGTGTCTGTGTGGATGGGAGGCCTGGGCTGTGAAGGAAAGACTGGGTAGCAAGGATGTAGAGCTCACCCGTGTAAACTTGTCTGTGATTTTGGGCTAGCTAGTAGTGAGTGGGTTGACTATGAGAATAGGAGCAGTCTTGTGTGTTGCAACCAGAAGGGACTCAAGTAGGAAGAAACTGAAGATGGCAGAAAGACAGTAGCCTGTTGAGTAGACAAGGGGAGAATGAGGACGGGACCAGTAATAGGAGGGGCCGTTCTCAGAAAGGGCAAGAGACATGGTACCATTTGAGGTAGGAGAGGAGTCTGAAGAAAGTACGGAAGAGTAGAGGTTCAGTACCAAAGAATGAGGGCCCTTGATTTTTTTTTTAAAGAAGGAGGTAAGTTCTTAGTACCTAGAAAGCAGAGGGAAAGATTTCAGTAGAGCAAGAAATATTTTAATTAATTAAGTCAACAGTTGACAAATGTTTATTAAATGCCTACTGTGAAATAAGCAGAAAATTTCATAGAGAAGACAACAAGGATACAAATTAAGAAACACAATTTGGTAGCCAACCGAGAAGAAACAGTGAGAACGTGCCGTGGAACCCCACAGCATGGTTTCGTAGTTTTGCCCTGCTTCTGAAGAGCAGGTACTGGAAGAAGTTAGTGGTGCAGCACCGGGCTGGGGCCTGAAATGGTGAGAACAGCAGACAAGCATGGATTCTTCAGGCCAGCAAAGACAATACTGGCATGATCTAAGCTAAGCAATGAGGTAAATGAACAGAGAAGAGTTAGAATCTAAAGACTGGGATTTGGGCCCTGACTGGGACGGTCAGTTGGCTGGAGTGTCATCCTGTACATGAAAAGGTCACAGGTTCGATTCCCGGTCAGGACACAAACCTAAATTGCAAGTTCAGTCCTCAGTCAAGGTGCATGTGGGAGGCAATGGGTCAACGTTTCTCTCTCTCAAAAAAAAAAAAAAATGAAATAAAAACATATCCTCAGGTGAGTATAAAAAAAATTCTAAAGACTGATTTCGGTGTAGACCAAGTTGCCAGAAATGAGGAAATAAAGTGCTTATAATCAGAAAAGTCTGAGACTTTGAAGTCAAATAGTTCCAAATCAAGCACTTTATAATGTTCCTTCTCTGCAGTTTCTGAGGTTAAATAAGGAATTATGTATGAAGCCAAGGTATGGGCCAGAAGTAAAAATAAATGGATGAGAGGAGGTAGCAAGATGACTGACTAGGCACCTAAGTCACAAGACAGGTGGGGTGTTCAGATGGGAGTCATAAACACGGCAACAAGGGTAGGGTTTGGATGTCAAGGTTCAAAAATACAGGTTGATGGAGGCAGAACAACAGTCTAAAAATGACAGTAAGGAATAAGAGTGTTTTGGGGGCTGATTGTGTCTTAAGAATTGGAAGTTCAACTTCAGAATCAATCTAAGACCGTAGGAGACTTTCACTGCACCACAGAACTAGGAGGCAAAGGCAACAGGAAGTGACTGAGAGAAGCCAGGCGCACAGCAGGACGGGGAAAGTTGGTTGGAAGCAGACGTAAAAATGGTTTCCTTGCCCTCTATCCTGTCACTCCTTCACAGGTGACCTTTCTGATCCTTAAAAGTACCCATAGGGCATTATCCCCATTTTACAGACGAAGAGAAAAAAATCTGGTTCTGAATGTAAATCTTGACTTGACTGCAAAATCTGAAGTCTTTCCACCACAACACGCTGACCCTGTGGTCTTAAAGTGTTACTGCAGCTCCTAAGGACTAACTGCATATCATGTCTGACTTATATGGAGTGGGTATGAAACAGTATATTTCTTTTTATTTTTTGAGTATAATTGACATATATTAGTTTCAGGTATACAACATGATTCAGTATTTGCATGTATTGCAAAATAATCACCAAAATAAGTCTGGTTAATATCCATCACCCTAGTTACAGGGTTTTTCTTCTTGTGATAAGAAATTTTAAGCTCTCTTAGCAACCTTCAGGGATGCAATATGGTGTTATCTCCTGACCGCACGCTGTACATGGCATCCCCGTGACTTATTTCTGTTATAACTGGAAGATTGTACTGTTTGGCCCATTTTACCCGCCTCCCACCCTGGCAACCACCAGTCTGTTCTCTGTGTCTGTGAACTCAGTTTTTCTGGTTGGTTTTTGTTTCATTTCAGTATTGCACATTTAAGTGACATCACATGGTATTTGTCTTTTTCTGTTCCACTTAGTGTGATGCCAGTGAGGTCTGCCCATGTTGTCATAAAGGGCAGGATGTCCTTTTTGTGGAATATTCCAGTATGTGAATGTACACTTTCTTTGCCCACTCATCTGCCAGTAGCCCCCAGGTGCTTCCGTGCCTTGGCTGTTTTAAATGTGCTGCAGTGACCTTGGGGTGCAGGTATCTTCTTGAGTCAGTGTTTTCGTTTTCTTTAGATAAATACCCAGAAGTGCATTCGCTAGATCACACAGTGGTCCTATTTTTAATGTTTTGAGGAACGGTCATTCTGTTTTCCACAGTCGCTGAACCAATTTACATTCCCACCAGCAGTGCACAAGGGTTTCCTTTTATCCACATCCCTGCGGACACTTGTTCCTTTTTCTTTCATGCAAAGGTCATATATGCAAAGTGGCTTCCAAGTGCCAAAGGAACATAAAGGCCAAAGAACAGCTCAGGCAAGTCCAGCTTGTCTAGTTTTAATAGGGAACTTAGTCAAGGAAACAGTCTTGGGCAGCAGCAGGACAGAAAATGAGTCCCTGTAATGCTCACCCCCCACACCATTTAGGTTCTATCCCTCTAAGAAATGGACTTACATATTCGGAAAGGAATGCAGGGAGGGGTGATGGAGTGGAACAAGGGGGCCAGATACTGGGGCTCTGACATCAGGGCAGGTCAGACGTTACAGGCGCCTTGCCCCAGGCGAAGGATTAGTGGCAGTTTGTGATTAACCTGAAACCTTTGTGCATATTCCAGAGTCAACACCAGGGAGAGAGGGGTGGCGCAAGGATTCAGGTTTTGTAGATTAGTTTTTACATGGAGTCAGCTTTTTAAGATGAAGCCAACTCTGTCTACCCACCTGTCTTTTCTATGACAGCCGTTCCAACAGGTGTGAGGTGACATGCCATAGTGGCTTTGACTAGCATCTCTCTGGTGATCAGTGATGCTGGGCACATTTTCATGCACCCATTGGCCATCAGTATGTCTTCTTTCGAAAAATGCATGTTCATATCCTCTACCCATTTTTTAATTGGGTTTTTTGTTATGAGTTGTATGCACAGAGTATTTCTGTGTGCTTCTATTGAATTACATTCACCTTTAAAAATTCTGTATGTTCGCATATCTAGTACTGTATATTTAAATCTTAATTTTTCTTAAAAAAAAAACCATCTTGGACCCTTTTCTTCGATGATGTTAAGGAACTTGCAGATATGTCCTAGATGATCGCATTGGATTTCTACAACTATATCCTGAACCACTCAGTTAATATTTACATTGCATTATTTTTCAGGTGTGAAAATGAAACCAAATTCAAAACAGAAGAAGTATTTTGGGCTTACAACTTCTGCCCAACTCCGTACTCTTGGACTGCACTTCTGGGCCTTATTCTATACCTTGTTTTCTTCGCACCTGGTAACCAAGCCTGCATTGCTACTGTTGTGTTCCTTAAATTGTCTCTCCTTAAAGGAGACAAGCTACTCTTTTTAAAATTTCTTATATACTGCTCACCTGAAAATTTTAATTCCATATTTCTCAGGAATGGGACCGATGCCTTGGACTGTGAATTCTGAAATATATCCCCTTTGGGCAAGAAGTACAGGAAATGCGTGCTCGTCTGGAATAAATTGGATTTTCAATGTTCTGGTTTCACTGACATTTTTACACACAGCAGAGTACCTTACATATTATGGTAAGAGGATCTTTTTCCAAGTATATATTGTTTTTATTTTTCCTACTTTATTTCTAGATATGCTAATCATTTCTGCTTGAAAGACTATATTATTATATTTTTGCTGTTATAAATATCTCTACATGGCTTTCTCCTTTCCCCGAATGCTTGGATGTGAACCGGGGGGAGGTAAGAGGAACTGTCCCTTCCAAAGCAGCACTGCTTCTTGTCCCCCAGGGCTTCCCAGCTCCCAGCCACCCACCCACCTTCCCAGCCAGAAATCTTCATGGCACAGCTTTTAGTTTAATGAGGAGACAGAACAGGGAATGGGGGAGAGGTGTAGGCAGGGAGTCTGGGCCAGTGCTTGAGAATGCCCCATGGCAGGCAGGGATGCAGTCGTGACCAGGAGCGGACTCCGAGTAGGGCAGAAAGCAGCCCCTGCAAACGCCGTGCTGCAAGTGGTGCCTTCCGCTGCGTCATCCGTGCTTTCCAGGCGGCGCATGTGTGTTTCAGTGTCACCGGGACCAGCTCTGACCCTGTCAGAACTGTACACATGTCAGGAGTGTTCAAGTGAAAATGTGTGGAGACCATAACTCGGAGAAACAATACTGGGAAGTGGCTGAGTTAGGAGAAAACTTTGGGAAGCTACTTCAAGTTCATTTTTACTAAAGTGAAAAGACTTTCTCTTCAACAGGAGGATTTCTTCATTTTATAAGTTTATAAACTGGTTGGATTCTAAATGATAAGCCTCTGGTGTACGTGGAAGGCCTGCCACTCAGACCATTCTCCGACCCCCACCCTCATTCCTCCCGCATCCCTCACCACATCCAGGGATTTCTGTTGGCGGGAACAGGTTCAGGGGCCCGCTCCCCAACCCCCCACTACCAGACTGTAAATCCCTTGTGCTCAGGCCGGGACGCGGCCTTGCTCGCCATTACATCCCCAGTCCCTTCCGTGCATCTTAGTCACTTGATGAGAGTGCCGAGCAGATGAATAATACACGGATGAATTTTTGTAGATAAATGATGAATGTAAGAAACACTTGAAAAATCTAGTCCTCCTCTCTTCTAAACATGCTGAACTGTTATTTAGTTTTATATTATATCTAAAAGTTTATTACCTTTATAAACCCTTCTTTCAGTCACCATTTAGAACAAATATTAGTATAATATTTACTCATATTTGCTGACTTGAGAATGCTTAACATTCAAAAACTCAAGTACAGACTGGTATCCTGCAACAGCACTTTTTGTGGAAAGGGATAGACCAAATGATAATTCACGGTAAGACTTTTGATAGCAAACCTCCTCTTGAATTGATGCTGCCAGAAAAACACGAGGCAGCAGAAGTAAACGTTAACTAGGGCATAGCCAGGCTTCTTTCAAAACTACGCAGTTCGAAGCAGCTTTTTGCTGTGTGTGAAGTCAGGTTTCCGTCAGGCCGGCACACTGGTCCATTAGGGCCACTGCTGGCTAACAGCGGAACGATAGTTCAATCCAGGTTGTTTTTTTCCGTTTGGGGATCTATGTTTTAATCTGTATGTTATAATTTATGTCAGGTATATATTTCTATTCCTGATTTAATGAATATATGCCATAATGGTGTATGTCTGAGGGAATACCATGTCTTCTTTTATTCCCTCCTTTATTTCATAAAACCTCAAATTTTGATTCCTCCTGAAACTGTGCTGCTGAGTCCCCCCTGGACCCTACTCAGTAATGTTTATTACTAAAAAGTCACCAGATACCATTTTGTCATGTGTGACTAAATAGAAGCCTTGGAGAGCACTGTAGTCAGACATGATCTGTGATTCTCCATTTTGTATGATTCAATTAAATATGTATTTTAATCTGAAACTTAATATAAGACTCTAATAAAATTGATTTCCTTCAGAATAAAGCTGAGGAATATCTGCACTGTTTAACAATCCTGCCAAACTCAGTACAGACATCTCCTTTTTTCATTTTCATTCCAAGAGGGAATAAAACGATAGTCATGTAACTGACTTGCCCATTACTTGGAGCACGTCACAGCTTCCTGGGCACCCCCCGCCTCTGGGTTACTCACACGTCTCACCAGTGGAGACTACTGAGGCACTTTTGGCATTTGCCTGCTTTCGATTCCTCGGTAGAACCATGTATCTTAATAGAACTTCCTTGTTCGGAATCTGGGTCACAAGCCAAAAGCTATATGGCTGTTAAGAGTCATCCAACCATTGAGCTGTTTAGCACTGACAGATGTGATGAGTTGCTGCTAATCATGCCACTGCTCCTAAACTGTGTGAGATGATGTGTGTTTCCTCAAGATTAGATTCTATAAAGCCAAACTAGGTTTGGTCTCTTGCAGGAGTTTTGCAGCCTGATTTAATCTAAAATATTTTATCACCTGCACTTATATATTCCTATATTACCATCATGACTGCCATCCTTTCTTTGTCCCTCTCCATTAAAGATTCCATTTCTGTTCTTACCTCCACAGTTTTGATTATCTGTAATTGGAACACAGGATTTCATCTCCTTTCATTTTCTTTCTTAAAATTCCCCCAGTCTCCAAGAACTAGATTGTCAGGGTCCCCATTTTGATGGAAACATTTCCAGTTGATTAGTCAGACCAATCTTGTTCTGTTCTGTCTCTAATAGCAACTCTTCTCCCCTTGTCATTCAGTAGAATTTAATAACAGCTATCACTTTTTTTGAGCAACTAGCATCCAAACTTCTGATAGGCATGCAACATACATTATTTCTATTCTTTTTATTTCTGTATAGTTAGTAGTCAATATTATATTAGTTGTATTAGTGTCAGGTACACAATAGTGATTCAGCATTTTTATATCTTACAGTGTGATCACCCACTAATTCTAGTAATCATCTGTCACCATGCAACATTACAGTATTATTAACTGTTTTCCCTTCAGTGATCTCCCCACTCCCTCCCTTCTAGTAACCATCCCTTTGGTCTATTTCTGTCAGTCTCTTTTTCTTTGTCCATTTGGTTTTTGGATTCCACATACAAATGAAACCATGTGGTACTTGAATTTATCTGCTTTACTTATTTCACTTAGCAGAATACCCTCTGGCTCCAGTGGCAAATGGCAAGATTTCATTATTTTCGATTGCTCTTTAATATTCCATTACGTGTGTGTGTGTGTGTACCACGTCTTTTTTATCCATTCATCAATGGACACCTAGATTTCTTCCATATGGCTATTCTAAATAATACTGCAGTGAACATAGGAGTGCATGTATCTTTTCAAATTTATATTTTGGATTTCTTCAGATAAATACACAGAAGTAGAATTGCTGAGTCATATGGTATATCTAGTTTTTAGTTTTTTGAGGCATCTCCATACTGTTTTCCATAGTGGCTGCACTAATTTGCAGTCCTGTGAATAGTGCATTGAAGGTTCCCTTTTCTCCACATTCTTGCCAATACATGGTATTTGTTTACTTTTCGATGACAGCCATTCTGACTGGTATGAGGTGGAATTTCATTGTGGTTTTGATTTGCATTTCCCCAATGACTAGTGACATTGAGCATTTTTTCATATATCTGTTGGCTGGCCATCTGTATGTCTTCTTTGAAGAAATGTCTTCTCATGGCCTGTGTTCAATTATTGATCGGATTACTTTTTCTTTGTTATTGAGTTATATGAGTTACTTATATTTTTTGGATAGCAACTTCTTATTGGATATATCATTTGCAAACATATTCTTCTATTCAGTAGGTTTTTTTGTTTTGTTGATGGTTTTTGTCATTATGCAGAAAACTAGTGTTTAGAAGTCCCATTTGTTTATTTTTGCTTTTGTTTCCCTTCCTCAAGGGTACATATCCAAAATTATATTACTCAGAATACTATCAAATAGTCTACAACTTATGTTTTCTTCTAGGAGTTTTATTGTTTCTAGCATTAAGTTTAAATTGTTCACCCATTTTGAGTTTACTGCTGTATATGGTGTAAGAGTGGTCCAGATTAATGTTTTTTATGTTATCTGTCCAGTTTTCCCAAGACCACTTGTTGAAGAGACTATCATTATTATATGCTTACATCATCTGTCATAAATTAGTTCACTATAAAAGAGAGGGTGTATTTCTGGGCTTTCAATTCTGTTCCATTGATTTATGTGTCTGTTTTTATGTCAGTACCATACTGTCTTATTATAACTTTGTAGTATAATTTGAAATCAGGGAGTGTTATACCTCCAGCTTTGCTCTTGTCTTTCAAGATTGCTTTGGTTATTTATGGTCTTTTGTGGTTCCATATAAATTTTAGGATTATTTGTTCTAGCTCTGAAATGAATGTCATTGGTATTTGGATAGAAATTGTATTGAATCTGTAGATTGCTTTGGGTCATATGGTCATTTTAACAATGTTAATCCTTCGAGTCCATGAGCACAGGATAGCCTTCCATTTATTTGCGTCCTCTTCAATGTCTTACAATTTTTCTATACACAAATAACGAACAATCAGAATGAAAAAATAAGAAAATGATCCCATTTACAATTGCATAAAAAAGAATAAAATATCTAAGAATAAATTCAACCAAGGAGGTCAAAGACCTCTACTCTAAAAACTATAAGACACTGAATAAAGAAACTGAAGAGGACAAAAATAAATAGAAGGATATACCATGCTCATGGATAGGCAGAATTAGCATCATTAAAATGTTTTTCCTACCTAAACAATCTTCAGATTCAGTGCAGTCCCTATCAAAATGCCAATGGCATTTTTCCCAGAGGTAGAACAAATAATCCTAAAGTTAATATGAACCACAAGGAACCCCAAATAGCTAAGGCAATCTTGAGAAAGAAGAACAAAGAACAAAAGCATCATGCTACCTGATATCAAACTGTACAACAAGGCTCAAGTAGTCAAAATGGCATGGCACTGATATAAAAACAGACACATAGATCAATGGAACAAGATAGAAAACCTATAAAAAAAAACCCATGTTTACAGTCAATTAATCTGTGACAAACTAGGCAACAATATACAATGGGATAAAGTCAATTTCTTTAACAAATGGCATTGGGAAAACTGTACAGACATATGCAAGAAAATGAAACTGGATCATAGTCTTACAAGAATAAACTCAAGTGGATTAAAGATTTAAATATATGAACCAAAACTATAAAATTCCTAAAATAAAACACAAGCAGTAAACTCCATGACATTGCTCTTAGCATATCTTTTGGGTATGTCTCCTCAGGCAAGGTAAAATAAAAAATAAACAACCGGGACTACATCAAACTAAAAAGCTTTTGCAGTTAAGGAAACCATCAACAAAATGAATAGGCAAAGATACTTGCCAAGGATACATCCTACGTGGGGTTAATATCCAAAATATATAAGGAACTCACACCAAAAAAAAGAATACTTAAAAAATAGAGGACCTGAATAGACATTTTTCCAAGGAGAACATTCAGGTGTCAGAAAGGCACAGGAAAAACTCGATGTTATGAATCATCAGGGATTTAAAATTAAAATGACAATGAGCTGTCACCTCACACCTTTCAGAATGGCTATCATCAATTACACAACAACATGCTGGTGAGGATGTGGAAAAAGAGAACCCTCATACACTGCTGGTAGAATCGTGAAGTGGTACTGCCACTGTGGACAACAGTGTGGAGCTTCCTCAAAAAAAAAAAAATTAAAATAGAACTCCCTTATGACCCAACAATTGCAGCATCATTTACTAGAGCTGTGAAATAGAGTATTACTTAGCTGTAAAAAAATAATGGAATCTTATCATTTACAAGACCATGGATGGACCTAGAGGGTATTATGCTAACTGAAATGTCAGACAGAGAAAAAAAAATGCCATTATTTTATGTTCTTTGTGGAACATCAAAAACAAAATAAGTGAACAAAACAGAAAAAGACTCTCAGATTCAGAGAACAAATTATGTTTGCCAGATTGGAGAGGGGTGGACAGATAGGTAAAAAAAAAGTGGAGGGATTAAGAAGTACAAGTTGGTAGTTATAAAAAGTCATGGGAATGTAAATACAGCACAGAGAACATAGTCAATAATATTGTAATAATTATGTATGGTATCACTGGGGTATTAATGGGTTGAATACTCCGTAAGTTGTATAAATGTCTAATCACTATGTTGTATAATTGAAACTAGTATCAACTGAAGTAGAATATAAAAAAAAAACTTTTAATTACACCAGAAAAAAATTTTAATGAAAGAATAACCTTTATGTAATATGCTAATAAGTGCTGTGAAGCCCAAAAGTAGACTATAACAGTCTAAGAGCAGGAACAAGGATGCTATTTAGGAGACTATTGCAATAGTGCAGATGGAAAGTGAATCTGATGGGATTTCCTAACAGATTGGATATTGGAGGGGAGAGTAAGGAAAAAGTCAAGGTTGACTCCCAGACTTTGGGCATGAGAGACTGGAAGGACAGAGTTGTCATGTACTCCATTCAGTCATGAAATCAGCAATGTCATCATTTTATGTCATCGTGGAAATACGAGATAAAGGAGAATGAGATTTCTCCCTTAAGAGTATCTCCAGTCTGGCAGAAAGACAGATGAACACATGCACATAATTATGATACTTCCTGGTTATTACTATAGGGGGCCTCAGCAACGCACTATGACAGTACCTAGGAGAGAAACAGTTATCTCTATCCAGGGAAGACTTAATAAAGCACAAGTTATATATGAACCTGTTCTATCCTTCTTGAGTTTGGCATTTCATGACTTTAGAAAACTAAATTGCATTGTATTCACGAGGTTAGAACAATTAGAGTTACCAGGCTGGCAGTAACTTCTTGGTTCCATTTCAGACCACAGTTAGGTATGATTAACCAGAAAGAAAAGTGGAGGGATTAAGAAGTACAAATTGGTAGTTATAAAAAATAAGTACTCTTTCCAATCTAGGTATACAGACACACACAGCAGGGTCTCGAATAACTTCGTTGCATTCAATGTTGTTTTGTTAGAACATTGACAAAATGCCACATGAACTTAACTCTTACTTATATCAGTTAGCCGATGGTAAAAGGAGTTTTGTCACAGTTAACCCTTGAACAACACAATTTGACCTGCACAGTTCTGCTTATGCATATGGATTCTTTTCACTAAATACAGTACTATAAATGTTTTGTCTCTTCTTTATAATTTTCTTAATCTTTTTTTGTAGCTCTCTTATTGTAAGAACACCATATATAACATATAACATATGTGGTAATCAACTACGTTAATGGTAAAGCTTCCAGTCAACACTAGCTATCAGTGGACTTTGCGGGGAGGCTAACGTTACATGCACAGGGAGTAGGGGCTTCTAACTCCAACGCTGTTTAAGAACCAACCACAGACTGTTTTACCTCAGTCCCAGGAACCTGCTGATGACGTTCAGTGAGGACTTACTGTATATTATTTTCCATCTCAGGGGCCTTCTTCCTGTATGCCGGATTCGCTGCTGTAGGACTCCTCTTCATCTACGGCTGTCTTCCTGAGACCAAAGGGAAAAAACTGGAGGAAATTGAGTCACTCTTTGACAACAGGCTATGTACCTGTGGCGCTTCAGATTCTGATGAAGGGAGATACATTGAATATATCCGGGTAAAGGGGAGTAACTACCATCTTTCTGACAACGATGCTTCTGATGTGGAATAATTTTCAACTGCTGATATATGTAGTTATTTTTAAAACCTTGGGAGAAAAGAGCAATTGGTGACCTCACTGCCCTGCTTCTAATCTGGTTCTTTCCACTCCCACGGTCTAGTGTTGAATGACTTCATATTCTAGAATCTTTGATGGGGAGCAAGATGATAACCATGTTGACATTTTTTCATAAGCAGAAGTGTATAAAAATATATTGACAGAGCTTTTAAAATAAGAATCATTGAACAAATTGTGTAATTCCTTCCTGAGATAGTCTAAAATGAGTATTGTATCCAGTGACTTCAGTGGTATCCGTTTATCCTAAAACCATATATAATCATTAGTGGCAGCTGAGTCACTGCTGCTCTCACTGCATCATATGCGTATGACATAAAGAAGGATTCTAGGATATGGACTAAGGATGGTTGTCTATCAAAGCATGGCCTATTGGCCCTAAATTTTCCTAAGGACAAGTGTTGTATCTGTGATCCGCTGTTAGAAAGGAAATTCCATTTAAGCTTTCAACAAATTAAAAAGTGCCTCCTACAAGGGCACAGCTGTCTTATCTCCTTCGAATTCCACATTTTGGTTTCTCTCTCCAGTTCTGATCTTGAGAGTTCTTTAGAAACTGACTCTGCACAGACTCCCTTGAACATTATGAAAAGCAGGTCTTTTAGGGTATATTTTCATACATATTTTTTGCATCAGTGATAAGTGTACATTTGCACAGATAAGCTAGCAAGTTTTGATAAGTATATTTTATTGCTAGAAAGAGAAAAGATTTTTATGGATCCCTAATTGAGTTAGTCACTTAGGTATGCAACTATAAATAAAAATAGCACTAGATCTTCAACTGCATTTCAGGGTTAGTTTTTGTTCATGCCAAAATCACCTGATAACCATGCCTTTGCTGGCAAACTTCTTGAGTCCTACTGTTTGTGCCTTCATTTGTGTTCTATAAATAGCTGATAGCAGACTACTTTCCCCTTCTTTCATTCAAATAATCTCTGAAACAAAAAAGGCAGGAAATCAGTGACAAAAATCCTGCTGCTGCTATTTAATTAAATAGTAGGACTTATTTTTAACTTATTTTAATTTTTTATTACCATATTTTGCCATATATAATGCACTCCCATGTGTAATGCACACCCATGTTTTAGGCCCAGACTTTAAGGAAAAAAATCTTCCATTTTAACTTTTTAATTCAATTTTTTATATTTATATTTAGAAACAAAACTGATCATTGTATTCCAGGGTATTATTTTGCATACTGATATCGTTATTGCTTTCTAGAATTACACTTTTTAATGCATAAGCATAAATAAAACAATTAAAAGCATTTATACAGATATGGAATTAGAGTTACCCATATATAAGGCACATCTTTATTTTTCCCTCAAAAATTTGGGTAAAAAGGTGCGTATTATACACGGCAAAATATGGTAATCTTCCTAAAAAATTCTCATTTTTTACTTAACAGTACTTGTCTTTTGTTACTCTGAGACCATAAACTGGTTTTCCTTCTGCACATACTTTCTCAATTTCCATGAAAAGTTACTCCGTACATTCCCCCCACCAAAAAAATACATAGATTTGTCATGGGTGTTTCCCTTTACTCATGCTTAGCTTTAATTTTTTTTCTTCTTATCTAAAAAATTGGAATTTTTCTATTGGAACAGATTAATGTTTCTCACATAACACATGTCTTCAAGAAATGTTGACTTTCTGCATTTCTATAATGTCTTTTCAAAGTATTTGTTTTTTTTTGTGTTCCTTTATCACTGAACTCTAATCTTTGCTCTTATATTAAAGAACTATATAGTATGTACAAAATTACCTGCTAGTCCCAATGAAATTATGAATGACTCTTCTGTGGACAGCTAGGAATGCATAAGTCTGAGCATTTTAACATGGCTCTAAACATCTAATAAGGTACACTTAGGAGTGAAAGGAGGCTTTCTCTAAATTCACTGTTTCTGCCAATCTCCGGGTATTTTCTAATGCTCTTTAAATCTGGTTTGTCGCTATCACAATGTCAAAGCTGAGACGGTAGCCAAGGAGGCTCATTCGTTCTCTAAGTCAGCAAGACTACAGTAAGTGCTTCAACAATTACTTTACTGAACTAAAAAATGTTCTCTTCTGATCATCGCAAACAATACAAGATTTTATTTAACAGTGTTTTTTTCTTTGAATTAGGTGCTTTGACCATTGATTTCTAAGGGGATATTCGTATTAATTTGCCCCATAAAAGTTGATGTGATTTCATAGGGAAAATTAGTATTCTATTGCTATTTCTCATCTGTGTAATACTTCACACAGGTGAAGTGGGAAAGGAGCTATTGTGTGTTAAAATAAAAATATGACAGGGAGGAAAAATATTCAGAACAATGAAATACTCAAAGAATTTTTCTGATTTATCTAAGTAGTTGTCTTAGTTCTCCTGATTATATACGCACAGCACTGACTCGGCCGGACTGAAAGCACGGTCGCTGCATTGAAGGAGAAGCGCGACTCTCCCTGTTTGTCGAGCAGAGCGCGGCCTGTGCTCCCCGACGTAAGCAAATGCCGTTTCAGCTCTGTGTCCATAAGTGCACATCACGACAGGGAGAATTAGCTCGTTCTCCTCTGTTCTCCTCAACCCCTTCTTTAAAGGACTGTATGTTATTTATATAGTGATAAATATGCCATATCTTTGAAGTACAGAGAGGTACAGTATAAGGATTATTTATAATTTTTTAAAAACAATATAACTACTTGAAAAGGAACCTTATACAATTAGATATTATTTTTAGATTGGGTGAATATTTATAGCATATCAAATATTTAATGTTTGAATTTTGAAGGTTTTTAATATTATGCACCTTTTTAGTTGTCAGCATCTTTAGCTACCACTGTCAACTTAAAAACATTCCATTTGAAATATCAAATCTATATTTTTAGGATAATTTATATATGGTGGTATTTAACCTACCATATTAAAATGCATTAAACATCATGCTTTAACTAAAATTATAGGTTTGATTCTAAACATACTGCAAATTCAATAAATATATAGATTAAGTTTTAGGAAAATACAGTGAAGAAAGCCCTGTTGAGGCTTCTGAGCTAGCTGGCTGACGTATCTGCACTAGACTTGAGAATGTAACTTTTTGTTGTCATTTGAACACTTAAGTCTAAAGGAAATGTCAGATAAGTATTTGGTATATATTCTTCTTCAACATAAGCATTCCTGATAATTTTGATTGTTACACTTTAGTCAGTAATTGTCCAACACATGATGTTTAATGTATATGTAAGAGATCTAAATTAAAACTAGGTTTAAAAGGTTTGAGATTTTTGTTCACAATCATTTGCAGTAGTTAGTTCACCGATGGAAAATGCTATGAGAATAATGCTATCACGTGCTTTCCCATAACCTTGTTTTACCACTGAACAAAATTTAAGTGTATGAATCAATATGTTTTTGAGTTATTCACTCTAAAATAGAAAATCCATGAAAGCAAAGAATTTAGAAATTATTTACTCTAGTTTCAAAATCAGTTATGCAGAACAAGAATGAGCAGGAAAAATACAGGCTGACAACCTACCCTTTTTCTTTTTCCTCACTAAGTAAAATAGAATGCATTACAATAATCCATGGGTCCCGGGGCAAGATACTCTAGAAAATGCTATCCACATGTTATCTAAGAAAATCTCACAGTGCAATGGCACTAATATAAATACTGTAATACAGTGAGGGGACTGGAAAGATTGTCTTCATTTTATTATAATCAGTTTTTTTAACCTTTCTTCTACTTACAAAATCTCAAATTATACTAAGCCTCCAATAACTGACAGTTGTTGTGATGAGTTTTCAGTTACCAAATTCCAATCTTTTCGCTAACAACAAATACAAGAATGACATGCCAGGCCAGGAGCAGAGAATTCATAATACAGGCTTTATAGCAAAGTGCATTAAATTGTGGATAAAATTTACAGCTCATGTGTAAGTGCTGCCTATAAAAAGACTCAAAATTGTTGTGTGGATAAATTTTAACGTCCTGTTTTCTGTCACTTCCTATTAATTTCCTTAGTCTCCTATATAGTACGGTTAACCTAAGTGATGAAGTGATTCTGGTGTAGCAGTGTATCAGTGGTCAGTATATTCCATCCTGGGTGGGCAATATTGCTGCTGTTTTCTAGAAATAGCAATCATTTAAAAATGCCAAATGGCCAACTACTACCAACTCTTCTATGCTGTCCCTCAGAGAAGGAAATTTGTGTGTGCCAATAATCACCACAGAGGTATTTTGTAAGTGTTAATGATGTTCAGAAGTACATGAAAGAAATTAATCCTAATTTGCTTGTGAGTGTAAAACAATATAACTCCTATAAATCTTTACTTTGTGTGTATAAAATAGTCTGTTGTATTTGAGTGATTTGGTCTATGGAATGTTAAACACCTACCTTCATTTAGCAGTAATATTCAAAATTTTATTTTAGACAGTTGAATTTATGTGTTTGATTTTGTCGTATGAATATAAATGAGAAAAAGAAATGCAGCATACAAGTAAAGGTAAAAATCAATATTTTGTAAGATTTTAAAATTTTAGCAAATTTTAATAATAATCAAATGTCATTCCATCTCAATTAAAACATTAAAAAAGTTGAGATTTAACTTTAGCCAAAGTAGAAATTTATATTTATGTGTCCAAGCTGGTTCCTAGCAGCTCTTGGATTTTATCTCACTTTATGTTATAATATCTTTTATTTATAATGTTCAAATTTCTATTTAGAAGCTCTAATGTATATCTAGATTAAATCAAAAGTTTTATGCTTTTTAAATGTTTTCAAAATGTATATTTTAATTTCTGAGTGCATGTTATACAGTGTTTAATATTCATGTCTTGGCAAATCCAATAGAAATATTTATTCCTACATGTGACATATGGAAAATCTCTTAAAAATTATGACTATGTATCATTTCCTTCAAAGTCATTTAATTCTAGCCTATAGCTGTATCAAGAGTATTGTATATTTTATGGAAATTTAGTGATGTACATGTAAATGTTTTTTAAGTTATTTTATTGAAGTTCAATCTTTACATAAAATTAAAATCTTTTTTTAAAAAAATGTGTCAGTGCCAGAACTGTAAATGGAAATAATCAAATAAAAGTTACGACAATTCATTGCTCACTCACCTTCCCTGCACTTTTGTGTTTCCTCTCATTCTCTCCCTTGGATTTTAGGCTCCACGCTCCACAGTGGGAACATCCACAAGGAAGTATTTGTGCAAGCCTATCATTTTAGTGTTATTTTACCTATTTTGATCATGTGTAAACACACCTTTAAAGGTATTTTATAAAATGTAAAAATTGTCCCAAGAAACTATTGTAAATAGTAACTATAGAATTTTGAAATGAAGTGTTTAGGAACCCATGAAATATTATTTCTGGTTGTTGTCAGAACCAGATGTTAATATGAACCATTGTGTCAGATTGACAAAAATTAGTTTTGGTTGTTGCTTTGTAAATGAGAACAAATTACCTGCTGGAGAACCAGCCAGCTGATAGTCCTTTGGGCACTCTATTGCTCTCTGCTACCATTTTGCCCCAACTATAACTTTTATTAGTAAGCATTATATGTTTGATTTGGGTCACTACTCAACTTACCTCCAGAGTCAGGGTGGGCCATCCTGAGCCCAGCTGCAGAAAGAGCCCAAAAAATCCTTTGAGGACATTAGATCCACTGTCATTCACAGGTTTAACAGTGGAGTTATAACCTAACTGAGGATTCTTGATAATCCCATAAATTATGCACAAAGTGTCCACTGACCTAGACAAGTGAACAGCGCTGTACATGTCTGAATCAGGGGTCAGAAACGTCCTCATTTAATTGTCCAATCTTGTGGGGTAAATGTCCTTTTATCAACACTAAAATTTATTTTGGTGACGTGCCGATGATCACATATTAGGAAGTGGTACAAAACTCCTTTCTGCAATGACTATTCCAACAGTCTTCCTCTCGGTCCTCATTTGGAATGTCTTGTCAAATCTGGGCAGAAAGATTAAAAAACAGACACTGTGGAACTCCTACATTATAATGGAAAGAGTATGCATGAGTGAAGCACATACCTCATTTTAAACTGATCATAGACACAAGTCCTGAAAGCCTTGGAGGTGGGATTCTTTTCCAAATATGAAGCAGTCTATGGCACACTGTTCAAGAGATCAGAGTGAAGGCAAATTGTCTAGGTTTGAATCCCAGCTTCCGACTTGCTGCCTGGTAGCCCAAACTGCATTGGGTTACCCTTGTCTATGAAGTGGAGATGTCATTACTATCGTCTGTGTGTTGTGGGGGTTACACCCGTCAGTCATGTGAAGCACTTAATGCAATGACATGAAGTGCTGGATGACTGTTGGCTCTTCTTTGTATCATCATCCATATGCTGTCCCCGATGCTGCTAAGGTCATGATGTCCAAAGTACAAGCATTGTGCTTATAAATTCCCATCCTGGGAACAACTGCTACGGACAGGAACACATGGGCCTCTTTGGCGTGTGTCATGCAGGCTGTGTGACTGCAGCAGCCACGCTCCCCGCTGTCCAGAACAGTTTGAGCTGCTCTGGCTGACTAGCCTGATGCCCCTGTCTTTCTGCATCTTTTCCATGAATATCCTCCTAAATGGCACTGTTGATAAGACATTCCCATAGTCTCTAGATGAACAGCATTTAATATACAATTTCTATTTATGTGATCTCTCAGTCAACAAAAATAATTTTAGAAAATTTCTCAGTCACTTATCCTTTAAATTCCTTTCAGCATTTAAAAATAATTTTTGAAATCCCCTCCAAATGAAAACTGGCATTAACCCTCCACTAATTGGTTATATTGAAATTAAATTCATAGTGCTACAGATGCTATGAATTCAGTATGAAACATCAATGGTATTTTTTCCTGTAATATTTCATGTACTTTTCCATTATACTTATAAAAATTAATTCCAGATAATTTTACACTACACAGAGTAAATGTTTTACATAAAAGACATTAGCATGCTTTTAGCAAGCGGACACTAAATGCACACACACAGAAATAAACCCCCGTAGATAGAGACAACAGTATAGGACAGTGGTTACCAGTAGAGAGGCGGGTTGGGGGAAGGCGGTAAAGGGGGTCAGATGTATAGTGATGGAAGGTTTGACTTGGGTGGTGAACACACATTGCAATACATAGATGATGTATTACAGAAGCGTACACTTGAAGCCTGTATGATTTTATAAACCGATGTCACCTCAATAAACTTTTTGAAACAGACTTGTTAGAGCAGCAGTTAAAGTGCCCTCACTGGTGGCACAGGCATCACCTTTGGATTTGTCACCAATGCAAATCTGGAAATATAATTGACATATAAAGCATGTAAGTTTAAGGCACACAACTTACTGATTTGATACATGGATTTTAGCTAACACCTGTATCACATCATTTATCTTGTGTGTGTACGTGTGTGGTGGGAACGATTAAGATGGGCTCTCAACTTTCAAGGTGAAAATGTAGCACTGTTGCTATGGTCACGAAGGAGTGCATCAGGTGTCCGGGACCTATTTATCTATAACAGCTCCATTTGTGCCCTTAAACAGCATCTCCCCATTTGTCCCAACCCCAGACTCCGGTAACCACCATTCCACTCTTTCTACCAGTTCAAATGTTTTAGGTCAGGAAACTTAAACTCTCCAGTATTTCTGAAGCACATGACAGTGCGGGAACCACTGCGTTAGGATTTTGAAATCTCCACTTTGGAAAGGAAATTAGCATCGTGTTCTTTCAAAAGGTGAGCTCACCTAGTGAATAATATATAACTGATTGAGTAGATTTATATGCAAGTTACTTAGGAATTCATAATGCTAAGTCATTTCCACCCCAGGGACTTTGCATGTGACATTATCTGTGCCTTATACACTTGTCGCCCATTCTTTGTGTGTCTAGTTCCTTTTTATTATTCAGGTATCAGCTCAGAATCATCTCCTCCGAGAGCCTGCCTTGACCGCACATTTTAATTGCGCCCTTCCTGCCCAATACATTGTCATGTAACTTTGTTTTATTTTCTTCCTAGTATTCATCACTACTTAAAAAGTATTTTATTTCTTGCCTGCTTCTACCACTAGAATATACATCCCACGAGAACAAGGAACTTGCATTATTTCTTACCAACCCATCAGCACCTTGTAAAGTACCAAGCATGTAGTATGTGCTCAATAAGTAAACGTTTGAAGAATGTATGGAAGCATGCATCACAGGTGCTCACGTGGGCCACAAGGAGCAATGGAAGTGTTTCCTGGGCTGGAAAAAAATGACACCATGGCACTAGGTCAATATCAACAAGCATGCTTTGTAAATGAATCGTAATACAGCAAAGCTGTTTTAATCCAGCAACTAATTTCTTATAGTACATGAATTCATGTGTATTCACAAACACATTAGCATGACAAATTTGGTTAGTTTCTTGTGAGTCATGTTAAAAGAGGGAAAAACCTAATAAGACATGTCATTAAATATTAGGACGGCTAAGTTGGGATTTGTTTGTTTTGTGGTAAATTATTCTATTTATGCATTTTATTTGTAAAATAACTAATCACACTCATTATATGCCAGATCCTTTATATAGTAAGTCCTCCAGGTTGTCAACGGGTTCTGTGATTTTAAGTGAAAAAGATGTAACAAAACCAATTTTACCTTGGACTTATTGATATAAAAAGGAGTTAAGTTCCTATAGCATCTAATCAATGTCACAATGAAACATTAAAGGAAACGGTGCTATAGGAGGACCTCCTGTATTCATCATCTCATTCTGTCCTCACAGAAACCCTGTATCTGAAGCACACTGCTCCCCCGGTTTTCTGGAGGAGGGCATGCTGCATCCTGGGAAGGAAAGTAACTTATATTAAGTAGCACAGCTTGTAGTCTGACCTTAGACCCAGGTCAGTTTGGGCCAAAGTCATTTTTAACTGCCACACTTTATTGTTTCTTTTCTACAATGAGTTTCATATGGAAAATTTTGTTACTGCCTCTACCTGAATGGATTACAAAACAAGGCCCTTACATATGCTGTCTACAAGAGACTCACTTCAGAGTGAAAGTCACACAGACTGAAAGTAAAGGGATGGGAAAAGATATTTCACAAAAATGGAAACAAACAGACAAACAAAAAGCTGGTGTACTAATACTTACACCAGACAAAATATACTCTAAAGCAAACACTATAACAAGAAACAAAGAAAGACCCAGCAATACCACTTCTGGGCATTTATCTGGAGAAACTAAATCAAAATACTAAATCAAAAAGACCCCCATATGACCACTGCAGCATTACTTACAATAACCAAGACATGCAAGCACTACATGTCCATCAATAGATGAGTGGATAAAGAAGTGGTGCATACATAAATGAAATATGTATGAGTCTGCCACAAAAAAAATAAAATAAATTCTTGCTATCTGCTAGAATATGCATGGACCTATAGGGTCTTGTGCTGAGTGAAGTAAGTTAGAGAAAGACAAACGCCAGATGAATCTAAAAAAACAAAAGAAATGGATAAGCAGACCAGAAACAGATTCATACATACAGAGAACATTCTGATGCTTGTCAGATGGGAGGAGGCTTGGGGGGGATGTGTGCAAAAAGTAGAGAGATTAAGTACAAATTGGTAGTTAGAGAACTGTCACGAGGATGTAAAGTACAGCATACGGAATTTAGTCAATGATACCACAATAACTATGTGAGGTGTCTGCTGGGAACTAGGTTTATCAGGGTGGTCAGTCTGTAAGTTACATAAATGTCTAACCACTTGGATTGTACATCTGAACCTAATACTGTACATCAACTGTAAATTGAAAAATAAAATTTTTTTTAAAATATCTAATTCTAAAATTGTAAGATCTAACATCAGAATTGCTATAAGTCTTTTCCATTCATGCTTACAGGTCTTAATTTTTTTTCAAGTATGGAAACAATCAATGGCCCTGGTTTTATTATATTTCATATATTTTCTGTGAAGACAATGCACTATTACTTTCTGTGTTACTGAACTAGGTCTTCTTAGCTCTTAATTTCACGTACGATTACATTTTCAATGGCAGATTCTCTCCATGAACCCCCAGACATGAGTCACAGGAAAAGGCAGCAACACCACCAGGCAGCAGGAAACAAGGCATCAGCTCTGGAGAAGCAGTAGCTAATCCACAAATCAAACAAATGGTGTGGGTGCCCTCCATGGATAATGTCAAGGTCAACAACTAGAAACCTACATCAACATCAAACCATGTAAAGCACAATCATCAGGAGCACAGGCTCTGGACTCAGATCTTTGACTGGAATCCTGTCTCCACTATTGACTGTCCTACCGTGGGAAAGCCACTTCCCCAAATTAAACTTTACTTTCCTTATCAGTGGAGATAATCATCCTAATGTTGTGAGGATTAAAAGGGGTAATCTATGTAAATCACCATTAATCTTTCACACAGTTAAGGTCAATCAACAAATAATGACTTTACTATGTACTAGGTACAACTGCAAGGAATGGGTGACTCTCCACCTGTAAAACTTACACATAGCTCACTATACTTTAATAGTTACAGAGTCACAGTCAAGGTGAAGTGAAAGCAACACCAGTTACAAACTCCACAGTCAGAAAGTAACTAAGGCAAATAAAGCAACAAGTACAGGTTCAAAGGGGAACTGTGAAATGATCCAACTGTATTTCTAGAATGAGGCTGAATTAAAAGAGCCAGACACAAGTAGTGTGGGTTGTGTTCCAATACATCAATAGCGCCAACTGAGTTTACCAAGTGCCCACTGTGTGAAAAGAACTATTTTAGGCCATATACATTTTAAAACATAGTGCAAAATATAGTTCTAGCTCTCAACAGTAAATGTAGCAATGTGAATAATAAGACACGTAAACATGAACTGTTCCAGTCATCTAATGCTCTGTAACAAATCACCTCAAAACTGTTAGTGGCTGAAAACAATGTATTTTGAACATAATGCAGCAGAGCTAGCAGGGACAGCTTATTTCTGCACACCTCTGGCTGGGGGTTACTGAAAGCAGGGGGCTGATTCACTTACACATCTGATGCCTGGTCTGAGAAAACCCAAAGGGCTGGAGCTGGGAAAGCCGGACTCCTTGGGAATCTAACTCTACCCTGTCTTTCCACGTGGTCTCTCCAGCACGGAAGCTTTATGATAGCCAGGCTTCTTAAATGGCAGCTCACATGTTCCCTGAAACAGGGATAGAGAAAGAAATAACCATATCATGTTTTTCATAGCAGAGCCTGGAAGTCATTCAACATCACCTTCACCTCATTGTTTGTCAGAAGTCAGTCACTAAGGTTCACCCATATCAAAAGAAGAGCAATTCCCTTAGACACCTAGGAAAGGCAGGAGAATCAAAGAAATTGCAAACATAGACTTTGACTTCGAATTATTCATATTCCTTTTGTATGCAAAATACACTGCCCACTTCCCAGGACAACTCCAGCTCTGCAGAAGGCTCACCTATTACCGCATCAGGCATAGATTCAAAGTCCCAAATGTCATCCAAGTGTATATGAGACTCTTCAGACACTACTTACCAAGCACAGCTCCTCAAGCATAGCTATTCTCAATGTGAAGACCTGGTGAGCGAAAGAGACAAGTTATATGTCCTCTGCACACAAACATTCAGGGGTAGAATGGGTGTAAGATTATTGTAGACTTTTCCACTGGAAGGAGGGGAAAGAGAGGCAAACAGGAGTCACTAATCCTTAACAATTTTGAAATCCAGCCAGGTACATACTGATGGTCCTTTGACTGGGACCTGACGCCTGGAGATGCAGCACAGCATCTCTGCAGGTCCCCAGCCTGCACTCTGAGCTCACGGTTCCACCCCTTAGCCACTCTTTTCCACAAAGAAAAACTGCTCATGTTTGCAGCTAAGTAGTTTTACCAGCCTACTTCCTACTTCAAAAGTCCAAAGGCCTCCTTTTCTTCCTTTTCTTATATTGAATTTAGAGAAAGGGGAAATGAGAGGAAGGGAGGAAGAGAGGGGAAAATGGAAAGGGGGACCCGGAGAGGGGGACAGAGGGAGGGAGGGAGGTGAGGGGAGAGAGAGATCGATTTGTTGTTCCGCTTATTTACGCATTCATTGGTTGACTCCCCTATGTGCTCTGACTGGAGATCAAACCCGAAACCTTTGCATATCAGGAGAATGCTCTAGCCAAGTGACCTACCTAGCCAGGGCCCAAAGGCCTCTTTAAGAAATTAGAATGAGAAACAGTTTCGTTTTTTATTCTAGCCAGGTCCCTTTTAGTCCAAGCAGGCATTCTCTCTTAAAACCATGCAGGCCCCTTTATCAATCGTACTGGGGCTCACCCCATTAGACAAAAGCGATATCCACAAACCTCTACCTTAAAAGCCCTGTTGTTGAACATAGACGATTTGCCATGCATGCTCTTTAAGGTCCTTGGATACTTATCTGCAAGAGACACCACCTCAAATCTGGGGTCTTTGCAGCAGTCTCTGTCGCATCCTTGACGTTACCTTTATTCTCATTTTCCTGACAGTGTCCTGGAATTAGTCTTTGTCCAAAGCCTTTTCATAAGTTTACTATCACTTGCTATCTGAAGAAATTAGAATGAGAAACAGTTTCGTTTTTTATTCTAGCCAGGTCCCAGCTCTGTTACAGAAGGGGGGGACCCCAAAAAACCTTATTTATTAAAAATTGTATATTTGTTCTTACTTGTTTAAACTTCAGTCACCTTCAAAGTACTCTCCATTTGATGCAATACATCTGTCAACACATTTTTTCCACTGCTGTTTTTGAACTTGTCAATATTTTGATACCTTTTAGTGTCTCTGCTGTCTTTTGTTTCACCTCTTCCACATCAGCAAAAGGTTTCCCTTTGAGGACTTTTTTCATTCAGGGCAAACAAAAATAAAAAGTTGCTTGGGGCTAGATCTGGTGAATAGGGAGGGTGGGGTATATAGTGGTCTTGCTGTTTTTGGTCAAAAACTGTTGAACCTCCAGCATGGTGTGGGCAGGTGCACTGGTAAATTACCCTTCACAGAACGGGCAAATGCACTGAAAGTCTTCAAAAAAAATTCATGAAGCTGAACACAGCCTCTCACACCACCAACTGGTGCACTGACACGGATGGGTCCTAGAACACTCACTCAGTGAGGGAAGCCTGTGTTACAGGGGCCCACCCTCCAGAAGATAATTCCAGTTTTCGGGGGGGCCTCTCATACATATAGTTATTTCACGTAACAGGCTCATACTGCATTTTACGACAAGCCGCTAGAAGAAGCCAAGAGGCACCACCAACACCCTCCTTTGAAATCTTAATTTTGTAGTTCCACTTTCTCCTTAGTTCTAGTCTCCACACTACTACAGGTGATAGTGTTGCTTAACCTTTTGCCACTACATAGTAAATACCCCTAATTTTCCAAATTACAATAATATATCCTCAACTGAGGATATCCTAAGGCTGTCCTCAATAGCCTTTCGACCCTCACTGACAAGCCACCTTAAGGACCATGAGGTTTCCATTAATAGTCGCTTCAGGGATTAGACTTCACCTAATAACATTCTCCAGCTCCCTCCAGCTTCAACTCCATTGCAAAGCCATGTTTCTGGTTTTTGTAATGGAAGTACTTCACTTCCAGGTACCAAAATGTGTTCCAACTATCTACTGTTGGGTAACAATTTCCCAAAACCTGTTAACTTAAAACATCAATATTTATTTTGCTAATACAGCTACAGTCTAGGCAAAAGCTTTATATAAGAAATTAAAGAAAACCTAAATAAATGAAGGTATATGACATATTCATTGACTGTAAAACTCAAGATTTCAATTCTCTGTGAATTTCTATATAGACTCAAGATAATCTGTATCAAAATGTAATTAGAATATTTTTGGAGAAATTGACAAGCTGAGCCAAAATTATATGGAAATACACATAAACCCAAAACAATTATTTTAAAAAGACAGTAATATTATCTGATTTCAAAGCTTGCTATACAAATCAACAATGTCATATTCATATAATAAGATATATAGATCAATAAAACAGAATAAAGAGTCAAACCTACACATCATGGTCAATTGAGTTTTTAAAAAGTTAATTCAATTGCGGGAAGAATTGTGTTCTCAGCAGCTGCTGCTGCAGCAGCTGGACAGCTATGTGCAAAAAAAAAAAAAAAAAGAACTTACAACCTTACAATTTATTTTTTAAATAGCTGGAAGTAAATCATAGACCTAAGTGTAAGAACTAAAAATACAAACTCTCTACAGGTAAATACAGAAGAGCATTTTTGTGACCATGATCAATGATTTTCAAAATGATGTTAGATTTTATCATCTTTAAAACATGTGCCCTTCCAAAGACACTAGTGAGCTAACAGAAAGACCACTGTCTGGGGGGGAAAGTCTCTTTTGCAGTAATTGTTTGAGATGGCAAATGTGTTCCCCCAGGATAGAGTAAGGACGATCTGATCATAACGTGAATTTACACCGACTGATGTGCAGCTGCATCCGCCAAACACCAGGTAAGTACAGGAAACGGCACCCTCCTCAGCTCGGCCACACAGGTATACACAAAACAAACACACGCATTCGTTACCTCAATTCACTGTGCACATTATCTTTTAAGATTATGGTTTGCTATCCTTTCACATATGTGAAAGCAGATATATATATATATATCATCCCCAACATGCCTAAGTATCCTTATTCAAATACACAGACAATGAATGTGAAAGGAAAGCTTTAAGTATTCGGGAGAAGCTTGAAGTAACAAAGCATATTGAAAATGAGAATATGGGATAGCTCTTCAGCAACATGCATAAAAGGATATACATTGCAGATCATCGAGACAACACTGAAAAAATCAAAGGAATTCCTGCGGCTGAACAACTTCAAGTGCTGCCAAGTCCAGAAGACCGAAGGAGGCAGGGTCAATGAAGAAGTTATTCAGCATGTGGGTTATGGACCAAACAGTGACAAAAATCAGAAACCCTTCTCATAAAAAAGCACTACCTATATACAAAACAAAACAAAACAACAAAAAACCTTAAATATAAATCACCAAATCCCTTAGAAATAGTTACTCATGACTGATTAGTTTGGGGTTTTCAAACAGTGCTAGAGCTGTAGAACTGGAAAAGCAATTGTAGGGTAACAGTTATTGTCTACAGGGTTGGAAGGTATTATTACACACTCTTTTGTCTTTCATTATTGCTATTAAAAAGTCATCTGACAGTATAGGTCTCATAGAAAGATAGTCTTTTTTTCTCTCCAGCTGCTTTTAAGGTCTTCTCTTTGTCTTTGAGGCTAACATTTTATTATGAGGGGTCTTGATATTGAATTGATATTATCATACTTGAAAACTTTTGCCCGTCTTGAATTTGTGGGTATGACTGAGCAGTTCTGGAACATCTCCACCATTCTCTCTTCACGTTGGTCTCTTCACCACACCTCTACCCTGGTCTCTCTCTACTGCTGATACTTCAATTAAAAATATGTTGGCGCTTCTATCACTCTTATTAACTTTTTTTCATATTTTTTTTCTTTTTTCTCTCTTGCATTCTGGATCATTTACTCTAATGACTATTTCATTTCACTAATTCTCCATTCACTTGTGTCTAAAATGCTGCTAGATGCACTTGAGTTGCCAGTAGGTGGAAGAAACAAAAAACTGGAGTAAAGAATTGTGAAACTAGGAAAAGACAATTCATTCGTCCATTTATCATGGTCTCCAACCTGGCAGTATGGAGTCCCCCAGAGGCAAACCATAACACATGGACACACGTGCATGTGGCCTGTTTGAAGGGTGATTGCAAGAAACACTGCTATGGAACTGGGGGAGGCATTAAAGGAAAG
The DNA here is from genome assembly GCA_004024845.1 of Tonatia bakeri. NCBI lineage: Eukaryota > Metazoa > Chordata > Mammalia > Chiroptera > Phyllostomidae > Tonatia > Tonatia bakeri. Next base: position 59,150 of record PVIA01001629.1, read on the forward strand.
GAAGGAAGCCAATAAGGGGTCTATTATCAAACAGGTTACCATCATGAGCAACTGAAGCTTAGTCCTTCTTAGGAACTTGGGAAGAATAGTTCCTATTTAAGCACAGATTCCTGGGTCCCACTCCCCGGGATTCTGATTCAGTAGTTGTAGGGTGGGCTCTAAGATACTGCATTTCTAACCGACCCCCAGGAAATGGTATGTTAGTGTTATAGGTCAGTGGATCACACTTTGAGTAGATGATGCTTCCGTGGGAATTATTCTGTACAAGAAACAAGGGAACTGGGCATTTATCCATCAACTTGTAGCAGTCATGCTTTAAAAGACTGCTCTCAAACAGCATTCATTTCCTCATACGTCCTGTCTGCCCACACACGGGCAGAGCAGGTATCTACAGCCAAGAGAAACCTCTAAGGAAATGTGTCACAGGTACTGGCAGTGGGAAATCAGGTTGGCATGTGTTAAAATGGAAAGTGCCAAGGAAATATTAGCAGAGCACTGCCAGCATTTGCTATACTTCTATATATGGTATCATGGGGAAAATAAACATTAACCAAGAAATTACATGAATAAATTACTTATGATAAGTGCTATAAAAGTAAATTACATGATTATCCCTAAAGATAGTCTCATATTATTTCAGATGGCAACTTCCTAAAGTAGTTGATGCTGACCAAACTAATGCACTGATCACAAATCCATAGAACCACCACAAATAAGTATCGCATACACCAGCCATTACTGAATGTGCAGTATCTTATTTAAAGTCACTGATTGGCAGTTCACATTACAAATATGTGAGGAATCATAATTAAGTTTTCCATTGTTTCATTTGGATAAACCTTAGCTAGGATTTACTTTGTCTTATAAACTTAAATTTCAAATATGAAAAGAAACCTAAGTTTCAATTATTTTTTTCATTAAATGCTTTCACCAAGAGAAAACCTAAACTGGTATTGTACTGAAGAGGTATGTTGTCATCTATTATACGAAATATCTTATTTTACAAGTCTGTATTTGCTTTCCTTTGAATATATTTTAAATGTATTTATCCCTTAAAGTACCCAAGGAGTTAGCACCTGTTAGAAAAGTTAGAAAACAGTCTACAAAACTACCCTTACTTGAGGGGTCCCAAGAGCACCCTCAGATTTGATAACTGCTGGGAAGACTGAAAATTCACTGAAAGCTGTTATACTCACAGCTACAGTTTATTACAGGGAAAGGATACAGGTTCAAATCAGCATAAGTAACACACAGGACAGAGTCTAAAGAAGTAATAAATGCAGAGCTTCCAGTTGTCCCCTTCTGTGGAGTCACGGGCAGTGTCACTTCCCTGGTATCGGTGTGTGACAACACACAGAGAGTCCTGGCAGCCAGGAAAGCGCGCCTGAGCCTTGGAGTCCGGAGTCCTCACTGGGGCTCCATCACAGTTGCATGGCTGAATGCCCACATGTATCTAACCTGTCAGGAAGTTGAGATGAGACTGCTTGTCTCAAAGTCCCATCCTAAATCACACTGTTACTGTCTGGCTTGACCCAACATTCCCAGGCAAACAAAGACACTTCTATCAGGCAAGACATTCCAAAGGCTTAGAGATAACCTCCCAAAAGCCAAAGGCAAAGGCCAGACCTCTTTCTAGGCAAGTTTAAATTCTTTTCCACACAGCACCTTACTTACCCTGCTCTCATGTATGGTCAATGCACTAAGAAGCTCTGATATTCCTCTTCATCTTAAGGAATTTAACTGCCAAATCACGATGTTAATACTAATATAACTATGTGTGGACTTTCTGAAATGTATGCGCTTTCAACACTGTTACACTTAGACCAATATTTAGGAAAAGTTACTTTATTTATTTCAAGCCAACCCACAACTCACAGCTCAAACTTATTCTAGTATCACCAACATAGAATCTTCTTTTTCCATACATTGGTCTTCATTGCTATAATATTTCATGTTTTGCAAAATGTTGCTCAGGATAATTGGTCCATGGTGGAATGCCTTTCGTTTAGTATCAGGATGAAAAGCTGGCCTTTTGAAAACTATAAATGTGTATCAGATAATTATATACCCCTTTCATGAGATGATTACTACACTTTAAGAAAATTACTGAGAAGTTCACTGTGCTCTGAGGCAGCAAAAATAACTTCCTCAAACTAGCTGAAAACCTGAAGACTGCTGCCATTTTAACGTTAGCTGTTGGTGTTTCTAAACCATTATGCATCAGATAACCTCTGAAGCACCAACTACTGAGTAACACATATGCACGTAAATCTGCAATATCTAATCATCCTGTTCATTAGAGGCACGGAAATGCCTAACAATTTTATTTTTGGTTCAGTTAGATATCAAGATGCCCCCTGCTGGGCACTTTGTAATAATATTCACACAAATAACAACTTTAGAGTACGAACATTTAAAATACTGACAGGAAAAATAAATATTATGTTGGAAGCAAAGCCTAAATTTTATAAATGACAAACAATGTAATATTTATGGGAAAAAACCTTAGCAATATTAAAATTAGTAAACATAAATCATTTTTTTAAGATTGAACAGTTCTTTTATAAAAGTGTTGAAATATTTTTCCCTTGAAGAGAATACATTTTCCTTAGACTACAAACACCCACAAAAATGTTATCCAAGCAGAATAGAAAATATATTTTATTTAAAAATTAATGCCAGAATTTCTTAATGAGGGTAAAATATTTAAGGTAGTAGTTAAGAAATGAGGTTATAAAATGTATTTGGTATTATTTTCTGTCTGAAATCTTGGGAGAAGACATTTTTGTTAAATATGCCACTGCACTAAGTTTTAAAATAAGGATACAAGGAAAGAAGCAATTAAATGTATTTTTAATTCATAAACAGGAGCATATAATACAATATCACCAAAATAATGATAGACAGTAAATTTATACATATTTTCTAAAAACTTGATATACTAAAGCTACTAAAGAAATACCCACGTGAACTTATGTTAAAATGTTTTAAAAACAAACCATAAATACATCCTGATTATTTTCACCTTGTGCTCAGCTTCACTTTCTCATTCCTTGTTAACGAAATTCTGAACATTAAGATAAATGCTAAATCTCAGGCAGAAATTTTAGAGTGTCAGTTGTTCTTAAGGATTTCCTGCCCTCCAGTGGTATCTGCTTTAATATCCTCACTGCACCTGTCCACATTCCAAAGAGAAGACACGCCGCTTCTACACCGACATTCTGACACTGTATCGCACTGCACAGCAGCATCCCGTCTGCCTCTCACCGCAGGTGCGCTCTCTGTCTGCACCCACGCGTCACACCGTTCACACTGCAGGGCTCGGTCAGCGCTGGTCTGGCTTTGTGACACAAGTGCTGAATTACTCTGACACTGTGCCAACTGATCTGTGGTGTCTTTCACTGGGAACTGGTCAAGACTCTGACTTTGTTTACGAATTCTAGCATTGTCTTTAATACTCCTATCATGTGGAAGTTCTGCCATTCTTTCTAAATGAAAATTATTAGTTGTGTCTTCGGGTTTGGTGGATCTCCTACTTGAATCTTCAGTTTGCTGCAATGCTTGATCTTCATCTTCAGATGGCTAAAAAAATTTTAGTAATTTTATTATAAATGATGCTTAAACTTTCAAAAAATCATTTAGTAACTTAAAAGCATAAATTCATAGCACAGAAAATTTCAAACAGAGAAGAGACTTTGGCAAACTGCAAAGCAAGCTAGATGTGTGGTGTCAAAAATCAAGGGAATTATGAATTTTGGAAATAGCAAGATCAGTTATAAATCTTGTGGTAAAAATACAAAAGAGTTAAAAAAGAAGAGGGAACTTTGTCTCTTATCAGTACCCATAATCCTAGTCTACATCATCTCCTTTCACACACAGCAAATGGTACACAACATGCTCTTGAACCACTTAAAAAGAGTAGAGTATAAGTAATAATTTTGAAAGAAACAGCTAACATGTAAAACTCCTATTCACTCACTGACTTAAGTCAAAAAAACATCTATATTATACCTTTTTTTATAGGCCTAGTCTCATAAAAGATATAACTTGAGAATTATCAACAGAAAATAAAATAGATGATAGGAAAACTGAATAGCAATAAATATCGTAACTGTTACATGAAATGTCAAATTTTAAGAACTTTTAAAAGTTCTAGATTTCAATTTAATAGGTTGAACATTTCAACCTCATGAAAAATTTATATTTTAATTACTAAGCTAACCAAAATATTCTTTTAATGAAAATCTTAAAGGAATTGATTATTCCAGCTGGAAAAAAAAAAGCAAAGTTAACATAAAAAAAAATCCTAAAGTATCTGTCTCAGTTGATTGGCACAGAAATAGAAAAAGCAAGCTCAAGAAATGGCACTGAACCCTGGCTGGTTTAGCTCAGTGGATTGAGCGTCAGCCTGAGAACCAAAGGGTTGCTGGTTTGATTTCCAGTCAGGGCACATGCCTGGGTTGTGGGCCAGGTCCCCAGTAAGTGGGCCATGTGAGAGCAACCACACATTGATGTTTCTCTCCCTCTCTTCCTCCCTTCTCCTCTCTAAAAATAAATAAATACAATATTTAAAAAAATAAAAGTTTATAAAAAATTTTAAAAAAGAAATAGCACTGAGACTAGCTAGACACAAATTAGAGAAAACAAGCTCAGTAAATTTATTTATTCGTGAAATGAATATTCATTTGGCATCTGCAATGGGAATGAAGCAGCCATGACTGCTGCCCTCTAACAGCACACACTCTCCTGGGTGGAAATGACATCAACCAGTCAATCACACCCATGTGTGTGTGATTGCAAACTGAGAAATACATCATGAAAAGCAAATATGAAGCACTTCAAGAGCACAACTGAGGGGACTAATGTAGATTAAGGAGCCAAGGAGGGGCTTTTAGAAAAAGTGACAAATTTAAGCTAAGATGTACAGGATGAGGAAAAGTAAGGTAGAGGAAACAGGATATATAATGCGCGGAAGCAGAAAAGAGACTCATAAGCTAAGGAAAGTGAAATGTCAGTGTGTATGGAGGATGGTGAGAGGGGAAGAAGGCTAGCAGCTGGAAATGTTACCAAGGTCGGAGCACACATGGCCTGCAGCCACTGTATTTTAGATTCCAAAGTAAAACAGAAATCCATTGAATGAATAAAAATAACACAATTTTAATTGAAGTTTTCAAAAGATCATGATGATTGCTAAATGGAGAAAAAGTGGGGCAAGACTGGAGTAGAGAAATCTCTTAAGAAATAACTGCAGTGTACTGACACCAGACATTTTTTTCCCCACATATTTTTATTGTTGTTCAGAGTAGATAAACATGCATTTTGTTTTGGAGGCAGAATTGATTGGAAAAGTGAAAAGGTGGGGGCATTCCAGTTTAAAGTGAGAAGAAAAGCAGATGTTTGTAAAATGTCCGAAGAGATACATCCAGTCGGAAACTGGACGTCCTAATAAGGACCTGGGCTGTAGTCGAAGTTGAGAACAATCACTGAACAGAGAGGAAAGTCATCAGAGTGTACGGCCTCACCTAGAGCTCGGAGTGTAGGTTGAGAGAAGAAAAGGGTCCTGTAGCAAAGGCTAAGCATCACAAGATTTAAATAGGGGTAAGGGTGAAAGAGAAGTGGGCAAAAGCATAAAGTATCATTCATTCAGAGAGGTATGAAGGAAACTGAGATGGTGTGTTTTCATAAGAGCAAGTGTTTCAAAACAAGAAAGTAAAATAATCATTTTTACCAGCACTACTAAGAATTCTCATGAAATAAAAACTGGAAAGTGTGCAATGAATTTGGCAACATAGAGGTCACTGGTGCCCTTCCTTTAGCAAGAGCGGTTTGGACAGCAAGCTAGAAACAAAGGCAGATGAAAGGGAGATGGAAGTATTAATGAAGTGGAGTTCCATTAATCATGCAATTTAAGAGAAATGCAGCATTCCCACTCAGAAAATAATATCACTCCAATTATTCAGATTAAACTTTATAATATTTTATAGTTTTCTTCATATAAGCATTGAACCTTTACTTTTGTATGTATTCTTGGTTGCTTTTTGTTTTCAATTACTGCAAGTGGGGAAAAAGGAACACAACTTTACCACATACGCACACTCATACTGGTAAGAACGGCTTTTCTAAGTAACAGCGAACAGGTTTATCATTGCTATCAATGTGATGCTCATTTACTTTTTATTTCTTCTATATTTTCCTTATGTTTTTAATTATTTTCACATCTTGTTTCCATTTATTTCCACACTTTATTGGCTCAATTACTTTTTTCATAATGTTAACTATGAGGAGCACAAAAAATTCAAAATCAGTAACTCATACATTAACCAGCCAAAAAAGGAAGAGGGAAGCATAACTTACCATTTCTGAACTAGAACTGAAACAGCTATCTGTTGGCCTTGGAGAGTAACCGGAAGACTGACTACTCTGTGAAGACTCAAGAACTGAAAATAAAGGTTTAATTTATGAACAATAGTATGTATTAATAGTCTAGAAAATACATATATAAGCAGAAGGTATTTGCTGGTAAAATTAAGTTTAGCTAGTACACTGATAAGTTTAGCTGATACCCCTATGGAGCAGGTGCTTCCTGAGAACGGAAAGCTGAGTCCACAAAAGGGAATGGTAGAAATGCACCAGTAGCGTAATCTAAGGGCCTTCCCCCACAATAAGTTTACTCAATCCACAGGGACAGTGGACTCAGAGTCATGAGTGAGGAAGACAAATGTCGGCTGGAAGCCTTAATCATGTGTGGAATCTAATGGACAAGCTGAACATGCAAAAGAGCGACAGACTCATAGATGGAGAACAGATGACAGATAGTGGGAGGAGGTTGGTGGGGAGGGATTAAGTGAAAAAAGGAAAAAGGACTCGTGGACATGGACATCAGTGTGGTGATTGCTGGGGGAAACAGTGTATAAGGGGACTAAATGGTAATGGATAACATATAATAAAGATCAAAAAATAAATAAAAATAAAGGGAGAAAATGCAGACCAAAATGTAAGTGCACTTCAACACCTCATGGAAGGCACCATAACAGTTAGTAGGGATACGTGGCCATAATGCCCAAAGTATTTGGAATCTTACAGTAAAGAAAAATATGTTTTTTTAAATAGTCCCCAAATGAGGTGCAACAACACAAGTCATAGCAGGTACAAATGTAAAGGAAAGCCAAGTGTGATGAGCTCTAAGGAAAGAAACATTCGGTGAACAGTCATAGAGAAAGCACAACTATAAAAAGTTGGTTCTGAAAGATAAACAAGAATTTCCCAGGGAGACGAGATGAAAAATAGCACATGGTATAGAAGGGGGAAAAGTATAAGGACATGCTTTCATGTTAAAGAAAGCTGAATTTTATATTATCTACCAAAGTCAGTTAGGAGATTAATTCAATAAGCTAGTTATGAAGTAATGCAGATCTGAAATAAAGCAATGAGGTGAAATTGGGATGGAGAAGAGACAAAAGATTCAAATTTTAAGAAAACTTTCAAATAGCCTTAATTTTTATATGTATATAGCTTTAAAAATGTATGTACACCTATTATAACTTGAGAACCAAAATCTGAGAAAGATTAGACACACACACACTCAACAAGAAGAAATTACAACTGATACCACAGAAATTCTAAGGATCATAAGAAACTACTGTAAACAAATATACACCAACAACTGAACAACCTAGAAAAAACAAAAAATTCTTAGAAATATGCAGTTTACCAAGGCTGAATCAAGAAGGAATAGAAAATCTGACTAGAGCAATTACTAGTAAGGACATCGAATCAGTAATCAAAAATCTTCCAACGAAGAAATGCTCAGAGCCAGAATGGCTTACCCAGTGAGTTTTATTAAACATCTGTAAGAGAATTAATACCAATCTTTTTTTAACTCTTCAAAAAACAAAAACAAAGAGGAAGAAACCCTTACAAACTCATGTTACAAGGCCAGCACGATACTGACACTAAAAACAGAAAGTAACAAAACTAAAAAAGAAAACTATAGGCAAATATCTCTGATAGATATAGATGAAAAAGTTCTCAAGGAAACACTAAAAATCCAAATTCAACAGCTATTAAAAGAAGTATCCACTATGATCAGGTGGGATATATCCCTGGGGTGCAAGAATAGTCTGACACACATAAATCAATCCTTATCATTCATCACACTAATAGAGTAAAAGAACCACATGATCATCTCAATAGACAAAGAAAAGGCATTTGACAATATTCAACATCCATTCATGATAAAAATTCTTAACAAATTAGGCACAGAAAGAACATCTCTCTACATAATAAAGGCTCTATATGGCAGGCCCACGGATAGCATCATACTCAGTGGTGAAAGGTTGAAAGCTTTCCCTGAGATCAGGAACAAGACAAGCATTCTTCACTTTACTTCTCTTATTCAACATAGTATTAGATGTCCTAGCCTGAGCAATCAGGCTATTTAAAAAAAAATAATGAAAGGTATTGGCATTGGAAAGGAAGAAGTAAAACTGTTTGTATTTGCAGATGACATAATTTTATAAATGGAAAAAAATTTAAGACTCAACCAAAAAACTGTTAGACCTCCCCTGGCTGGTGTGGCTCAGTCGACTCTGAGTGCTGGCCTGAAAACCAAAGGATTGCCGGTTTGATTCCCAGTCAGGGCACATGACTGAGTTGCAGGCCAGGTACCCAGTATAGGGCACGTGAGAGGCAATCACACATTGATGTTTCTCTCCCACTCTTTCTCCCTCCCTTCCCTTCCCTCTAAAAGTAAATAAATGACATCTTTTTTAGAAAAGATATAAACGGAGAGTTCACAGAAAAAGAAATGCAAATTGCTATTGAACATTTCTCTTTTAAAAAGCTGGGCTTCACTCAGATAGAATGCAAACTCAAACTTCTTTCTTTCTATCTATCTATCTATCTATCTATCTATCTTTATAAGATTCACAAAAATTACTAAATTTGGTCACAGTCCTCTTGTTGAGGCTGTGGAATAAAAGGTACCATTTCTGATGGAACTGCCAAATGGTACTACAACAAGGAATTTGGCAATATCTACAAAAAAGTACATTAAGACCAACTTTCCATTGTTGAGAGGTTCTGCAACTTTAAGTGAAACACATAACTAAACCAGTTACACCATAGGCTAATTAATAAAGACAAGAGTTAATGATCCCATAGCATCTCAGCATCTCAGCTACATTTTATCAAAACGACACTGAATAAAACAATGCTATTCTAGGATCCTGCTGTGTTTCCCCTTTGACTCAACAATCCTGCTCCTAGAAATTACCCTGATAATGCACCTCCACAATTAAGTAATATAGCACAAAGTTGTTCAGTGCAGCCTTAGATGTGTTCAAATTAAAACTATAAATTACTACACCCATATCATTACCCTACCAGCCATATTTAAGCAGGTGTTACTTCTGCCAGACCCTGTATATAAAAGACACATCTAATAAGAAAAGTCAAAATTCCTAAAAGAAACATGGGCAAAAACCATGAAAGGAATTTCACAGATGACACGTGGATAGCCAGTCAACCTAATTAATAATCAGGAAAGTATATGTTAAAATTACAATGAGAGCACAAATAATGATAGAAAGATAACCCAGTATAAATGAGACAATGTAACAGCTAGGACTCGTACTCTTGCTAGCAGAAGTTTAAACTGGCACAACTACTTCGGAAAGCAATTTCGCATTACCCAGAACAGGTGAAGATGGGCATATCACATGAACTAGCCAATTCTACTCCTAGAACTATATATCCTAGAGGAACTTTTTATACATGTGTGCCAAGAGAATTGCCGAGAACTGCCAAAGTAGCACTGTTTATCATAGCAAAATATTCAAAACAACCTAAGTAATCATTGCCAAAAAATGTATAAATAAAGTATGGTGCTTTCATATTGGAGAAAGCTGTATAGTAGTGAACAAATATTAAAATTACTGGAATCAGGAGTTTCAAAGTAGTAAGTAAGGCCTTCAAAGAAGTAAGGCCTGCTGGAATGTGGTTGGTAGGGTAACAATATGAGTGTGGTGATTTATAGTTTTAATTTGAACATTTCACGTAAAATGTCACATGGTGTGCTCGAGTGTTATATTGCTATGTTACAGGATTACAAGCTTATGATTTTGTAATAAAATACTTTATAGTAAAAAAGGGGGCATTATTTGTGCTGGACCCTGTATATTACTGGAAAACAAAAAAAATTCAAGTTGCAGAAAAACAGAGTTTGCCTCAATTCAAAGTTCACAAACCAAGCAATGTAAAAGTCTATGTATGTTATCACAAAAATCAAATTCAGGATAACAGTTACCTCTAGAGGGCAGGATAGGTAATGCAACTGAGATCTTCAGAAGCACTGGTTATGCATTGCTTTCTTTTTTTTTTTTAATTTAATCTTTATTGCATTTTTTTCCATTACCATTTAGTCCCCTTATCAAACCTCCCCCCCAGCAAACACCACATTGCCGTCCATGTCCATGAGTCATTTTTCCTTTTTATGCATTATTTCTTAAGCTACAAAGTGACTATAAAGGTATCTGTTTTATTATTATTTGTTAAGCTGTACATATATGTATTGATCATGTATATTATATTTTACCAAGAAGTAATTTTAAAGAGTCAATTGTCTTACTAGTATATTCTAAGTTAACCATGAAATGTATTTGCTAGCAAAACTCTATAAAAATTTTTTAACTGATTTCAATTTAAGTTTTTTAAAAAGAATAAAAGTCACCTACTGTTATACTGACCAATTTTCTTTGTAGATTTTGGCATGACTTTCACTGAATGTAAACCCCCTTCTTCCATCAGATTCTAGAAGAAAAACAAAATTTTAATAATTCCCAAGTATACACAATAATATCCACTTATAGCTTCCTTTTAGTTCCACCAATTCATTTCTACAGTACTATTCCTTCATATTACTTTAAATGAACAAAGATGATCTGTTTTAAAATTAGCCTGTGATGAACAATAAATGAAATAAAATTAAAACTGCTTCAGAAACACAAGCAGAAGAATAAACACTTGCTAAGAAATTAATTACTGACAAACAGAAAAGGCTTCAGGTAGTCATAGTAAATGCAGATGGGAAAGACAAAGACATTAAGCAATCTGGAGATTTATTCTGTTGCTCCCTTTCAAATTTTTTTTGTTGTTCAAGTACAGTTTTCCCCCCTCCACAAACCCCACCCCCAGCTCCCTATCCTGGCCTCCCACCCTGGATCCCACCCCCTTTGGCTTTGTCTTTTATGCATGTTCCTTGTCCCTTTTACATTTCTTAAGTTGAATAGCAGTTTATTTATTTTTAGGGTTTTTTTTTCAATAAAAGGTTTTATATGTATAAATTTTATATAGAACACACCATTGGTTTTATTTTCCATTAATTTCTATATATTTTGTAACTTATTTTTATTCTTTTTCTTTTTTAAAACAAGAGTGTTTCTCAATTTAAAAGAAATAAGGTTAAGCATCATTTTTTGTTGCTGATTTCTAATAAAATGAGGTTTTATTAGAGAACGCGGCTATGAAGCACTGCTTGGATCAACCTCTTGAACTTTATTGCTCACTACATGAATTATGTTTGCAAATGTACCATGAACTTACAGAAAATACATATTCTCTGTTGGTGGGATGGAGAGTTGTAGGTAGACAGGCGGTATAAAGGAGATGTCTAGCTGTAACCACACCAGTTTTCCTTTCCTCTTAGGCATACAACTATAACAGACTGCATTTCCTATCCTCCCTCAGAGCTGGTTTGGACGTGTGAGTTAAGCTCTGGTCATGGGCAGAAGTGGTACACACCACTGCCAGTCCCGGCCCATGCAAATACTCTCCACAATCCTCCACTTCCTTTGCCCTTCTGCTTTCTGGTGTCAGCATACTCTGCTACAAATGTGGAAACCACCAGTTAGAGTCCTTACCAATTTGAGGCCCTAAACAACTTTAAGCAGTAGAGCCTCTTCTCTGACCTCACTATTCAATCATTTTTAAAGCCCTGTACGGTCAACTTTAAAAAAAAATTTCAAGCCCCAAACTTGCAGCATGCACACACAAGCTACGAAAGCTATACAGACTCCACGGACAGCACACACTCCTATACTTACTTCAGATCTGCTGATAGAGGGAAACAGACAAAGAGGAGCACCCCAAAAAGAAGAAAGGAACTGTTCAAGGAATTTCCCCACTCTCTAGGACAGCAAGCTTCACGGTGCCTGCCCAGCAGGGTATCCTAACTGGTACAGGCAGCCCTGTATCTCCTCTTTTCTGAATAGGCATTCATACTGTACTTGCTCCCACACTACACAGTATACTTTCTTTATGTGTATCTTTTGCTTTTTATTTTCAACCTTAATTATTATTTTCTACATGTTTCTTAAAAAATATATACAGATTATTTGTTCTTCTCAATTTATTCTTTGAAATCTTGATAAGAAAAATCACCCCTTCATTTTTAATGTTAAATTGCTAAGCAGATTCCAATCCTTACATTTTGTTTACCATTTATGTAGAATTTCATTTTCCCCTACCTTGATCAGGTTTTCTAGTGTGACACCCCCACTCCTTTGAACTCTGAAGTTCTTCCATGTGTCTTCATTTCTCCAGTGAAGAAATTACTACTTAAACAATCATATTTGAACCTTTTTCCTCCCCTACTTTAAAATTAAATGTGTTCCAGTTCAAGATGATGATGTAGGAGGATCCTGAACTTACCTCCTCCCACAGCCACACCGAATCTACAGCTACATAGGGAACAATTTCCCCTGGAAAAAACCCAAAATCTAGCTGAGAGACTCTTTCCTACACACTGAGTGAACACGAAAAAACCCAAATCAAAATGGGTAGTAGAGGCTGAGACACAATTTCACCATAAACATCACCCCATGCATGGCAACCCACAATCAGGAGAGAACCCACAAATCCAAGTTTCTCCCTGAAAAGCAGTTTGGACTTCACAGCTGGTACCCAAATTTTTAAGACATGCGCTTGCAAGATCAGCCCCCCAAACATCAAGCTTTGAAAGCCAACAGGGCTTGTGTTCACAAGACCCACAAGCTACAGCAAACTGAGAAATAGTTCTTAAAGGGCTCATCCAGGTTCACCACAGCTTCCCACCCCCAAAGCCTACAGCAGAGGCAGCCCACTGACTGTGGGGGGGAAAAAAGCCTATTAGCTTATCTTCACAGCTGTAGTCTAGCAGGCTTCTAATTAAACTTACATCTAAGGGCCGACTATAATCCTCTCTAAATATCACTGAGTCTGGCAGCTATTTTTGCACTCTCCCGCTGCCTCATTCCAGGTTGCCAGTTATCTCCCAAAATGCAACTTGGGCATATGTTTGGTGCCCCAGTTTTTGTGGCTGCTGACCATGGAACCCCTTGATCACCTCACTCTGGTAGCCAATGGGGCACTGATGGTCCCACAGAAGTATAAGAAACAAAGAAAGAGTTCTTAACTGGCTACCCCTCAGGAAAGAGCACAGAAACTGCAACAAACCCCCAATCATTCAGTGAAAGAGGCCTATTAGTATATCTTCATACCTGTGGCCTGAGAGGCAGGCTTCTAATTAAACATACATCTAAGGACCAAATGCAATCCTCTCCAGAGACCAGAAAGGCCAGCAGGTACCCTCTTCATGCTCTCCTCTGCCCTCCCTCAATCTCCAGTGTCACCAAAAAGGAACTTGGGCACATATCTGGCATCCAGCTTTTGTGGCTGCTTCCCAGAAGACACATCTGTTGACAGCCTGGCTCTGGTGGCCAGCGGAGCTTGTGTTCACGGGTTCAATGGGATGGTAGCGAACGATGAAGCAGTTCTTAACTGGCTATCTCATCAGGACTCAACGGAGAGGAAGCAAACAGAACCGCCCACATCAGAGTGTATCCATGTACTTACAGACTTCTGTGCATGCCTGAGGGGCCAGGTTCCAGTCAGACTGAGTCTGGGTGCTCCCTAGGATGCTCCCCACTGGGAGGTTTTGGCATCCCCTAAACTACAAAAAGCCACTAAAAATAAAGTAGGTTGCCTGGACCATCACAAACCTTTGAGAGACAACCAAAAGGTAGGGCAGGGTTGAAATATAAAGTTTATTTCCTGCACAGGCCAAATCCTTTTAGGGGAGGTGGCTGTTTCACCTAGTGCATAGAAACTAACAAAGAAAGTCAAGAAAAATGAAGAAATATAAGAACATGTTCCCAACAAAAGAACAAAATAAAGCCTCAGAAAAAGACCTTAAAAAAAAAAAAGTCATTTATCTGATAAAAGTTCAAAATAAAGATGGTCACACAGGTTAAGAGAACAACATAGGAACAAAGTGAGATTTTTTTTAAAGATTTTATTTATTTATTTTTAGAGAGTGGGGCAGGGAGAGAGAAAGAGAGGGAGAGAAACATCAATGTGTGGTTGCCTCACGAACACCCCCCACTGGCGACCTGGCCCACAACCCAGGCATGTGCCCCGAGCGGGCATCAAACCATTGACTCTTTGGTTCGCAGGCTGCCACTCAATCCGCCAAGCCACAACAGCCAGGGCAAAGTGAGATTTTTAACAGAGACAGAAAATATGAGAGCACCAAACAGAAATCACATAGTAAAGAATATAATAACTAAACTGAAAAATGCAACAGAAGGTTCAACAGAAGACTAGATGAAGCTGCAGAAAGGTTCATCAAACTTAAACCCATGGCAGTGATATTTATCCTATCAGAGGAGCTCAAAGTAAAGAAAAAAAGTGAATACAGCATACAGCACTTATGGACCAATACCAAATAGCCCAACATTCACATTATAGGGATTCCAAAAGGAAAAGGAGAGAAAAGGCCAGAAAACCTATGTGAAGAAATTATGGCTGAAAACTTCCCTAACTAGGAAAAAAAAACAGACATCCAGATCCAGGGGACCTACAAAGTTATAGGTAATATAAATTCAAAGAAGCCCTCACCAAGCACATTATGCTTAAATTACCAAAAGTTAAAGAAGATAGTCTTAAAAGCAGCCAGTGAAAATCAACTTGTTATGTACAAGTGATTCCTCGAAGGACTGTAAGCAGATTTTTCACCAGAAACTTTCCAGGCCAGAAGGCAATTACATGATACATTCGAAACGCTAAAAGAAGCAACTGCCAAACATGAATACTCTATCGGCCAAACTGTCTGTCGGAACAGAAAGAGAGATACAGAGATTCCAAGAGAAGCAAAAACTAAAGGAGCTCATCACCACTAGACTGACCTCACAAGAAATGTTAAAGGGACCTCCTTAAGCCAGAAGAACAGGGCACAAATTAGTAAAAAGAAAATATATAAAACTATAAATATCACTAGTAAAGGTAAATATATTGTAAAATTTAAAATACTCTAATGTTGTAAAAGTGTTAGGTTAACCATTTATAAAGCTAAGTATGTAGGTTGAAAAACAAAGGTAATAAAAATAACAATAATTTATTAATAGATACACAAGATAAAGAGATATAAGTTGCGACATCAAAACACAAAATGTGGGGGGAATAAAAATGTAGAGCTTTAGAATGCATTTACTTAAGTATTACCAATTTAAAATAGACTGCTATAAATATGCTGTTTTTATATAAGTGTCACGCTAACCACAAAGCAAAAATCTATAGTAGATACACAAGAGGTAAAAAGAAATCTAAAGCATACCACTACAGAAAATCAACAAAACAAAAAGAGAGCAAGAAAGAAGTACCCAAGGAATTACAAAACAACCAGAAAACAAGAAGCAAAATGCCAGTAAGTCCATACCTATCAAAAATTACTTTAAATGTAAATGGTCTCAACTCTCCCATCAAAAGATATAGAGTGGATGGATAGATTTAAAAGAAAAAAAACAAGACTCATTTAGATGAATCTTTTTTTTTTAACTAGTGATTTAGAGACACAGTCCCTCCCATCTTGTGGCTCCAAATATCCCTTAAAGCTTCACTGCCCTCTAGCCACTAAAAGCATAATGTTGGAAAAGGAATCCCCACTTCTTACAATTTTTGAGAAGCTGCATCTCACGTCCGGTAGCATTCCATTATGGAGATCTAGCTATAGGCTGCACTTGGATAGAAGATTAGGAAATATGTATTCTTGGCTGGGTAGCCATTTCATAGTGACAGCTTTATTCTATGAAATATGGTACATGAGTTTCAGTAAACGGTTTACCTTATCTGCAGCCTTCTCCTGGGTTTTCAGTCTTGGTGAATGGCGCCATCCTGTCACAGCCCATTTGTTTCCCCAAATCATAAATCCAGGTCTTCCATTTTTTTCCCCTTCTCCCTTAAACTAATCATCAATTCCTATCAAATATATATCTTCAAAATATTTTTATAGCTCTTCCCTCATTTCTATCCTTTCTGCAACTGGTCAAGTTCAAGCCCTCATTATTTTCGACCCTGCCTTCAGTCTTGCCACTTCTCAAATCTCATCTCATTGTTGACAAGATATTTTCAATACTTTTCAATGACTTTCAATGACTTTTTAATACTCCAATGTCACCTTACTCCTCTACTAAAAACTTTTCAGGGGCTTTTTTTCTGTTTAGTGATAGGAAGTTAAACTATTATGTGTCATACAAGGTCTTTTATGACCTGGACGTTTATATTTGTCCAAAATTATTTGCCAACCCCCTACCCCTTGAAATCTGTACTACAGTAGTAGCAATAACAGTAACTAAAATCAAACAAATTACTTGTGGTTTCTAACTCTATAACATCTCAGTTTCTATCAATGTTGTTCCTTCTTCATAGGATGAAAGCATTTTGTCCATTTGGTAAGATTATTAATTAATACCCACATGAGAAGTTTTCTCCTCCATTACATCTTCCTCCAACTACCCATGACACTGAGAAGTGTCTTTTCCTAGGCTCCCACTCACTTTTGTACAAACTCCAATTGGAGCTCTTCATCAAAATACATTTAATTTTTTTCTCTTTCTGAAGCTACTAGATTATAACTTCTTAAAGACAGGTTCCACATCCTTTCATCTCTGCACCTTTCAGAGTCTGGTGCTTAACAGAATATAAGCTTCATGAGAACTACAATTTTGTTTTCTCACCTCTATATCCAGTGACTAGAACATAGAAAACACTCAATAGATATCTATTTAATGAATTCACAATTGACTCAATTCATATTTACTGAAGATTAAAACAGAAAACAATTAGTAGAGTTAAAAATTCAGAGTCAGATGACATGAGTTTGAATCCTGGCTCAAGTATGTGACCTTGAATTAGTTATTTAATCTCTCTGAGCTTGAGTCTCTTTTGCTGTGAATGCTTTACAGGGTCAGGCTCTTATAAATTAACATACATAAAACTCCCAGCACAATGCTTGGACTTAAAACAATCACATACCCTACTTACGAGCAAGGGTTACAACTTCCATAACCAGTATTTATAGAGGTTTCAGTATTCCTAAATATATTACCATGTTCCCCTGTAGCACATTGAAACTTAAAGCATTTCCGTTTTGTAAGAAATTTTCTAGGATATCAAAATAATTTTAAGTGTACCTATATTGGTCTGTCTCAAATAAGGCACATTACAGTTTCTGAAAATGTGTTAATTTTATTTCTAGATCTAAGCTATAATTTCCTCAGAGTATGAAAATATTTTTAAAAAAGAACCTACAAAGAAAGTTTTGATAAAAGCTAACCTTAAATTGAAATAAACTGCAAATGTTAAAATATAAAATGATAATATAACTGAATTAATTAAAAAGATAATGTAAGATGTACATTACCTTGCCAAGTCCAAAGTCCCATGATTTTTTAGAATGCAATTCTTCCAAAGGGATACTGCTCCTAAGAGTCATAAACCAGACAGCATTAAAGTTTGCTTTATTCCCTCTGAAAATTATTGTTCTAAATTATGGTTCCCAAAATTAGATGCAAATCAGAATTATAAGGGAAGCCTTTAAAAAAAACAGAGTCAAAGCTCCATCTGAAGGGGCCTATTTCTTGTGCGGACCAAACTTGCTATTCTATATTCTAAAATCACTGCACGCAACATGGGTTTAGCCAGGTTTGGGAAGCACATTATAAATCATTTTTATAAAAGGCATCATATTCATTTATTTTTAACCTCAGCAGAGGGCATGCTTATTGATTTTTTAGAAAGGAGGGGAAAGGAGGAAGAAAGGGAGAGAACCATCAATATGAGAGAGAAACATCAACTGATTGCCTCTCGTACCTGCCCAACCAGGAACCGACCCTGCAACCCTGGCTTGTGCCCTGGTCTGATCAAATCCTCAACACTTTGGTTCATGGAACGCTGCTTCAACCAACTCAACCAACTGAGCCAATGTAGACCAGGCATAAGGTATATTTTAAAATTCAAAGCCTAACATGTTGTTTCACATTCATAAATCTTTGGATATTTGGAGATTTGCAAAAGAACTCATTTGTTGACTTTATTAAATAAGCTATGAATCTATGTTTTAATTAATTTCTTATGCCAACCCCATCCATAAGAAAATATTTCAAAAATAAAAATCTATTCTAGTTCATGATTTTCAATTAGCAACGTCTGACTAAATCATCATTATTACCAAGAAAGTTAGGACTATCCTGAAACTACAAGTTTTCTTTAATTACCTATTATAACTGCAGTGCAATAAACTACTGATATGCTTCTTTATGCCATTAACATTTGAAATCTATTACTTCCTTGTTCTGATTGGTAACAACCAAGTCACCTTCCCATGGAGGGCTGTCAAAAGTTAGAAAATATGCTTACTAGACCTTCAGTCAAGGTGGTGGCATGGGGAGACACAGCTCACCTCTTCACTCAACCGCATCAAAATTACAACTAAAATATAGAACAATCATCACTCAGAACTGTCAGATACTGAGTTGAATAGAAGTCTGACAACTATGAAACTAAAGAAACCACATCCATCCAGACTGGTAGAAGGGGCACAGACTCAGAATGGGCTGGTCCCTCACACATGTGTGAGGGATAAAAATTTGGGTGGGATATCTCCAAAGTGAGGAGCCCCAGCCCCACACCAGAGACTGTGGCCCAGGATTCCATGCCAGGAAGGTAAGTCCCCACGAATTCTGGCTTCAAAAACCAGCATGGACAGAGCCAGTGGAAAAAACTTCTGCAGCCCCAAGCAGTTCCTCTTAGGGAACCTACACATGGACTCACCTACTCAGACTCACTCCCTTTGAGTTCCAGCACTGGGGAAGCATCTTGAAAGGCACCAGTGGCAGGGGGAGAAACTGAAGTGTCTGGCATCAAGGAAAGGAGAGGCCATTGTTCCTTTGCTAAAACCTTCCCCCACAGAGCCAGATGGCTGGGGCCATATCTAAGACTCCATCAACCAGGTTAACAGTGTTTGTCTGGCCTTGGAGATCCCCAGGGACTCTGCCCCATCCAACTTACAGGCCCACCCAAGCTGCTTTTCCAAAAGAATGGCCAGTCTTGGCTCATGCTTCACAACTTCCTAAATCTGATCAAACAAGCAACAGCTGGTCTCAGTGAGCCCCAGGACTGGCACTAACAGCAGCCAGCCTAGATTCACAGCTTGACTTTACCTGAGAATCTCCAAGCCCAGCACAAGTAGCAGCCATCTCAGATTGCTTTACAGCTCAAGCAGGGAGGCCCTGGGCAAAATACAGGTGGGGGCTGATTTTGGCCCGCACTACCTGGGAAACCCCAGGGCTAGTGCAGCCAGGGGACAGCTCCAGACCACTTCAGAGTACCTCCACCCTGCCCTTGCACAGCTGATCCTCCATGGAAGGCAGAGGTTGGTGCTAAGTGGTCACAGCCAATTCTTGCAGCTGACTGGCCTGGGTAAATCCCTCCTATTGATCTGCTGATTGGCCTGGGTAAATCCCTCCTATTGATCTGCCAACAGCAACGAAGGCTCAAATACAAGAGGACAGTGTACTCAGCCCACACAAAAGACTCATCTTGAGTACCCAGTCTGGGTGATAGGGGAGGCTGTGCCACTGGACCCTATAGTACACCTACTACATTAGACCACACTACCAAGACATGGAGTCAAAGTAGCTCTACCTAAAACATATAAACAAACACAGGGAGGCTGCCAAAATGAGAAGACAAAGAAACATGGCCCAAATGAAAGAACAGATCAAAACTCCAGAAAAAAAGAGCTAAATGAAACACAGATAAACAATCTATCAGATGCAGAGTTCAAAACACTGGTAATAAGGATGCTCAAGGAACTTAATGAGGACCTCAACAGCATAAAAAAGATCCAGTCAAAAATGAAGGAAATAAAGAACAATTTATAGGGAAACAAAAGTAGAGTGGATGAAGCCAAGAATCAAATCAAAGATATGGAGCATAAGGAAGCAAAAAACAACCAATCAGAACAAGAAGAAAAAAGAATTAAAAAAAAATGAGGATAGTATAAGCAGCCTCTTGGACAACTTCAGGAGATCCAATATTCACAACATACAGGTTCAGAAGAAGGGGAAGAGCAAGAAATTGGAAATCTATTTGAAAAAAATAATGAAAGAAAACTTCCCTAATTTGGCAAAGGAAATAGACATGCAAGTCCAGGAAACACAGAAAGTCCCAAGCAAGAGGGATACAAAATGGTCCACTACAAGAAACGTCATAATTAAAATGCTAAATGTTAAAGATAAAGAGAGAATCTTAAAAGCAGCAAGAGAAAAGCAGTTAGTTACCTATAAGAGAATTCCTATAAGACAGTCAGCTTATTTTTCAAAAGAAACTTTGCAGACTAGACTGGATTAGCAAGAAATATTCAAAGTTATGAAAAGCAGGAACTTACAGCCAAGACTGCTCTACCCAGCAAAGATATCATTTAGAATCAGAGGGCAGATAAAGAGCTTCCAAGACAAGAAAAAACAAAAGGAGTTCATCAGCACAATAAATGTTAAAGGGGCTTATTTAAGAAAAAGAAGATCAAAACAATGAACAATAAAATGGCAAAAATACATATCTATCAATAACTGAATCTAAAAAACAAACAGGGAACAAGAAGAACCGAGACAGAATCACAGATACAGAGAACATTTTGATGGTTGCCAGATAGGAGGGAGGTGTGGGGGAATGCGTGAAGAGGTGAAGGGATTAAGAAGTACAAATAAGTAGTTCCACAATAGCCATGGAGATGTAAAGTGCAGTACAGGAAATAGAGTACTCAAAAAACTTGTATGTATAACCTACAAACATGAACAATGTTGGGGGGATTGCCTAAGGGAGTAGAGGGTACTGGGTGGAGGGGGCCAAAAGGGTAAAAAATCAGGACAACTGTAATAGCATAATCAATAAAATAAAAAGAAAATATGCTTATTATACCAGTGAGCATTCCTATACATGCGATCCTTCTATTTCTTACTATAAATCAGAATAAATTAATATTCTGGAGGGTATTTAAGTATCTTGAACTATGTGTTCAAGTCAGTTTTCTCAAATCTAATTAACATCAAAATTCGGATGAAAAGATACCACTGCCCTGGCAAATATGAAAACTATACACTCAAGCAGGGTGATATAATTAAGAATCTGACAACTGGGAATCCTTCGAGGGCAGCCTGCCCAGCTTCAGACAACAATATGCCCACCCCGCTCAGCATCAGTTCAACCTTCCACATGCATTACACTAAATTCTGATTTGCATTCCTCAGATTTACCTAAAAACTTACATAGTGTTCACCGGGTATTTCTCGATTTCTATCTGTGTTGTCGTCTCTTGGTAGTCCCTTTGAAATTTTCCTTTAAAAATAAAAATAAGCATTGAACTAAAACTTGAGAATAAACTATTTCTGTTTTTTAATTAGAAGCCATTTAGTATGACCCAAATAGAGGGAAATGCCTGTCCACAATGTCATATAATAGAATGTCACTCTATGTTTAATATTCCTCCAAATACACACACAAATACACACACGTACACACAAAACTGAAAACAGAAAAACCCAATAGATTAGTATATTTTCTACACTTAACACCAACCTTTTTTTTCACAGCTGGCTAGAGAGCAATCCTTCTCAAAAGATGTACTAGGATTATTCCCCTCATTATAGTTGTACTCATTCTGATCATTCTTGTTTGGCTCATACTTTTGCAGATAACTTATTTTATTAAAGTTGGAACTACTAAAATTCAACTCTGGATCTGTAAAAATACTTCCAATGCATCTATCAGAGAGATGGTTTTCATCAGAACTGGTGAACACACAAATATTTCTCTCATAACCACACTTGTCAAATGGTTTTTTTACGGTCTGTTGATCTATTTTTAATAAATTGTTCATATTTTCATTAATAAAAGAGTTAAAATTCTCTGACAGAAAGCCAGGAGTTGGCTGGTTCACAACTTCAAAAAAATTTGAAATGTCTTTCCTATTTTCCTCCCAAATATGTTGTGTGGATTCTTTTTCAGCAATGAGGTCTGAGTGTCTTCTCTTATTCATGCTCCCACCATCTTCATCCGTAACAACAGGTCTTCCAGTGAGGAAATTCCTATTTCCTGGACTTTGGGGTAAATAAAATCATATTTAGCAAGAAAAGCATTTTCATTTAGAAACTCTTAAATTCTGAGAAGACACATTGAGTAGCTACTAACATTTGCCTAGATTTTGTTTTTATTTTTCAAATTTAAATAAATAATATCACTTTGGGTGGAAATTTGTCTTGCATTTGTAATGCCTTAGTGAGTATAAAATAAACACACTTAGTTTAGTACCTCAGTGTGAAAAATCATTATGTGGTTCAATTTACTGTTATATTAACAAAACATGACCAAACTTTAGTATATCTTCTGTAATAATGTCTAGCAAATAACCTAGAAAACCACCACCACGTCACTGATGCTCCATTTCACCAGAGAAAGATGTTTGTAAGACTGCAGAGAAAAATTATCCCCAGTGTTAAAATATTAAACCAAATAGGTATGAGGACAATATAATAGATGTTTCTTAAATGAACAAAAATATAAAAACAACTCTGATGTCCCCAAGGAAGAACAATAAAACTACTAATGTATATATAAGTAATAAAACCAAGAGATAGGATGAATTAGATGAAATGGTTAAATTAGATAATGTAAATTCCCTTCCACTGCAAAAATCATAACTCCAGGTTATGTTCAACCTGTATAAAAAAATCAAAGGTATCATAGAAAATAATTAGAAATCAAGATATTCTGGACTCTTGCCATTGGCTACCTACAATCATTTAAGGTTACGTTGTTTCAGAGATTACAGGGACAAAAAAACTTAGAAAAGAAACATAGACTGCTATAACTAAGTGATTTCTAATTCTATTTTTCAAGTTACTTCTTAAATATTTAATGAACAGAAACATCTGCTGTGTTCCAGACAGTACACCACATGTTGAGGACAGAGAGATAAAAGAATTCAGTTTGGTATTAAAGAGAAGAGATGTTTTGCACATGAATATTCACAGATCATGGTCCTACACTGTTTCCCAGTGTGGATGCCATTAGTGTTTATGGCAGAATAATGCTTTTCTGTTACGTATAGACATGTACATGTATAGGCATGCATACAAAGAAGCAAGCACACACCAGAGGGATGGACTAATAAGAACCAATGCAAAGTTTGCAGCATGTTTGAGAAACAAAAAGAAGAGAAATAAAGTTAGAATAGAAACAGTGAAAGGAAACTTGTGACCTGTCTTAAAAGGTATAAAAGGGCCAGATTATGCACAACTTTATTTGGGGAAAAACAGTAAGAAGTTCTAACTACAAAAGTAAAGTTAACTTGCAAAATATCAGTCTGATTGCTGGGTGAATGTGGATTTCAGGACTTCCATCTGCTCCAAATGAAGTAAGAGTGAACAGATTTATCCTGCTTCCTGACACAGTTAAAAAAAAAAAAGAAAACTATATTAAACAATGTTTTTTCAGATATGAGCCAGCCACCAGGTAGAACAGCATAAGGATGTCTGAAAGAGAGAAAACAAATGAGGTGAACCCTGTAATTCCTCCCAGTTCACTGCCTGGAGAGAGTATTCAAGCCACACAGTAGGGAGGGAATACCCAGTCAGAGGCTACAGACTCCCTCTGTTGAGGACGTAGAGCTTGAGGTTCAGAGAGACACTGGATGGTACAGCTCACAGGGCAGAGCACCATGAAGGCGAGTGCTACAAAGAGCGAGCTCCAGAGACCTGCAGAGAATTCTCAAATCTCCGGGTCAGTACTGATCAGCACATGCATATGAGGTAATTACCCAAGGCTGGGAAAAGAAACACCCAAGGTGAGAAGTTTGAACACTTCTAGGAGATCACACAGTGATGGGAAAAATTTTGTGTTCCCACCAGCAAGAGCAGAAAGCCTTATAATTCAAAAAGAAATCAGAGAGTACTCAGAAGGGTATCGTCTTAGCAGGAGACAGAATTAGCCATAGACTGAAGACATATCTCGTTCCATTTAGCAAAGTTTAAGGAAAGCCTCAATAAGATCACACTGTTTCCCACTAAATAAACTGTGTCCCAGAACAAAGCTTAGTACAATTTATAGGAGCACCAAAATTACCTGAAACCAAAAAGATAAAACTCACAATGTACAGAATCCAAACAAAATTACTGGGAAGTCAGTAAAACAAAGTTATATAATCCACAATGAGGAGAAAAATCAATTATTAGAAACAGATCAAGAACTGACAAAAGGGATAGAATTTGTAGACCAGTACAATAAAAGAGTTATAATGATATTCTCTATATTCAAGAGGAGAGAGCAAAAAATGAGCGTATTAAAGAGATACATGAAAGACATAGAGTTAAATCTGTCTTCTGGACATGAAAAGTACACTGAATAGGCTTACCCGATTAGACACCAAAGAAGATACAATTAATGAAGATACCGCAATATAATCTATGCAAAATGAAATGAGAAAAAAATTAAAAATAAACAAAGCATCAGTAACTTGTGACACAACTTTAAGTGAACTAATTTACATGTGACTTGAGTCCCCGAGAGAGAAATCAGACAAAAAAATATTTGAAAAATTAATAGCTGCATTTTTCCAAATTTGATAAAAACAGTAAGTCCACAGATCAAGATTCTCAACACAGCATAAACACAAGAAGTAAAATGAAAATGACATCCCAGTCATAGGATAGAAATCCACGGTAGAAAATTCATGACAGAAAAATCTAAAAAAAAAAAAAAAGAAAAGATATATATTATATATACAGATATTATGAAAAGAATGGCAGTGCCCTGGCCGGTGTGGCTTGGTTGGTTGGAGCATCATCCTGTACACCAAAAGGCTGTGGGTTCTATTCCAAGTCAGAGCACATACCTACATTGTGGGTTCAATCTCCAGTCAGGGCATGTATGTAAGGCAATCAGTCAATGTTTCTTTTATACTCTTTTTCCCTTCCCCTCTCTCTAAAGCAATGAAAAAATGTCTTCCGGTGAGGATAAAATGATTTTAAAAAATAAGAATGATAGCCGACTTCTAATTAAAAACAATGAAAAGTCAAAAGACATCTTTTGAAAGGAAGACAATAAAGATTAACAAATATACAAAAGATGAAAGAATTACCAGAAGAACCATATTACAAGAAATATTTAAAGATAATCTTTCAAGCAAAAGAAAAGTGTCACCAGACACTTTTCTAGATGGAATCTAGATCCACACAAAAATAACGAAGACCATCAAAAATGAAAAATGTGTGCTTATGTACAAAAAAACATGTTTTGTAATGCTTTTAACTCTGTGTAAAGCAAAAAGAATGTA
Organism: Tonatia bakeri; assembly: GCA_004024845.1. Lineage (NCBI taxonomy): Eukaryota > Metazoa > Chordata > Mammalia > Chiroptera > Phyllostomidae > Tonatia > Tonatia bakeri. The sequence continues at coordinate 84,852 of PVIA01001629.1, forward strand.
TTACTGGGTTTTCCAGTCAAAATGTAAAGTAGGTAAATTCTGTGCCCACCTTTCAGGATCACATCAAATTACAACTAAATTATAGAATACCCATCACTGAGAACCCCTGAAGACCAGCTGGACAGAATTCCTATAACTAAGGATATAAAGAAAATGCCATCCCCTGGCCAGACGGCTTAGTTGGTTGGAGCACTGTCCCATGCACCAACAGTTGCAGGTTCAATCCCCAGTCAGGGAACATATGGGAGGCAACCGGTTGATGTTTCTCTTTCTCTTCCTCCCTCTCTCTCTCTCTCTCTCTCTCTCTCTCAAATCAATAAAACACATCCTCAGGTGAGAATTTTTTTTAAATAAAAGAAAAAGCCAAGTCAAAACTGGTAGTAGGGGCAGAGATGCAGAACAGGCAGGACCAACACCCATGGTGTGGCAACTAAGAATCGGGAGAGACATGTCAGCTGCAGAGATCCCCACAGGGTCCTAGCCCCACATCTGGCTCCCCAGTCTAGAGTACCAATGCCAGAGAAAGAAGTCCTCATAAAATCTTGTGAAAATGAAGGGGAGTGGCTCTGAGAAAAACAAAGGGCTGCAGGAGACCAAAGCATGTTGCTCGTAGAAGGCCAGCACACAAATTCACTCACTCAAAACTCACTCACTATAAGCTCCAGCACAGAGGCAGCAGGTCAAAAAGCACCAGGGAGATATGAGTAGACACTAAATTGACTATTAAATTGACTATCTTCAGGGTGAGTGCTAGAGAGGCAAAAGTTGGGGGAACTCTCTCCAAGTGATGAAAGCTCTGGCAAATGCCATTGCTCCCTTAGTGAGCTCTCCACTCACCCAGCCAGTGGGGAACAGGGGTAAGCCAAATCTGTGCTCTGTATCACACTGACTACCACCATTCTCCCTGGCCCCGTGATTCCTTGAGACCCCACCCACCACTCTCCAGGCCCAAACCTGTACCAGCGGCTCCTCCGCACAGTCTGTCTCAGATTGCACTGCAGACTTTTCCCCAAATCTCTCCAGGTACACAAACCAAAAGGGGTGCTCTGTAGTTCTTCCTAGGTGGCACCAACAGAGCATGAGTGGTGACACATCTCAACTTGCATTGTTAACTCCCATCAAGTGACCCCAAACAAAAGCAGTGGCCAGCCAGTCTTGGTCTGAAAGTTTCATCTAAGTCCAAACCTAGTGGCAGCCAGCCTCAGTTCACAGCACAGCTTCTCCCAACTGCCTCCAAGCCCAGCACAAGCAGCAACCAACTGCAAATCAGCTAGTAAGTCCCACCAGGCAGCCCCAAGTGTGGCACAAGCAGTTGATCTTGGCCTACACCTGAGCACTTCCCAGTATACTCCAGACACAACATACCCAGTGGAGGGCTCAGGCCACATCAGAGCACCACTCAAACAGCTCCACAAATGACACACTAAAAGAGGAAATTCAGCTGGCACCACGGCCCCACTAAAGAAATTCACACTCTATGGAATCATCCCCCTTACAACACCTAGCCCACTGGAATCACAGCCTGTCCCCACAGCCAGTCAGCTTGTGGATAAACCCAACCCACTGACTGCCAATAGTAATTATGGCCCAACTAGAATAGGGGGCACTCAACCCACACAGGGGACACTCCTAGAGCACCAAGCTCAAGTGATCAGGGAGACTACACCACCAGGCCCTACAAAACACTTTCTACATAAGGCCTCCTTGTCGAGACCAAAAGACACAACAAATCTACCCTAAATGCATGCAAACAAAACACAGGGAGTCAGCTATAATGAGACAATGCAACAAGTCCCAAATGAAAGAACAGAACTAAACTCCTGGAAAAGAACTAAATGAAAGTGAGGCAAAGTAATCTACCAAATACAGAGTTCAAAAAACTGGTTATAAGGATGAAGCTCAATGAACTTAGGGGGAGAATAGATGAGCTTAATGAGAACTTACACATAGAGATATAGGAACTATAAAACAGAACCAGTCAGAAATGAAGAACACAGTAACTATAATAAAGAATGCAGTAGACGGAATCAACAGATCACATGGATCAGGGATCACGTCAGCAATCTGGAAGACATGGCAGTAGAAAAATCCCAACTGAAATGGCATAAACACAGAGAGAATGTTTTCAAAAAACCATGAAGATGGTTTAAGGGCCCTCAGGAACAACTTCAAACATAACAACATTCACATCATAAGGATACCAGAAGGGGAAGAGAGAAAGAAAAAAGCACTGAAAAAACTATTTGAACAAATGACTAAAAACTCCCCTACATGGTGAAGGAAAGAAACATACATGTCCAGAAAATGTGGAGTTCCCAAAGTGATGAATCCAATGAGGTTCACATCATAATTAAAGACATATAATTAAAATGCAAAGGTTACAAAGAGAAAAGAAGTTAATTTTGTTCAAGGGAGCTCCCATAAAACTCTTAGCTGATTTTTGTAATAGAAAATGTGCAGGCCAGAAAAAAAAAAAAAAAAAGGCACAAAATATTCAAATTGAAAGGCAAAAGCCTATAACTATTATAATTCTACTCAGCATGGCTGTCATTTAGAATGAAAGGAGAGATAAACAGTTTTGCTGACAAGAAAAAGCTAAAGAAGTTCATCACCACTAAAACAGGAACAGGAACTATTAGCCGGACTTCTTTAAGTAGTCAGAAACATGAATAAGAAAATAAAGGGAAAAAATTTCACTGGCTAAGGCAAACGCTTAGTAAAAACAGTAAATAGCCCAACTATAAAGCTGATGCAAAGCTAATACAAAGACAAAAATTGTGTAAATACAACAATAAAGGGAAACACATTCAAAAAAAGTAAAAAAATAACAAAAAAATAAGCATGGAGGGAGTAAAAATTGTAGTGGATTTAGAACGTGATCAAACTTATACAACAATCCACTTTAAACAGAATTCTATAAACATAATTTGGTATATATGAGGCACATGGTAACCACAAAGCAAAAACATATACGAAATAAAAAATATAAAGAGAAAGGAATTCAAACATAACACTATAGAAAGTCATCAACATACAAGAGAAGAGATCAAGAGGATAAGAAAGGAAGAGAGAACTACAAAAACCATCGGAAAACAGTTAATAGCAATAATTGCATACCTATTAAAAGTTACTTTAATTATAAATGGACTAGTGCTCCAAAGAAAAGACACAGGCTGAATGGATTTAAAAAACAAAACCTGTACATATGCTGCTTAGAAGAGGCCCTACTTCAGACTCAAAGACACACACAGACTGAAAGTAAAGAGATGGAAAAAGATATTTCATGAGAACAGATTTTGTTAAAAAGCTAGGATAGCAATACCTTTTTCAGAAAACAGACATTTAAACAAAGGCTATAAAAAGAGATAAAGAAGGGTATTTCATAACGATAAAGGAACTGATACAACAAAACAACGTAACTCTTGTAAACATCTACACACCCAGAGTAGGAGCACCTAAACATATAAAGCAAATATTGATGAACATACAAAGGAGATCAACAGTAATACAATAGTAGTAGGGGACTTTGACAACCCGCTGACATCAATGGATAGATTATCCAGACAGAAAATCCAGAAGGAAACAGCGATCTTAAATGGCATAGTAGACTAGATCAGCAATTTTTCCACTAGTGTGTCAAAGTGCACCAATGTGCTGCAAGAATTTTTAAAACATGCCACACCTGGCGATTTAGTCAGGGGTACTGACCTCTTTTCCTTTAGATTGTCAAGAAAAAAAATGATGAAGGCCAACACAACAACGACCATTCAGTATGAGTAAATCAAAAGTATACCTATTTTTTGTCATATCAGCAAAAAAATATATTTTTTGATGTGCCTCGGAATCTTAGTAATTACTTTATGTGTGCCACAAGCTGAAAAAGGTTGAAAATCGCTGGACCAAATGGACTTACTTGATATTTTTTTGACATTTCTCCCAAAAGCAACGGAAATACATTTTTCTCAAGTGTCTATGGAGCATTCTCCAGAACAGACCATATGTTAGGTGACAAGAAGAAAAATTAAAGACAAATGGAAATAAAGGTAAAAGCAGAATTCAATGAACTAAAAATAGAAAAAATAAGAACTATGTTCTTTAGCCACAATCAATAGGTGCATCTCTACCAAAAAAATGTCAGCCTAGGAGCTAATCCAATAAGTAAGAAAAATCCTTCCAGTACAGAGTGCCCTTGCTCAGGCTGTAGAAAGTGAGCAGTGAATTTGAAGAGCAGGGGAGGCTGCAGTAAAAGTCAGACCTGCCTCAGGGAGGGCTCATACTGCTAACATAAATTTCAGAATTAATGCTTCTTTAGCATATTAGTCCTAGAATGCAAAACAACCATATAGCATGGAAGGTATCCAAAATATTGCAATAAAACTCAATGAGCACCAAAAAAAAAAAAAAGTGAAACTGAGAGACAATTCAGTGAGAAGATAAAGTTGGTAAGTCTCTAATCAGAATGAATGGTAAGAAAGGGAAAAAATACAACTGACCATATTAATAAGGAGAAAAAAGACATCACTACAGACGTTAAAGATTTTAGTGTTTAAAAAGACGATTTTCTGAATGAATTTAAGTCAATAAATTCTACAACATAGAAAAAAGGATTCATTCATTGTATAACACAAACTACCAATGCTCACTAAAGAAAAAAATAAATAGTATTATTAGCCTGTTATCTAATAAAAAGTGGTAGAAAAAAAATAACTGGAGAGCATTATGCTAAGTGAAATAAGCCAGGCAGTGAAAGACAAATACCATATGATCTCACCTATAAGTGGAACCTAATCAACAAAGCAAACAAGCAAGTAAAATATAACCAGTGACACTGAAATTAAGAACAATCTGACAGTAACCAGAGGGGAGGGGGGAGCAGGGTAACGGGAAAAGAAAGGGAAGAATCATCAAGAAACGTGTATAAAGGACCCATGGACAAAGCCAACGGGTGACAGGACTGAGGGTGGGGCGGGGGGAAGCAGTGGTAGGAAAATGGAGACAACTGTACTCGTACAACAATAAAACAAATAAATTATATCTAAAAAAAAAAAGAAGAAGAAAATAACCTTAGCACCAAAAGAACTCCATACAGAAAGCAGATCAGTATTTACCTTGGGATGAGGGTAAAATGTGAATTGACCAGAGGAACGGATTATCAATGTGCCCAAAATTACTGGGGATGATGAATACTATTGCATATTCATATTTGACATGTCAAAACTTATCAAAGTGCACATTTTAGATAAATGCAGTTTGTTGTATGTTGATTATACACTAATAAAGTCATTTTAAAATTGGATTGAAGGGCCAGGAGGAAACAGAAACTGTTATGTGGCTGTCACAATTCTCCAGGCATGAGGCAGCGATAGCTTACACTGAAATGGAACCGTGGAGATAGACACATGAGGAAAATCTTAAAGTTTGTTAGAATACACAACTGGCAATACTTTGTGAGTGAAATGGATATTGGGAGTTGAAGGAAGGAGGAAGGAATCAAGGACAACTTTTATTTTGGTTTAAGCAACTGAGTGAATAGTGGTGCCATTTACTAAAATAAGGAAGACTGGAATAGAATTACGGAGTCTAGGTTTTTCACCACAATTACAAAGACTGACTCAAACTGGTTTTGCAAGTTTTAATCGATTTACAACAATAAACCAGGGTTTATACATAGACATCAAGAAAATAAAAGTGGGACACTGATCAACTGCCATAAAGGAAAAAGTTATTAATATGTTTAAGATACAGAAAAAGAAATTAGTAATTCATGGAGATTATACAACAGGTACAAAACACCTTTGCCCAAAATATTTTTAAATGAATAAATAAAAGGTATGTGTACCCATTAGAAAATAATCACTTAAAACTATTTTAATTAATTACTATGTTTTACTTCTAGTGGGTTTTTTCTATTAGTATTATTTAGGTCTGTTTGCATTTTTACCTAAAAATATTTCTGTCCATTAAAATCAAAATTTAAATTAAAAATTACTAACTGAAAGAAAATATAGGTTCTTTATTTCTTTCCATAGCTTTGCTCACCTGTTCAGTCTTTCAAATAATGTTCCAAATTGTGCTGTTTCATATGATGTACTCAGAACATCTTGATTTTCATTTAATTTGGAAACCAAGGAATTAGAAAAATTAACATTATTGAGCTGAAAAACAGAAAAGAAAAACCTGCCAAAATGGTAAATGTTCATACGCACAATTAAAATTATTTACTATAAAATGCCGTTTCAGTGGACATTTATATTGGAAAAAAAATTTTCTTAAAGTAACTGTGTCCTTATTAAAAACAAAATAAACACTGTTCTAACAACAAGAGCAATATCAGTATTTGTAAAACGGTTGGTACTATGGTGAGCTAACCATTTTCTTAGAGGTTAGAAAAACAAAACTACATATTTTAAAGAAAAATACCAAAAATACCAGGTTCTTGAGGAAATAAAAGAAGTTAAACTTCTCTCACAGAAGATAATAGTTTCTCCCAAAGAAACAGCTGTACTTATCTAAGTTCTTCCACTCACTGAGTAATTTTACAGATTGCTACTTTAATTTTTCTGAGTATCAATATCATTGAAAGTATGTGAAAATTGTTGTGAAAAAGCAGATGAGATAATCCACTTGTTAATATGGAAGGTACTTAGTATTTTGGCAATAATAATTTATATCTGTAGTATATTTTATTTATAAACCACAAAACAGAGTCTCAAAGACAATCAATAGTAGAAACAGTGAGGGGGGGAGGAGACAAAAGGAGTAACTCAAAGTCTTTTTTTAAACAATAAGATCTGAAGTTAGGGAGAGCTGGAAATAAAGTCTCATAATTTATTATAGTCTCAGAGATGCAGTGACAGAGGTACAGAGGCAAAATCACCCCCTGAAGTAAGAAACACACAACCAAAAGAAAACAGAATATTACATATCAGCTTAATACTACTTCTCTAGAGACAAGTGAGCACCAGATCACTTTCTTCTAACCTGTTTTTTTTTCAACTCATTTTCTTTTGTATTTTATTATTTAATTTTAATTCTTTTCACTTTTCTTGAAATCCCTCCAAATAAGCTATTACTTCCACAATGCTATATGCATTAGACACTAGCCTCCCTTTTCTTTCTTCTGCCATATTAGATATAACAATATTACCCCTCTGGAAATAATCACTAACCTGCAATCTATAAGTAGATTATTTAAGTAGAGATTACAAGGAGTTTCATTCTCCATTCTATAAACTATTTAATTGAGCAAAGATGAATTATAAGCTGATCTAGGATGCAAGTTTTACTCTTATATTGTACAAAGTGAATGGGTAATTAGTTTTTCATTGCATCATCCAAAATTATTGGGTCTTTCATAGGCTAGCACAAATCACTGGAATATAATAACTCATTTTCTCTTCTCTGAAAACAGAAAATATACTTTAATAAATACTCTTATAAAATTGAATCCTATCATTACATATAGCTATAGTATACCATAACATATAATACAATGTGTTTAATTATAAATTTATAAATTATAAATGTTTAAATAATAAATACATAAATATGGCCAAAAAAACAGTGTTCTAAAAACGAAAGACTTCAAAACTAAATATTCCTGTTGACAAAACAGTGTTTATATAACCACTTCCTCACTATCATTATACATTAGTAGAGTAACAATTAATAATTTCATTTTTTAACTCTACATTAAATTAGTAAAAGATCATGTCTTGTTATTTTCATGGCAAATATATTTCAGTATTTTAAAATGGAGATGCTTTTATAATTTTTACTTTGGAGAATGATTAAAAAACATTTTAGCACTACACATCTCTATCTATATAAATGTATTTGTACACTTTTAATTAACATGCATTTAACCAGTTCTCATTTGTTAAATCATAAAAAGAATCGAGCCATCACAACTCATTTGAACAGACTGCTATGTCTACTGAAATTATGTACTGCCCTTCACAGGACCCTTTCCACTTCGTGCCTGCTTGGCTACCATGACCTCATCAACTGATCATTTACTGTGATTACGACCATCAACCATTATAAAATACACTCAGCTATTTTAAATTTCAATACCAACAATTTTATAAAAGGATGATTTCAAAGGTTTTTAAAGAACATTCCAGTTTTGGGATTTATAATTTTCTATTGTGCAGAGAATTAAGCTTTTATCCTAAGAGGAATTATTTATTGTACTTAATTTATCTCCTAACTTGGCTACATCTATAGCAATTCACAACTAATATTTATTTCACTTTTTTTTAATTGACAGGAATTACTAAAACAAGAGAAGTTATCAACTAAGGATGTACTTAACAGCTCCTTTCTATCTGCCTTTTAGCCTTTGGTCCTCTCCTCCCTAAACTGCATTCCTGCTGGTCATCTCTTAACAACAGGAAATCTGCACTCCATTAACCCACAAATTCAGGTGAAGAGATGTCAAAGAGATTTTAGTATCTCTGCCATTATCTTTTTGATGAAGTTTAACTTTGACAATTTGAAGGAAAGAAAGGATAATAATATGTTACTGGACTTTAGAATTTCAGGCTTTAATCACAATCTATGCATTTCTAATTGACTAAATATTACTTGCTAAGAAATAATTATTTACAATAAATACTTCAAAAGAAAAACCATCTTGGGATCAATGTTAATTTTGAAAATCACAATTCAACATAAAATAAAACAATCTGATCACCATATCAGAAGAGATAAATTGACAATGACCACATGGCCCCAAAGTAAGAATTCCCAAATGAATTATCCTTTGTAATTTGTCAGTAACAAGTAGAATCAAATGTTAGGCATGCGTAGGCCTAGTCTACATTACCTTAACTCGAAAGGATTTCTCATTAGCAGTCACAGCTAAAATATGTTTATGGTATATGCTTCTTACATTAAAATCTTCTAAAAGAATAATTTTAAAGACTACAAAAATTTTGAAGGATAACTAGTTTACCCTGATATTCAAAAAAGTATATTATTTGGTAGCATGCCACAATTGTTAAAATAACTCATAAAATTTTTTGTTTTTAAATTCTCACCTGTACTGGGCCCAGTTCTTCATTGCTGCCTACTCTTTGATTGTGAATACTAATAATAAAAATAAAAGGTGAAGATTAAAAGCAAAGATGGCATATAAAATTGACTATCTCTTTATATATATATATATTAAAATTCATACTGTTTAATACAAATAAACAAAAACATATGACACTCTTAATTAAATCACTCCAGGGACCTACTCAATACTATTGTTGAGTTTTATAAAATTATACTATTCCTAGAGAGACATTTTTATGAAAAGTCGAGCTATGCACACAAAACAGTATAAGCATTAGGTCATGTGACAAAGGTCTTAATAGTTTAATAATACAGCAATACAAAATCTGGAGGCAAAAGAATAAGCCCTTTGTACATTTTCCAAATGAATAAAATAGTGTTAGTAATGATCAATTTAAATACCTAATAGTATATAACCTAGATAACACCTACTTGTTTTCTATATCATCAATACAGAGGTTTGATGGTACACGGGGAGGCGACATCAGAAGTTCCAAATCATGCTTTCTTAGGGGCACTTTTATGCCTCTATTCATATTCACGTGGATTGGCTTTCTCACAGTTTCTATAACAAAAAATATTTAGAAATAAGAATAATAAAATCTTTTAAAAGCATGGCTTGATATGCCATGTTCATTAAATAAATGTATATCTTAGAAATTTACTAAAACAAATTATGTTCTATATATGCTTTTAAAAAGTCATTATGAACTTTTCTTCAAGTAAACTTTTTCTTCATCTTACATACTCCTCAAAAAAGTGGCTCTATAATTGATTCTACTTTTTTCTTCCTCTAAGACTTCCCTGACCTCCAGCCTATATGAGATACGATGTTGTATACTGCAATAGCATTACCTATGTTCTCTATTATAGCACTTAGTTTATTGTATTTCATTAACTCTACCTTACTATTAATAGATTTTTAAACTTGACAGAAGCAGAAGCCTTATCTCTCCTTATAAAAGTTATCACTATTTCATCTGTTCAGTACTTTTAACTATTCTCCTATTCTGAGAAATGCTTTTTACACATAGACAGTCTTGAGAATTCTAGAATAAACTTTCTATCTTCTTATAAAACCCTACCTCTCTGGAAAAATAACTGGTTTATGGGTAGTCAACTGACCCAAGATGAATCAGTAATAATATCAAATTCCTCTGGTATAGGTAATTGTTCCAGAGCTGGGACCCAACATCAATAGGCCAAGATGACATCATTCCAGTGCAATTTAAAAATTCAGAAGCAGGGAAACAATCCTCAGTATTTCCCTGGTGGAGAAACTAAAGCATGAGCAATACTAGGATTTTTAAGGCCACATTTTAAGCCTCAGTGATGAAGACAGTCTGAGAGAATAATTCTGGAATCTTAAGTGAAAATCTTCAGAACACTGAAGTCCCTAATTTAAGTGGTCTCTGAGGTCCAGCTGCACCACTGCTCTTCCTTTCAGTTATGTGTGTTAATCCATGCAGGTGGCTGTAACAGAACACCACAAACTGAGGAAATTATAAACAGCAAAAATTTATCAGTCTGGAGGCTCCGCAGTCCAAGACAAAGGTGCTGTCAGATTCGCTGTCTGATAAGGTCTGTTTCCAATTCCTAAACAGCCATCTTCTTGCTGGAGAAAGGTGCAGGAGAGCTCCATGGAGTCTCTTTTATAAGGACACTAATTCCATTTGTGAGGGCTCCACCCTCATAACTTAATCACGTCCTAAAGACCCCACTTCCTAATATCTTAACACTGAGGGTTAGGATTCCAACACATGAACTTGGAGGTGGGGGGGAGATACAAACATTCAGTCCATAACATTAAATAAATATATATTTTAAAAATTTCTGTCATCTGTAGTTATGAGTCCTGGCTAATAAAGTTTTGTTCTTGTAGGGGAGGAAAAACATCTTTTCCCTCTACCTCTCTAAACTCTCAGTTAGGGCCCCTATAGCAAAAGACAGATCAACAAAAATGTATTCAATATAAAGTTTTATGTAAAAAATTTTATATGGAAAAGAAAACCCAAAGGGATGGTTAAACCTGAGTCTTTTCATGCTATGTTTGAAAAAGTGTGGAATGTCATGGCAAAAAGTGATAGCACAAAAAGGGAATGAGCTAAGTATAGCAAACCAGGGAAAACAGCAAGACCTGTTCATCTACATTCCTCTCGGCGCCCCTCTGTCCTGGAGATAAAGATCCTCCATATTTAGGGAAAGCACCTTTCACATGAGAATCCTTCCTGCACATTCTGCTTCTCAAATTCCTTCAGCTTAAAACATTAAATATGCCAAGGTTCCATAAATTTGAGTAGCATGTCCTGACCCTATCACTTTCTGTTCAATTCTCAGCATCCAATATAAAACTTATGGTAGGCGCTCAATAAACATATGTTGAATATCTGAATGAAAGGAAAGTGGGATGCATATATTATTTTTGATTAGTGTTCTAGAATTCTTAGGATATATTCCCAGAAGTAGGATCACTGGGTCAAAAGGCAGATTCATTTTTTTGTTTTTTGAGGTATCCCCATACTGTTTTCCACAGTGGCTGCACCAGTCTGCATTCCCACCAACTGTACTAGGGTTCCCTTTTCTCTACAACCTTGCTAGCCCTTGTTTGTTGGTTTGTTTATGATGGCCATTCTCACTGGTGTGAAGTAGTATCTCATTAAGGTTTTAATTTGCATCTCTCTGATGATTTGTGATGCTGAACATTTTCATATGTCTATGGGTCATCTGCATGTCATCTTTGGAGAAGTGCCTATTCAAGTCCTTTGCCCATTTTTTAATTGGACTGTTTTCTTCCTGGTGTTAAAGTGTATAAATTCTTTATAACTTTTGGAAATTAACCTCTTATCAGATGTATCATTGGCAAATATGTTCTCCCATGCAGTGGGTTCCCTTTTCATTTTGTTCGTGGTTTCTTTTGCTTCTGTAGAAGCTTTTCAGTTTGATACAGTCCCATTTGTTTATTTTTTCCTTTATTTCTCTGGTGCTAGGAGATATATCAGCAAAGGTATTGCTCTGAGAGATGTCTGAGATTATACTGCCTATGTTTTCTTCTAGGCTATTTATTGTTTCCCAACTTACATTCAAGTCTTTTTTCTACTCTGAGTTTATCCTTGAGTATGGTGGATGAGTGGATAAAAAAGCTGTGATACATTTATACAATGGAATTCTATGTGGCCGTAAAAAAGGTGGAACTCTTAGCCTTTTCAAAAGCATGGGTACACCTTAGAGAATATTATGTTAAGTGAAATGAGTCAGCCAGAGAAAGACAAGTACCATATGATCTCACTTGTAACGTAGAATCTACTGAACAAAATAAACTGATGAGCAAAGTAAAATCAAATGTATGGACACGTGGAGCGGACTGACAGATCTCAGAGCATAGGTGAGGAGGGGAGACTAGAAGAGATCAGCTAAAGAGCACACACACACATGCAAAGCCCATGAACACAGGCACCAGTGCGGTGAAGGCGGGAGTTGTGGGGCCAGGTGGAGGAGGAAGGGGTGGGGGGCAGGGAATGGAGGGCATCTGTAATAGTGTCAACAATTAAAATTTTTTTTTAAAGGAAAATAAGTGGGATGGAGGAAAAATATTTAAAAAATATAAATACATTACTGGTCAGTGACATACAAAAGAAACCAGAACCTTATCTTAAATAAGACATTAAAAATCAACTCAAAATGGATTAAAGACTTGAAGACCTGAGACCATAAAACTCCTAGAAGAAAACCTAAGGGGTTAGGTCCCTGACATCAGTCTTGGCAATAACATTTTTGGACATGATTCCAAAAGCAAAGGCAACAAAAGCAAGAATGAACAAACAGGACTACATCAAACTAAAAAGCTGCTGTACAGAAAAGGAAACCATCAACAAAATAAAAAGACAACCTATGAAATGGAAAAATATTTGCCAATCATGTATTTGAGAATTCATATAACTCACTAGCAATCTAAAAAGTACTCTGATTAAATTTTTATTTATTTGAATAGTCAAAGTGAAGGCCAAAATGAACTTTATTTTGAAATGAGACTACTACAGTTAACTTCCCACGGATGTATAAGAAATTATTCAAGTTGTGAGACAGGGAACTAATCAATGAGGCAAAAATCTTTTCAGCTCTTCCTTTCAAATAAATCCTCTGGATAGCATAAGATAATAAAGAAACTTATTCCCTGGCCTTTAGCTAAACTTTGGTAACCATCTGCTTAGAGTAATAACTGAAATAACTGAACAAGAATAACCATATCTTGTAAAATTAATTTTATATAACACACAACCTAAAAATAAAAATAAATGGATTACACACCAAAAGATTTTCAACAAAAATTAACAAGTCTTCTAATTTAAGAGCACACTTGAAAAACTTGAATTTCTAATTCAAGTTTTAAAATTAGTTTCCGTTCCACATCCTTTGGGCTCTAAAATTACAAACTTATTAGAAAACTCAAGGCTATGATAGTATCAGAGTCGAACAAAATGCTACTGGAAAGACTGACTTACCAGGTATTTTCTTCTGGCAAGAGATCTGATTTACCACATACAGGTTAAGGAGGTCTAAACTGACAGTGGAATTTTTGACAGGAGATAAAACTCCCAGTGACTTCATTTTTGATCTTAACCTTTTCTTTTCAAAATATTCCTAAAATAATTAAAAATTAAAAAGTCATTGCAGCAACAACCATGAGGTTTCAGGCAGAATTATAAATAACAAAAGGCAGTAATGCTATTAAATAATTTAGTTGATATTTTTATAATTTTGTGACAACCCTGTTATATCTTTACATATAAATTAAATCCAATAATTATGGCTTTAATTTGCCTGAAGACTCTAAATTTTATAACTGGCTATAATCTTTTGTTAAATGTAATGCCTTTACAACACAACTTTATAAGGCCATTCCCAGGTATCATAAAAATGGTATGAATGTAGAAAATTTTAAAAACTTGGTAGAACAAATCCAACAAGCTAAAAACTTATTTTTCTTCAAGGTATGCTATCCTACAGATATAAAAAACATTAAATATATGCACAGTTAAGGACTATTAAAAGTCAGCTGAGTTTATGGCTCAGCTGGAAGGTCAGGGGTTCAATTCAAAGTCAGGGCACATGCCTAAGTTGCAGGTTCAGTATCTGACTGGGGAGTGTATGGGAGGTAACTGATTGATGTTTCCCTCTAACGTTGATGTTTCTCCCTCTCTCTCTACCTCCCTTACCCTGTCTCTAAAGTCATTAAGTAGGTCCTCCCTAGGATAAGGATTACAAAAAAAAGTCACCTGAAATGAAAAGAAGAAAAGAAGTCATGTAAGAACTAATTTCCAGCCAAAGCCAATTTAATTCCATTTGTTATTTCTCCATGAATTCCAGATTTTTTTAGACCAGACTTACACATAATTATCATCTTTCATCCAGTATTTATGTTTTTCTTGGTTGGCTGAACTATAATCATTCTTCCTTATCTTCCTTATTTTTCTCTCAGATTACATCCTTAATTTACCAAGTTCAAAGGTATTTGTTTGTTTAAAATTCATTTACTGGGCAACTGTTATATAATAAACATTAAAAAACAAATTGTGAAAATATCATCTCTTCCATTAAATAACACACAATACAATGCCATAAACAAGGATTACATATGTGAGATATCAAAAGCAAGAAAAGCCCAAGGTGGCAAAAAGTTTAATGCAAAAGGAAGTATCAATTTTCCAAGAAGTTAAGGCTTTTTCACATTAGCTTTTCGAAAATATTGTTAATTATAATAGACTTTTCAGGTTGTAAAAAACTTGTAAGAGATTTGCCAGCTATCAGGCAGGAAAGTAAATGTCAAGCTATTATGCAAAATTAACCATAGATAAAAAGTATGTGTTTATATTTCATTTGAGTGATTTGAAACCCCAACTGGGACTTAAATGTCTTTATATTTTTTAATATTTTACTTATTTTTAGAGGGCAAGGAAAGAAGGGAGAAAGAGAGGAAAAGAAACACAGATCAGTTACCTTTCCTGGGCACCATGTGCAGGATCTTATCTGCAACACAGGCATGTGCCCTGACCAGGAGTCCCCCCAACCAACTGAGCCACTTTGGGTCAGGGCAGAATTTAAATGTCTTTAAAAAGATCACACTATATAGCTCAGTAATGAAATGACAGGACTTGCAGGATGTAAATATTTTCCCCCCTGAAGAAATGACTATGGCTCTAATAATTGATGGTGTCTTGAAATTAAGATGCTAATTCCAAGCACAATAGGAGATGGTACAGGATCCTCAGGAAGGATATATAAACTATGGGTAGGTGGGGTGAGAGTAAGCAGAGGGAGGGCTAGAGGAGATAGAAAGTTTCTTAGGAAATTACTTCCAAGATAGATGGATGTATAGGAGCTAGCCAGAGGATGGGAACACGTGTAAGATTCCAGGAATAAGGAAAAACAGTATAAGGGCTATCTAATCCAGGGAACACTTCCGAAGAGGCTGGACCCTCATACCTAGCCATCATGACAGCCTCTAAGAAGTTCGCATTCCTAGAAAGAACAAAGGTATGTGACTCACTTATTTACCTGACAAGGTTAGGCTTAATTTTTATATCAACTTTCATTTGGTAGAGACGAGTAGAAAATATTTAGAAAATAATCAGAAATCTTACAGAAAATAAATAATAAAATTTTAATTTTAACATGAAAATAGCCATCTAACAATAGCATTTGTGAAACAAACGAAATGTGGAGAATATGTCAAAGGAAAAGAGGGAAGATCTTATTTCAAGATGGACGGAACAGGCAGTTCCCCAACTGCACACCGTCCACTTTGTGAAATGCTAAGTGAAGTCTGTTTGTATCATTAGAAAAAGGGGGGAATGAAAAATCTGCGCAGGAGATGATGGCATAGTAAAGTAAGTTGGACTGAAAACTATCCTTGAAATGGAACAACATGAAATTCAATTTTGACATTAGCAAGGGCTACATAGTGAAATAGACTGAGAAGCGAAAGGGAGGTAAGAGTGAAGGAGTATAGCAAGAAAGGGAAAGAATCCAGAAAGGACTTTATTTGTTTTAATAGGAAAAAACTGAAACACCAATCGACAGCCTCTAGTTGACAGGGAGTGGTAGAAGACACAAGAAAGGGGAGAGGTAACTGAGATCCCTGAAAAAGTAGAAATAACGGAATTCAGATCACCAATTACTTCCTTTGAGAAAAGGAAACTACTTCTATAGTCATAGCAGGTAAAGAAAAGATGGGCAAAAATAAAAGATGGTTTACAGAAGTGGTGACAGAAATTGAGATAATTCTCATCTGACAGGTTCTATTTCCTCTGAAATATGAGATAAGGTCATCTAATGAGTATGGGGATGCAGGGGTGTCCAACCTGCAATCCACTGGCCACATGCAGACCAGGATGGCTGTGAATGCAGCCCAACACAAAATCATAAATTTACTTAAAACATTATGAGATTTCTTTTTATGATTACATGTCACAATGTATTTAATGTGTAGCCCAAGACAACTCTTCTTCTTCCAGTGTGGTGCAGAAACGCCAAAAGGCTGGACACTCCTGGAACAGGGTAGGGGAAGAGGTTTGGGGAGATAAAGGAAGACATAAAATTTTCAAAGAACAGGAAATGACCTGACTAGAGAACAACACTTGGGGGAAGGGCCATTTCTTTTTCTCTTTCTTATCCAAATAGAGTGAAATTATTTTTTTAAATATAATCTGGGGACAGATTTCATTCATAATATATGCATTATTGAGTGGACTATGTTATTGCTAGATACAGTTTTAGGAACAGGAGATACATAATGAACAAAAGTAAAAAGATCCCTCTTCTCATTGATATATTTTAATGGCCAGGGGAAGAGAACAGATTTTTTAAACTATAAATACCAGATCATGAAAAGAATGATGAATGAAAGAGAATACAAGAAAGTAACTAGAGGGTCGGAAACTGTTTAGATGTCATGATTAGAGAAAGCCAATTTAAGAGGAGATGCTTTAGCCGAGATGCAATGCAATCATGTAAATAACTCCAGGGAGAATATTACAGACAAAAAGAAGAAAAGTAACAGAAAGAATTAATTATGCCTGAAATACAATGAACAATAGTGCAAGTGTTAAGAAATAAGGTCAGAGACGCAGGCAAGTTGCAGATTCTTCAGGTTCTTGTAGGCTATGGTTAATAGATTTACTCTCTAAAAGCAACTGAGGCTTTTAATCCAGGGAATAATAATTATGATTTGTGCTTTTAAAAAATCCTACCAACCTCTGTGTGAAGAATGGGCTCAAAGGAATAAAAGATAAGGCAGAAAAGAGTTGGTAACTTCAGTCACATTAAAATTAAGAGCTTTCCTTCAAAGACAGCACAAAGTAAAAATAAAAGCTACAGAGTACACATATTACTGACAAAGAAGTCCTAAATATATAAAGTCAGTCACAAGAAGACAAACCACCCAAATAAAAACAAAATGAGCAAAATAGGTGGCTAATCAAGCTATCCACAAAGAGAGAAGACTAAAGGAAGATGGTCTTCCAATTTCACTTAGATGAATGTATAAACCTGGGGAAAAACTTCAAATGGTCACTTTACACATAAAACTAACAACACAAATAAAAACAAATTTTCTTTACCCTTTGCTTTCTCTGTTCCTGCTTGATCAGAACTCTGGTCCTGAAAAGAGAAGGATAAAAAAACATAAATACTATAGAAATGGTCTCTAAAACAACTGTCACTTCAGCTGAATTGAAGACTTGAAATTACAACTAAAAGTGTAGTGATAAAAAAAATTTTTAAGTGTAGTGATAATTATATTATTTTCTAAAAAGACACTATGAAAACGTTCTTAAAATATTTATAGTATATAGCCCTGGCTGGTGTAGCTCAGTGGATTGAGCGTGGGCTGCGAACCAGGCAACGCAGGTTAGATTCCCAGTCAGGGCACATGCCTAGGTTGCAGGCCATGGCCCCCAGCAACCGCACATTGATGTCTCTTTCTCTCTCTCTCTCCCCCCTCCCTCCCTTCCCTCTCTAAAAATAAATAAATAAAAAATCTAAAAAAAAATATTTATAGTATATAACCTGCCACATAATTTTCTTAGACAATGCAAGAATAAAACAGATTCTAGACCAATGATAAATAATTACACATAAAATAAATCTGAATTATAAAATCGAGATAAGCAAAGAGAAATCAATGATTGGAAAGGATGTATCACTGAAATATTCTCATCTGATAGCAATACTCTTGGTCAATATTGCTGTTTTCTTACCTTTCTTTGTATTTAATATTATAATACAATCAACAGGAAACAGATGATCAAACTCTATAAATAAAACCTAAGAAAATGCTAAGTTTATCATTAGAGCAACTTTTGTTACATTACTATATCAGCTATTTGTACTTGAAATCTTGTATCTTTAAAAAATAGCTAGTCATTATGGATGTCCTTCATACCTAAGAACTTTGTGCCAAACACTGCATTGAATCACAATGACAGTGCAGTATTTAATGATGATAAAATATCTGCTCTATTAATAACAGCAGAATGTTATGAAACATTCATGAAAATATAAGCAGAGCTATACAAAAGATTTTTTGACTACACATGAAACTTAAATCTCTAATTCAAGATCTGGGTAAGAACTTTAAGTAAAATAACAAAATATATCTTAGCTCTATGAGAGTATGTAATAAAAAATAACACATTGCTAATGGATATCATATGTATTGCACCATTCTGGATACATCAGATATTTTACATAGATGAGATAATTTAATCTTCACAGCAACTCTGAAGATAGGTTCCACTTTTTATTGATAAAGAGACTAAGACACAGGCTAAGCAACTTGCCCACAGTCACACTACTAAGTGGTAGAACCCAGATTCAAACCCAACAACTCTAATTTTAAAGTTTTTAACTACTGTAGTACACTACTTTCTAAGTATGTAAACTGTGAATATACTAAGCTGTTCATTTTTCCAAGTGTTTTTAATAAGCTACATGAATATGACAGTTACTGAATAAATACCTCTAGACTGCCACTTACTGAACTTGTTCTTTAATGTGTCCCCTAACAGTTATGTCTGAATTTACCATTCTGAGTTCCCTGAGCAAACAGTCTGGTATATTCAGCTCCAGGTAACAATGAAAGTGTACTACTGGCATGCACTTTAGGGAAAAAAGGAAATAAATTACATGTCATTGACTCATCAAATGCTAAATCTAGAGTAGGCCTAGGAATTTATTCTTCATCATTTTAAAACTTATAAAAATTAAGGCATAGAGAACAGAGTGACTTTTCAAAGTTCAGAAATGTAAGAAGCATGACAGAGCCAGCAACAATATTAAATAATCAAGATTATAAAAACAAACAAATATCAATTCTATAAGCAGTTCCCACATTATAAAGCTCAGTAGGATAACAAACATGTCCAAGTCTAAATACAGTTTTTGTGTATGTATAAATTAAGTAACTTTATTCCAGGCTGATTTTCCATTGTCCAAGACATTTTTATGGTTCTTACTAAATTCTATACACTACATACCCCCATTACTACGTGCCTAAAAAATTAACTAGGTATTCAAAACCAACTGCTAGATCAGCCTACAACTCACTAGACCACAGTGAAAGTGAAAAGGATCCTGACTTCTAAGTCAAAGTTTCTTAAACAGAATATTTTAAATTATTATTAAGGCAACCAATGCTACTAGGTCAAACTATATCTAAATGCTTTATTGAATAGTCACTCTCCAATACCCACACTAAAAAAAAAAAGACTGCATCAGTTAAGCTTATTAGTTACAAGAAATCGGAAGCATCTTTGTCTAATTTATACAGAAAATAAATTTATTAAAAGGAAACTGGGTAGCCAACAGGCTTACCAAGAAAGAAGAGGAAGCAGATTTGGTGAATGACAAAAAAAAGTCATCGTCTAGGGAGTCGTGAGGTTCCCGTCAAAATCCTGCCATAATTAGTCTCCAAAGTCGCCACTGCTGGCACTGGTGAACACGAACACCGCTGACTGCATCATCTCCATCGTGGACACTGTACACCTCCCCGGCATCACTGTCCCTGACACTGTAATCCTGCTGTAGGTCCTACAACTGCCTGAAACTACAAAATGCTCTGCAGTCCCTATTTCCTTAAGTCCCTAACTTCTCTGTGTGTGTAATATTTTATTTAGTCATTCATTTACAACTGAAACTCTGGGAATCCCAAATTAACATCCTTGCCCATGAGCTTCTTAGAGACACCAGAAACAGTTTCAACTTTCTGTTCCACATTGTTTTGCTGGGCTTTATCCAAATGAACCTTTATGAGCTCCTTCCATCCAGTTTCACATGGATACTCTTGCTCACAGTTTCACTTGCGAAAGCCAACTCTTCCAGGACCACATTGTGCAAGGCTATAACAGTGCAGCTCCCTGATGCTTTTGCTTATTTTTTTTGTATGGCTTTTCCCCCTTTGAGCATTAAAGACAACGTGCTTCCCACTGAACTTTTTCTCCAATTTGCATAATAGCCAGACTTGAATTTTTAGTAAGATTCCGGACTCATAGAGGAAGCAAGCAAATCACCACCTCTTAGTCTTTATCTTGAAAGGTTTATCTGCATACTATAAAAACTGCTGCCTGAGATCCAGCCTATTATTCTAGCAGGCACTAGGGGCTGGCTATATTCCTCTCTAGAGGCCAGGGAAGCTGGAGAATGTCTCTCCTGCCTGGTCATTCCAACCCACTCCAAGATGCCAGTATCTCCTGGGAAGGAGCTTATAACCACATCCGTGCTGCAGCTACACAGGTCCCTGGATCCCTAGGCTCTAACAGCCAAAGAAACTTCCTTTTATGAAAAAAGCAGGACTGTAATAAACAAAGAAACAATTCGTAACTGGCTATCTCCCCAAGACTTAGCATAGAGAAATCAGGCAAAATTCTCCTATCCCAGTACTTCCCAAAGAGAGGTTTACCTGCTTATCATAAAAGCTGCAGCCTGATGGCAAGGCCTCTAACATAGGAAGGATCTAAAGGCTGGCTGTGGTTTTCCCTAGAGACCAGGTAAGCCTGCAGACACCTCTCAGGGCTTGTCCCACCAGCCCACTCCAATAATACCATGTTGCTAGTACGTCCCTAGGAGAAGCTTGTACACTTATCTATGTCACAGCTTTTGTAACAGCCACCAGAAGGACAGGTCCCCAAATCACCTGACTCCAGTGACCAAAGGGGCTTGCACTAATGGTCCCACAGCAATGTGACAAAGAAAGAAATAGATTGCAGTGGATACAGGAACACTATCCAGACAGTATACGTGTTCACAAAAAAGGACAGAAATGCATAAAGAATTTCAACAAAGATATAAAAAATGTAAAATAGTACCAAACAGAAATCACAGAGATGAACAATACAGAAAGTACACTGAAAAATTCAATAAAGAAGTTCAACAGACTAAAGAGGAAGAAAAGATCAGTGAACTCAAAGACAGAGAAGTGGGATTCAACCTATCACAGGAGTGAAAAGGAAAGAGAATGAATAATAAAGATATCTTAAGATATTTATGGAAAACATCAAATAGACCAATATACACATTATAAGGATCCCCCAAAAAGGAGAAATAAAGGGGCATAAAGCCCTTCAGAGTAATAATGGCCAAAACCTTTCCTAATCTGAGAAAAGTAACAGACATCCAGATCCAAGATGACCATAAAGGTTCAAATAAGAGAAATCCAAACATTCAAATACTAAGACACATCATAATTAAATGTTCAAAGTTAAAAACAAGAACTCTTTAAAAATTCAAGAGAAAAGTAACTTATTACATGCTAGGGAAACCCATGACCATGGGCAGATTTTTCAACAGACTCTTTGCAGGCCAGGAAAAAGGTGGTATAACATTCAAAGTCCTGAAAGAAAATAGCCTGCCTACCAAAAATAGTCTACCTAGCAAAGCTGTCCTTCAAAATCAAGAGAGTGTGTTTTCCAGTCAAACAAAAGCATAAGGAGTTTGCCGCCAGTAGACCAGCCTTACCATAAATGTTAAAGGGAATTCCTCAAAGTGAAATAACAGGATACTAATTAGTAACAGGAAAACATATGCAAGTATAAAACTCACTGGTAAATGTAAATATATAGTTAAAGTCAAAATACTCTAATCTAACCTTCATAATTCCATTTTGAAGGTTAAAAGGCAAGATTATTAAAAACAATATAACCACAATAATTTGGTAATGGATACCCAATGAAAATGATGTAAATGGTGACATCAAAATATAAAAGGTAGGAGTGAGAGCGCTCTGATATAGGCTTCAAGTAAGCTATTATCAGCCTCAAACAGACTTAATAAATGTTTATGTAAGAGTCATGGTAAGCACAAAGTAAAAGCCGATGGTAGATAAATAAAAGAGAAAGAGAAAGGAATCAAAGCATAGGGAAAATCATCAAATCACAAAGGAAGAGAGCAAGAGAAGAAGAACGAACAGAGAAACTACAAAACCACCAAACAACAACAACGAAATGGCAATAACAAGTCCATACTGATCAATAATTACTTTAAATGTAAATGGTTTCAATTCTCCAAACAAAAGATACAAAGTGGCTGAATGGCTAAAGAAAAATATGGCCCAACTATTTGTTGCCTATAAGAAACTCACCTGAGGTTTAAGGACATGAATAGACAAAGAGATGGAAAGAGATATTCCATGCAAATAGATAACAAACTAAGTTGAGATAACTATACTTAAATCAGATAAAAATCTACTTTAAGCCAAAGGCTGTAATAAGAGACTAAGAAAGTCACTAGATAATGATAAAGGAGTCAATTCACCAAGAGGATATAATAATTATAAATATTTATGCACCCAACAATGGAGTACCTAAATGTATAAAGCAAATATAAACAGAGCTGAAGGGTGATACAGACAACATTACAGTAAGTACAGGACTTTAATATCCCTCTTCCAAATTGATAGAGTGATAGTATGATTTATAGTAATATATATTTGGTCTTTATCCCCAATCTTGGCACAAAGCTCCTAAAACTCTTGGAATTTTCTAAGTGAAAGCAGAAAACGTATCTTTGGTTATGTTAATGAAGTAACTGGGAACAAAGCCTTACGCAAGGGCTGGTTGTCAATAGAAAGACCCATGTGATTAGAGGTTTGCAACTTTCATTCCCACCTACTCCCCTTAGAGGGGAGAGGAACTGGTGGTTAAATTAAGAAATAATTTAGCCAATCATTTAATCAACCATGCCTGGCTGATGGAGCCTCTATAAAACCCAAATTGGTGAACATACGGAGATTTGGGGGAGTGGCACACCTGGAAAGTCTATGGAAGTTCCACGCCTTTCCCCATACCGTGGCCTATGCATCTCTTCTAACTGGCTGTTTTTAATTTATTCCCTTTTAAAATCATCCTGAAGTCCAGTAAGTAAAATTCTCTCAGTTCTGTAAATTCCTCTGTAAGTTAATTGAAACCAAGGAGGGGTCATGGAATCTCCAATCTAGAGCTGGCAAGTCAGAAGCACAGGTGACATCCTGGACTTGCAACTGGTGACTAAAGTTGGGGTGGTGGCTGGGACAGTCTTGTAGGACTAAGCCATTAACCTGTGGAATGTAACACTATCTTCGGGTAGAGTCTGTCGAAATTGAACTGAATTGTAGGACACCATGCTGGTGTTGAAGAATTGTTTGACAAGGGGAAAAATAACAGATACATCAAAATGGGAATCGCTGAACTTAAAACTACACAATTAGATCAGATGAGACTATTAGACATTTACAGAACATTTCAAACAACAGCAAAATATACATTCTTCTCAAGCACACAGAGAACATTCTCCAAGTTAGATCATATATTAATACACAAAATAAGTCTTTACAATAAATTTAGGAAAACTGAAATCACATCAAGCATCTTTTCCAAGTATAATGGTATACAACTAGAAATCAATTACAAGAAGAACACTAGAAAATAAACATTTAGGTGGAAACTAAACAGTATTAACTGTTTAGTGAGCAATCGGTCAAAAAGATTAAAACAGAAATTTTAAAAAATATCTCTAGGGAAAGGAAAACAGAAACACAATATATAAAAACTTATGAGATGCAGCAAAAGCAATACTAAAATGGAAGACTAAGCAATAAATGACTATACTATCAAAAACATCTCAAATAAACAATCTAACTTTATACTTAAAGAATCAGAAAAATAACACACTAAGCCCAAAGTTATCAGAAGCAAGATTATAACATATCATCAGAGTGAAAATAGAGACAAAAAGAAAATAAAAGTATGATTTGGCTTTTTGAAAAGGTAAATAAGATTGATAAACTGTTGTCTAGACTTGCCAGGAGAAAAAGACAGATGATGCAAATGAAAAATTAAAGGAGACATTTCAACAGGTATCATACCAATTAAACGAAATCATAAGAGACCACTCTGAACAATTATAGATCACAAACTGAACAATGTAAAACAAATGGGTAATTTATTGAAGCATAATACCTACCCAAGACTGAATCATGAAGAAATAGAAAATCCAAACAGATCAATTACTAGTCCAGGACCAGATAGCCTCACTGGTGAATTCTACCAAACATCTAAAATATAACCAATAGCAACCTCCCTCAAACTCTTCTAAAAAACAGAAGACGAGAGAACACTTCCAAACTCATTTTACTAGGCCAGTGTTACCAAGATACCAAAATCAGATGATACTACAAGAAATATTGACATTACATGTCAATATGCCTCTTTAACATAGGTGCAAAAATCTTCAACAAAGTATTAGCAAAGCAAATTCAACATTACATTAAAGGATCATACACCATGATCAAGTGATTTATTCTAGGAATACAAGAACAGTATAACATCAACAAATGAATCCATGTAATAAACAAAATGAAGGAAAAAAAACTATACAATCATTTCAGTAGCCATAGAAAAGGCATTTTACAGAATTCAATATCCTTTCATGATTAAAGTGCTCCAAAAAGTAAGTATAGAGAGAACGGACTTCAACTTAATAAAGACCATAAATGATAAGCCCACAACTAAGATCATTCTCAACAGTGAAATGCTGAAACCATTCCCTCTAAATTCAGGAACAAGGGTGCCCACTCTCACCACTTTCATTCAACATAGTAAGGAAGTTCCAGCCAGTGCAATCAGGCAAGAAAAACAATTAAAGGCATCCAAAAGAGAAAAGAACAAGTAAAATCATTTTTAATTGCACATAACATGGCATTATATATAGAAGGCTCTAAAGACACCCTCAAAAAAGTTAGAATAAATAAATTCAGTAAAGTTGCAGGATACAAAATTAATAGACTATAGTCAGTTGTGTTTTATACACTAACAACCATCTATCAGAAAGAGAAGTTAAGAAATAATCCAATTTACAATTGCAGCAAAAACTGTAAGACATTGATAACATTGAAGAAGAGACAAATAATTGGAAATATATTCCATGATCATGAATTGGAATAATCAATATTGTTACAATGTCCACACTGCTCAAAGCTATCTTCAGTTTCAATACAATTCCTATCAGAATTCCAATGGCATTTTCCACAGAAAAAGATAAAACAATCCAAAAATCTCTATGGAGCCAGAGAAGACCAACCACAAACAGCCAAGGCAATCTTGAGAAAGAAGAACAAAACTAGAGGCATTATATTTCTTAATCTCAACCAAAATTACACAGCTACAGAAAGCAAAAATTATGGTATTGCCATAAAAACAGACACACAGATGAATGAATCATAAGAGTCCAGAAATAAGACCTCACATATACAGTCAATTAATTTACGATGAAGAGACCAGAATATACAATGCAAGAAAGGAGTCTCTTCAATAAATGATGTTGCCAAACACTAGACAGCCACATGCAAAAGAATGAAAGTGGAACCCTGTATCACATCACACACAAAAATCAACTCAACATGGTATAAAGACCTGAATGTAAGACCTGAAGTCATAAAATTCCTAAAAGTAAATACAGGGGGTAGGCACCTTGTCTTGGTCTTAGCAATAATTTTTTTGTGACACCAAAAGCAAAGGTAACAAAAACAAAAACAAACAAGTGGGAGTACATCAAATTAAAAAGTTTCTGTGTAACAAAGAAAACCATCAACAAAATGGAGAAAGTATTTCCAAATCATGTATCTGATAAGAGGTTAATTTTCACAATATGTAAAGAGCCCATACTACTTTTTATTGCTATATACTGAAAAGAACACAAGTTTACAATTCTGGGAAGTAAGAATATATCTATTTTTTGGACTATAAGACACACTCTCCTCCCAAATTTGGGAGGAAAATGGGGGTGTATCTTATAGTTTAAATGTAGTTTACCTGGCTTGCGAAGGGGGGAGGGGGGGTCACAGGTTATTAAATAGTTTACCACATTTTTTGCTTCAAAATTCTTTTCCTATTTTCCTCCTCTAAAGCCTAGGTGTGTCTTGTGGTCTGGTGTGTCTTACAGTCCTAAAAATACAGTGGATATGTTATATTATTATTGTTAAGAAGAAAGAGTAAAGTAAAATAGATAGGTATAAAGAGGTTAAGGGAGGGAAGGAAAAGAGAGGAGGGAAACAGGGAAAGAGGGAAAAGAGACAGAGGAAGAGAAAAAAGGAAAGAATTAAAATCATGCTTACTAGAGAAAAGTATCAGGGCATTCTGCCTCTTGCTATCTTTCTTTCTTCTTTTATTCTTTTAATCCTCATCTGAGGACATGTTTATTGATTTTTGAAAGAGAGAGGAAGGGAGAGAAAAATAATGATCACTTGCCTCCCAAACATGCTGATTGGGGATTGAACCTGCAACCGAGGTATGTGCCCTGACCAGGAATCAAACCCACAATAAACTCTCACCAACTGAGTGACCTGGCCAGGGCACTATTCTTTGTAGTAAGGGAAGATTTAAAGGAAAATGCTAAAGAAATAGCTTCTTTACCAAAAAGAAGACACAAACACAGTAAGTTAAAAATGTCAAAACAACACTAACAACACCAAAAAACTAAAGTACAATTTACTTATTGTACTTTACATGGCACAGGAGTTACTAAAACCACATTAGGGCTTAAATACTATGGTTGTCATATGCCTTACATTGTTAGTCTTGAAGTGGTCTTTTTATTTTGTTTTGTTTTTAGTTTGCTGTTTAATATTTTTTAGTGGCATGCTGCCACCTAAAATAAACTGTTTCCAGATTGTTAAGATCTTATAATAATATCTTAAATTGTGATTAAAATTGAAAAATGTCAATAAAATTAATAGAGCAATAATTAACAATGAAAAATAATTATTTTGACACTTGTGTTAGATTGAAATTGGTGTTAATCTTAAAACATTATAACCTAACATTTTAGCTAGCAGACTTATTAAGATTCAGGACAGTAACTAGCCTAGAAAAAGTACTTACATTGGCTTTCCACAAAACTAAAGGTCTACCTGATGTGTTAGGAATAGTAATGACATATGTTAGAATGTTATGGCTTTTAAATGCACTCTTCCAATACAAGAAAAAAGTCTTCAAAGACGTATGCATTACAAAAGGTGAGGTACTAAGAAAAAACATCAAATCAATAGGGAGGAAATCCATCTAGTATTCAGAATACAGAGTCTAATTCAAGTAAATTCTGAGAGATTCGATTCTCACAGTATTTTCTTTCAGACACTAAAAAAAAACCACTGTTTCACAGTTACAGGCTGCAATGACAAACATGAGCAGCCATCCCCTGAGTCCCACAGTGAAAGATTTAGGATGTGAATAAAATAGGTATATTTTCAAGCTACTCACAATTAGATCTTAAAAATTTTATTTTCAATAATGGTTAACTCACTAAAAGCTTCAAATGCTGAAGGTTGTTTCACTCAATTTATGGGACACTTTTAATAATAATTTCCAACTGGTTTTGAACAAAATGTCATAAAAATTTAGAGATCCTGCTTATAAAAATGTTTAATAATGTAGAGCACATAGATTTATAAAATAATTCATCAAAGACTCAAATGTTTTGAAATCTAACTAATGAAAGGCAATGAGAAAAAGCTCATAATGACATGCCCAAGTATTCTTTTTGTATTCAGAATCAGTACTGTCTCAAAAACACTGTAATTCAGTTACATTATTTGTGCATAAGTAAAACTGTTTAAAGTTCTGACAACTTCAGCTTCTGCTTGGTAAAATATCAAGCATCTTTGGATATGACTCTAATATATGTGTAAACCACAAACAATTCCAAGTATATATTGGCTACAGAGGTTACATAACATATTAACAACCCCGTTTTGCCCATGATGTTGTGATTCACCAAATTTGAATTCATATTATGATGGCAGAAATAATTTTACCTTCAATGTTCTGCTGTTACATGTGTCCAAGTATTGTGTGCAGCAATAAACTCTTTAAAATACCAAATCTGAAAGCATTAAATGGTGATGCTTTTTCTACAGACTTATGTCTTCAGGTTGTCATAATGTCAATGACATAAGATGGGAAATGCTAAATGTTGGCAAACATCTTGGCACAAGTTATATGTCTATCATCAACTTCACTGAAAAACAAAATATTAGTACTTAATTTATCATTAAGTATTAATTTACCCTCATTTGAGCTCCCTGCTGCCAAAAAGATTACAAACACATTACCAAAGAATAAAAAAACTTTTTTTTCAGGAACTTTTGTTCATGACAAAACCAATGTAGCAACAACGTTCCTACTACTGTATGTTGCTCTCTGATTGGACTGATCAGCCCCCATTTCTTGCAAACATTCTACTTACACCTGACCTAAAACTTCCCAGGTTTCCTATTGACCTGGTTATACAAATCTCTCTGACTTTAGATTGCCATGGTACAAGCTGGTATAATAAGTGGCCAGCAGGGAGAGTAGCACTAAATACTTCCCACACCCAACCCAGTGAGTTAGTTGTCCCTCACTGTTCCTATCCCAGCACACTTTATTTTATCAGCAAGTGCCCTTCATGCTGTCTGTAAAAGGAGTTATTGCTTATTGTCAATCTGGAAAGTGCCAGGCCTGGGTTATCACTGGATATCTTTATATGTAACCACGTGTTAAAATGAGAATTCTCTTCACTGCACACATATCTCATGTACTAATTCAGACCATGGTAAAGGTTAAAACAAAAATGGCTATTCATTTAACCTGCCTGGGCTCATTTAAATAGAACTATTAATAATAGTTATTATTTAGTTAAAAATAAAAATGCCAAGATAAATGCTAAACTGGGCATACCACTAGGACCACAAGCATAAAGTATCACAGGCAAAATGGGATAATGTTCACTGTACATTGAAGTGTTAACCTCATTTAACAGATGAAAATAGATGCAGAGAGACAGAGGCTAATTTACTATACAGAGAATTTACTGTTAAGCTAATTATACTTAAGTATCAGCCCCTCCCCTTATTACATATGCCCCTCCCAAGTCCTGTACCTAATTTTATAGTCACAATTTTGCATTTTTTTTTCATATACAGAGTTCCTCACAACCTGGAACTACCCATGTTTAGAGAGGTTTAATAATTCAAATTCAGATAGCCTGGGATACCTAAAAAATTAGTTTGGTCCCAGTCGGTGTGGCTCAGTTGGTTGGAGCATCATCCCGTAACCAAAAAGTTGAAGGTTCAATTCCCAGTCAGAGCACATACCTAAGTGGCAAGTATGACCCCCAATATGGGAATATATGGTCCAAGCCTAATGATCCCCTGTCCTGGTGCATATGGGAGGCAAATAATCTGTTTCTCTCTCTCCCTTGGTGTCTCTCTAAAGGCAATGAAGAAAAAATGGTCCTTGGATGAAGATAAAAAATAAAAACGGATTTGGACTGGTGTTGATTTGATTTGGAAAAATTAAATCAATTAAATTGGAAAATGTAAAAATAACATTTTACCATGTTATTTTTCTATTTAAAAATAGAAAAAATAACATTATATTTTTCCCCCAAAAATAACATTTTTAATGTTATTTAAAAATAGAAAAATAACATATTTTTCCCCCAACAGAATCCTAACTGGTGTTACTATATTGAAATCTTTCCCTGCTATATTCCAACCTACAAACCACTAATACCATAAGCATCATAAAAATTCCACTGTAATTGTGTTACTTTCAAATTTGAATGACTCCTCAATAAATTTCAACTTATCAGTGTGGCTCTCAACCTCACCATCAAGCAGATACACACATTTTTAAATATTTAAATATAATCTTATCTCCAACTACATAGGTAATATTTATTTTATTTTTCCCCATTCGAACTTTATTTTATCCTTGTTTCTGATTTTCCAAACCCTCTGCTAAAATTATCCTATGTTCTACTATTGTTCATAATATCTATTGTCTAAATCAGGTATTTGAACTCCCAATCTTGAACATTTCAAACTTATTTGCATGTTATATCCCCACTTACCCACCCAAGAAAATATAATCTCTCAGAAAAAAACTAACTTTCAATTATTTTGTATCCTCACCTGGCACACTAATGACGCTGAGGAGATAGTACTCAATACTCTGCACAGACAAACATTTCTAGGCCTATATTTACAGATGCAAACTCCTCCCTCCCCTACATTTACAAGGATTCTATCTGTATTTCTTCTAACACTGGTTGAATTCTTCAATCCAACTTATAAAAATATATTTCCCCTAATTTGCATGTATAGTACTATATATGTAGACCTAGAGTAGGCCTCATTCTGAATAGCACAATGGGGCCCAAAGACTGGTTACATCTTTATAATCACCTTCCTCTCCTCTCTTCCTACTAGTTGATGTTGGAGACAGCTATGAATTTGGTGAAACAAGACACTGGTCAATAAACATGGAAAATAAAAGAGAATCTTTTCTGAATTAAAAAAAATACAAGGTATCAGTGATAACCTGCAAAAAGTAGAAAACAAAAATTAAGAGGTCCAGGCCAATGATTCCCAGAAAAGTAAAATAATTTTTTAATTGGTAAGACTGACAAATGATTAATTTTGTCAAGAAAGAACTAAAAATGGGAAGGGCATTATAAAATAAAAAAAAGTAATGATACACTTTTAGAAAAAAGAAAGAAAGACCATTAAATTGAAAAACCTGACATTATCACTGATTAGCAAGTTTCAGGGACAATAGATTGGAAACAACTATCATAGATAGGGCAATTCATTTTAGCTGAGACCAAATTTCTTTACCTTAAATTAGACTTTGTTTAAAATGAAATTTCTATCTTGCAAAGATGTCTACAAACCATAACACTAAAGTCAAACCAAGTAAGTAATTTAAAGAGGAAAATAAAGGAAGCTTGCTCACTCACTAGCCTCATGCCCTTTCTCTCTCACAAAAACTAAAGACACATTTTATGTATAACTGGTGGAGTCCCTAAACTGAAAAGGAGGAAGTTTGTTTTATGCCAAGAAAAGTTGTAAAGATTTTGCAATTGTAAAGATCCTCCTTTCAAACAATTCTGCAATTAAACTAACTACGTATCAAGTTCCTGTAATGTACAACAAGAATACTCTGCCTCAATTTAGTGTATGCCACAGGTGGCAAACACAAACCCCACGGGCCAAATCTGGCCCTCCACCTTGTTTTATCTGGCCCAGCACCTTGTTTCTACCTGACGGCAGTGCCAATCTTTCACTTAACTGTTAAGGCGTTTTCACTTAACTGTTAAGGAGTACGTATATCTCACTGGTGAGTACCCACAGAGAATTTTATATGTTGTTAAAATTACATAGGTTTAAGAGTGTAGAAAATGTTTAAGAGCATATGAAGTGTTTATTAGAATATGGAAAAGGTTAATAAGAGAGTGGAAAAGGTTTATAGGAGTGTGGGAAGGGTTTATAAAGCCTTAAAATATATATAAATAATAAAATAAATATAATGCCACTACTGTTCGGATTTTCACCTATCGCAGGGATCTCTGGAACGTAACTCCCGCAATAGGTGAGGGATCACTGTAGTTACATGTATACAGTCCTAAAATTACATTCAGCCCTTTGAAGGTAACCTCGAGGCTGATGGGGCCCCCAGTGAAAGTGAGTTTGACACCTCTGTGCACTGTATACAATCAGGCTGCCATGACCAAAATGTAAATTTGCTACGGCCTGCTTCATTCATTCCCTTGACAAAAATATCTATAGCACCTTAATGCACACCTACCTATTGTCTGCTCAATAATCTTTGCAGGTTAAGACCTCTTCTCCCAATACACCTCTTCTAAGCTTTGCTAAAAATTAGGTCTCCAATTGGTTCAATTATTTATCTTACCTCCTTCTCAAATATTAAGAATCTGCTTCACTACTTCTCTGCAGTGCTTGTTCTGGGCAATAATCCTTTAAGGCTAATGTAATTTTCTGGTCTTCAGTCCTCTAAATATTCACAGCCTTTTATTTGCACCACTTTACAACACTCATATTTCTTTTTATAAAGTCTATTTTATTGAATATGCTATTATAGTTGTCCCATTTTTTTCTCCCCTTTATTCCCCTACACCCTGCAACCCTCTTCCATAATTCCCCTACTGTAGTTCATGTCCACAGGTCATACATATAAGTTCTTTGGCTTCTCTATTTCCTATATTATTCTTAACCTCCCCATGTTTATTCCGTACCTACCGTTTATGCTTCTTATTCCTGTACCTTTTCCTCCCTTCTCCCTACTCCCTCTCCCCACTGATAACCCTCCATGTGACTTCCATTTCTGTGAATTTGTTCCTGTTTTAGTTGTCTGCTTAGTTTATTTTTGTTTGTTTTTTTTTAGGTTCAATCAATGATAGTTGTGAGTTGGTTGTCATTTTACTCTTCAAATTTTTGAACATCTTTTTCTTAGATAAGTCCCTTTAACATTTCATATAATAACAGCTTGGTGACGATCAACTCCTTTAACTTGACCTTATCTGAGAAGCACTTTATCTGCCCTTCTATTCTAAATGACAGCTTTGCTGGACAGAGTAATCTTGGATGTAGGTCCTTGCCTTTTATGACTTGGAATACTTCTTTCCAGCCCCTTCCTGACTCCAAGATTTCTTTTGAGAAATCAGTTGATAGTCTTATGGGAATTCCTCTGTAGGTAACTGTCTCCTTTTCTCTTGCTGCTTTTAAGATTCTCTTCCTATCTTTAATCTTAGGTAACGTAATTATGATGTGCCTTGATGTGTGCTTCCTTGGGCCCAATTTCTTTGGGACTCCTGAGCTTCCTGGACTTCCTGGAAGTCTATTTCCTTTGCCAGATTAGGGAAATTCTCCTTCATTATTTTTTCAAATAAGTTTTCAATTTCTTGCTCTTCCTCTTCTTCTTCTGTCACCTCTATGATTTGGATGTTGGAATGTTTAAAGTTGTCCCAGAGTTTCCTAAACCTCTCATTTTTTTTTTTTTTGAGTTCTTGTTTCTTTATTCTGTTCTGGTTGAATGTTTATTTCTTCTTTCTGGTCCAAATCATTGACCTGAGTCCAGGTTTCCTTTCCTTCACTGTGGTTACCTGTACATTTTCCTTTATTTCACTTTTCATAGCTTTCACTTTTTTCTCTATTTGCAACCACACTCAACCCTTTCTGTGAGCATCCTGATTACCAGTGTTTTGAACTCTGCATCTGATATGTTGTCTATCTCCCAGTCACTTAGTTCTTTTTCTGAAGCTTTGATCTGTTCATTCGCTTGGGCCATATTATTTTTTCTCTTGAGCACACCTGTTATGTTGTAAGGGGCACAGCCTTAGGTATTCACCAGGGTGGGGCAGACTGCGTTGCTGTGTTGTGGTGCTGTATGTGGGGGAGGATTCCAAGGGAACAATGTTGCTTGTTCAGCTCTCTGCTGGCTTTCAGTCACTTCACCCGCTACCCACACGCAAATTGGGCCCTTCTGGTGCCGATTACTGCATCAGTGGTTTGTGTATATTCTAGGACACTATGGGTCTCTCCAATGAACTCTCCTGCGAGGCCAGCAGTTTCTCCTGCTGGCGCAAACCCCAAGATTTTTATAGCCAGAGGTTTTGAGGCTTTTTTCCCCCTGCACTGGAACCCTGGGTTGCACAGTTGTTCCTCCCAGTTTATCCACATGTAAATGTGGGACCGCCAGGTCCGCCAGCCACCACCTTGTGTCCTCTCTGTCCTGGCTGCTGGTCTCTGCCCCTCCTACCAGTCTGAGTAAATACTTCTTCAATTCTTTGGTTGTTGGACTTCCATACAGTTCGATTTTCTGGCAGTTCTGGTTATTTTTTGTTTTTAAATTTGTGTTGTCCTTCTTTTGGTTGTGCAAGGAGGCAAACTGTATCTACCTACGCCTTCATCTCGGCTACAAGTCCCCCACAATACTCATATTTCTGTATAGCATGGTGTAGTGGTTAAGTATGTAGTTCCCAAATCCTAACTCTGACACTGACTGATTAAACAGGTGACCCTGAGCAAGTCACTTAACTTTATGGTGCTTCAGTTCTCCCATCAGTAAAATGGGGATACCTTTTATGCATACCTCATAGGGTTCTTATTAAAAGTAAATGTGCTAATATACAAAAAGCACTTAGAACAGAAATTGTTACATATACAAGTGCTATTTAACTATCTAGTATCATAGTCATTTAGTTAATTCCAGTCTCACCATTCTACTGTAAGTCCTTTTTATGGACCAAAATTATAGCATTTTCTTTTCTGAATTCCCCCATATAGCTTAATAATGCCCTAAACAGGTAGACAAGTAAAAACTTATTTGTTGAATTAATTAATATCGAATGCTTTCAGGGAGTAGTTGTTCTGAGGGAGCTTTGTAAATGTTCTCTCACTACTTCACTTTTCTATATTAGGAACTATTATATTCCTAATTTGTCTAATTATTAAATTCCTAACAGTTCTTAAAATTTTCAACTGAAAAACATCCCTAACAGCAGAGGGGAATAAACAACTACTCCAAGATGTTCTGGAATAAGAATTCAAATTTCTGTTCTATAGTAGCTCTAATTAGGTGCTAGTGATTACTAAGCACTGTCTCAGATTCTGAGGCCATGGTCAACTAATTTTGCCTACCCTTGTCTACTGTGATAGTAATAAGTAGAGATACTAATTTTTTCATTACCAACCTGGGGGTTTGACCCTAAAGAGCCTGTATACTCCCCAAAAGTTTATTTAAAATTATACATTTTAATCTTAAAGTTTCACAAGCGCTTTGCATTTTACTCTTTAATATATCCATGGTTTTTTAAGTTTAAAAAATATTTTTCCCCTGATCTCTGAGTAAAACTGATGCTCCAGAAAGAATGTGTCCTGTTTCTTCTGTGGTTTCTTAATTACCCTAGTACCTAACACCTCCAGGTGCAGCACCATCTCATTTGAAGAAACACCACCTTAGACACATTTCCTGCAGTTCACTGCTCCCTGAAAAGCCAGGAGTTGGAGATATATGACAGAATAATAATAATACCTACAGTTTAATAGTGCTTAAACATTTGTAAAATGGTTTCATATAATTTAATATTCACATTTTAAAGTCAAATTCAAAAACATCAAATTATCATTCATCAACTGACTTCTGTGAAGCCTGTAAGTGAATTTTCAGTTTTCTCCAAGTTGGAAGGATGATGCTAGAACACTTGCCAAGAATAATTCAGATAAATTCCTAAAATACAATGCTAACATGTTCAACAGGATAAATGCTCCTGCTAAAATTATCAGACATAGTTACAGTACTCGGAGAACACAAGAGCTGTCTGTCTTTCCCTCTTATAAAATCCCTTAGGATGGAAATGTTATATTCTAATCATATTACCACTGTCCTGGGTCTACTTGCGAAAAATAAAAAGGGAATGTGACCGATGAAATTACAGGCCAACGTGATTTCCATAATGATTAGGTTATATAAAACTAAATTGTCAACCTATCATGCTTTATGGGATTAATCCTAAATACAAAATAAACTATAAAGTTTCTTGCAAGTTAGTTAGTAAAAACTATTCCCCTTCCCTCCTTTTAAAAAACAAACTAACTCGGATTCATGCCCCCAACAATAAATTTAAGGGCAGCAGGGAATAGCCTCTTCCATAACACTTTCCAAATTCATGCAAAGACTATATAATGCCTCAAACAAAACCTCTCCCAAGAGAGAGGGTCTGACACTGGAAGAAAGCACTAGAGGGACCAGGTGTTCCGAGGCCTCATTAGTAGGAAAGGACATGGTAGGAGGGAAGGGAGAAGAGGGACCCTCGCCCACAGCGGACCCCACATCTGAAGCCTGTAGAAAGGCACTGAGAAGCTGAGTTGCTCTCCATCTATGAAGAGGCACCGGAATAGGGCTCCCCGGCTTGGATAATGATTAAAAGACCCAGTCCTACCAAGTTCTCTCCAGCTAAGGCTCTGTCCTACCCCCAGGGCCTAGGAAAGTTACATCGTTACGGGAATAAATATCCACGGTCAAGAACCATAGTTTTAAGACCAGCAGCATAACTCACCGGGAACCACCGACCCAATTCATCTTCCCAAAAGTTCTGCGTGACAAGACACGGAGGTCCCAACCGCTGGCGAGCACACGCGTCGGTTCCGTGCGGGGCCACAGTTTCTAGGCTCAACCTGGCTCTGTGGGGTTCTGCGGCCCTTTGGCCTGGCCACCCAAACAGCCTCCGGGGCCGCGGTAACTTCTACCCTGGCCTCCCAACAGCCTCTGCGCTCAGGCAGGCTCTTTCGGGGCCTCCCGACAGCCTCTGCGGTCCCAGTAGACTCCTCCTCGTTCTCCCAACAGCCTCTGCGACCCCGGTAGACTCCTCCTCATTCTCCCGACAGCCTTTGCGACCCAGGTAGGTTCCTCGTGGCCTCTGGGGTTTTTGTTGAGACCATGTCTTGATAGGGCTGCGAGGGGCGCTGTGGGAAGCAGTCTGCCCGCGTTAAGGAGAAGGAAGACGATTTTGACTCCCCAGGCAAGGATGCCTAAGTTAAATGATATACGAGGTCTGTGGCCACAGGGTTAGTGTTTCAAACCACCTCCACCATAATTTTATTTAGCTCTTCGTTGGGCTCAGCCTTCTTCAGATCGAAGATCAGAGTTGGCGAAGAAAAAGGAGGCGAAGACAAAGTCATAGATCCCTAATCCTAAAGATGATGTTTCCATTCCCACCTATCACTCTAAATATTCTTTTTTTAAATTATTTTATTGTTGTTCAATTACTGTTGTCTGCATTCCCCCCCCCCATACAAATTCTTTAAGGATCTTTCACATGCAGTTTAATAGTAAACTGCTTCTTGGAAACATTGCACTAGTAATTTGCTGTTCTGTGCATTTTGTGTTTCTGAGAGAGCTTGATCAAAACTTGATTTAGCTTGTAAAGCCCTAAAGGCTTTAAACTCCTTCCTTGCCGAAAAATAAAAATCAAAAATTAGGTTTTACTACTCATTTCTGTGGTGTTTGTATATTCTCACAAAATGCCTTAAAAGCTGTTCTCTAATGCTTTGGTTAGAAACTAGAAATCTTTTGTCCCAAATAAATGCACAAAATGCCTTTTCCCCCTCATTGTCATGATTTTTTACTTGGCTTAAACCTGGAGAATATTTATCATTTGAAATATATACATTTTCTGTTAAGTCATTGGGAAATAGATCATAAAATAGGATTATGTCCCAGGGTAGACATCTTGTTTAGTGATATAAATTATGATTTTTATAACATAAATTCAGTAAAGCTCATTTGTCTTTGGCCAGGTGAATACAGCATTTCAGAACAAATTAGTCTTAGGCATGGAATAGCTAGTCATTTTTCAGTAATTAAACCATATAGTCAAGGCAGATCAATGGTCAATGATATTAACCTTTCCTATGATATTAAAACAGTCACAAGCTGATTAAATTAACTAGAAGGAGAAAACAATTTGCTAAATGATTAACTTTTTTGTGTGGCTATATTGTATGTGAAGGAACATAAAGGAGAAGTCCACCAATTTGTTGAAAAGAGTCAAGAACCAGGAGCTGGACAGAACTATCTATCTTCCTAACTAGAGTCACAGCTTTCCTTCTAGTCATAGGGAGGCAGTGGAGGTGGTGAATGAGGCTAAGGAAAGATTAATCTATGAGACACATCTCCGGACAACGGACACGATATTTACTGATTTTTCCTTTGCAGAAAATACACTTCCTTATAAACCAATTTTAGGTAGTTATTTGTAACAGCTTAAATATTGACCTAAGTTCTCATCTTCAATGTTTATGCCTCACTAAATAAGGCTAACATAGCTAGGGGACTGGATGAAAAAGGTGAAAAGGTTAAGAAGTACAAATTGGCAGGCATGAAATAGTCACGGGAATGTAAAGTGCAGCATAGGGAATATAGTCAATAATATTGTGATAGCTATGCTTGGTCCCAGGTGGGTACTGGAAATATCAAGGGGAACATTTTGTGAAGTATATGATTGTCTAACTGCTATGCTGCACACTTGAAACTAATACAAAATGGTATTGAATGTAAACTATAATTGAAAAATAAATTTTAAATTAAAAACTAAAAGATATTTTAGTTGAAAAAACAAAGACTGGGATATCTAATTGGTAAAGAGTCAAACCTGTGCTATTTTAGGGAAAAGAATACAGCATGAATGAAATACTTTGGGCTGGCCAAAAAGTCGGTATGTTTTTTTCCATAAAATAAAAGACTCATTTTTTCTTAAATTTTCACAAATAACTATTGATTTGCATATTTTGAGTATGTTGGTTATCTCCCACATGGTATAACATTGTTGTCAATTAATGTCTCAGTTTGATCACTATCACCTTCAACCGATCTACCCAGCCAGAGCAAAGTCCAACAAGAAATCTCCAACACCATTCCAGAGGCATCCTACAGTAAAAACAAATGAACTTTTTGGCCAACCCAATACTTAGCATGTGTTGAGAAGGAAATCCATCCAAATTCTTAAACCTTAATTTATTTTACATATATATGTAAATATATGTAGTCTAATATTTATAAATCTACTTAACCCTGATCTTGCGTGGATATTGATAGTGTCCACTTTGACACTGACATTGAGTCTCACACTTGAGAAAGAGTAATTTGATATTTATTTCTCATTTACAAAATCTTTTTCTAAGATTATTTCTCTCCTCTTAAGAAAGTTTTACTACTTTCCCATATAAACACATGTAAAGTTGAGAAACTTGAGTAGAAATTAGGCTGAATTATGTTTACTAGATTAAGTGCTTTTTTTAACCTCCTTTTGCTGACATAATTTGGAATTCAAACTAAATTTACATTTTCTTTGCTTTAATTTCAGGCTGTTAGTAGAAAAAAATGAAAGAAGTACCTTGACATACTTACTTTCTTACTTAAATGGCATTTATTTCCAACTGGAAATACCTATCATGTTTCTGTCGTCTCAAATTCTTTCTTTGCCTTCCCTGAAGGCTTGATCCTAGTCTCAGATACTAAGTTCAACCCGGACTCTGGGTGAAGAGTGGGAGTGGAACTTAAATGGTTACAGCTCTGTCTGTACTTCAGTGACTCAACATCCAGTCAAATTTCACATTGACTTTTTCCCCAGCTCCAGTAAATTGGCCTTTCTTGTACCACAATTCTGGTAACCAAATTCCTGTCTTGATTATTTTCCTCATACCTAATTGTTCATTTTAACAAGTTTTTTCACACTAAACATTAAAAGCTTGCTCCTCTCTTCATTATCAGTTGGTAAACGGACCTACCTACCGCGACGTGGGGACATGTTTGGATGCCTAATGTTGTTTGTCCCTAAATTTCCCACTGCCCTGTTCCTCCCCTGCTATGGCCGCCTTGTGCCAGTGATGCAAGCCACTTGCCTCAACTGCCAGCTGCTTTCTGACCCATGTTCTGCCTGGCTGAACATCCTCTCATCACCCCTAGTTAAGTTTACCCTAGCCCTTCGCCTGTCTTACACAGTCAGGAAATATAGCATAAAGAATTAAAATTTATAGATATAACACAGACTTATTTTAATACATGAAAAGCATGAGACTAGGAACATAAGATTTTGAAATAATACCATGAGCTCTACATACAGACTTAATGGAATGACAGATTGTCTGCTAATATGGCCAGCTAACAAAGAGACTTGCATGAATTAGCCACTCAAGTATTCGTAAACCTGCTGAATTGAATGCAAACAAAAGGAGACCTGTGATGACCTCTATTCTAGTTTAATACATATCTTTCCAGGATTCTAACTGACTGACTAGATGTGTGTATGTATGTTGTGGGCTGGGGGGAAGGAAGCAAAAAATGTTTTTGCATATTCAATGATACCCTTATCTAAAATAAAATGACCTTTATATTTTTTAAGTATGCAGAATTTTGCTTAACTATTTAGCTGTTTAAGTCCTCCATTAGGAATATAGGGATTTTTTTTAATACTCATGATTTTTATAAAATAACTAAAATATAAATGGGAAGTAGCCAGTAGATTATCTCTAAGCCTAAACAAAACAAACAAAAGCTTGCCAAAGAGAAAGAAATCTTGAAAAAATGAAGTAAGGTCCTGAAGAAGTTATTTCCATTAATTCTGGTTGGATTCCCAAATGGTTAACATTTGATTATAGAGTCTCATAACCTCCAAAGTAACAAGGGACGTAAGAGGGTGGCCGAAGTGAAACATTGCTCTCATTTATTTAGTAGTCACCTTGTAAATAAATACCAGTGCATCAGAACTCCATTGCTAAAAATAGCAGGTATGGGGCTGGAGTACTTTTATTATTAGGACAAGTAAACATAGCAATGGAGGTGTAGCAAAGAGTTACTTTCTATAATACAGACTTCTGTTTATTTACAAAAAAACAAAAACAAAACGTACCCTCAATGCCAACTTGTCTGATAGGTTCTGGGACTTCATATAAAATCACAGACATAAAAAAGAAATAGGTGGGGGACGGACCGCAAAATATATTCAAGTATTTTCTCGAGATCCCTTTCCACTGGTCACTTTCTTCTCTCACCCTTTCAGAATCATTCCACAGCCTTTTCATATTCATTTCACGGTGATCCTCTTGTCCCTCAATTCCCTCGTTCCTTTTTCCTCGTCTGTTTTACA
The DNA here is from genome assembly GCA_004024845.1 of Tonatia bakeri. Classification (NCBI taxonomy): domain Eukaryota; kingdom Metazoa; phylum Chordata; class Mammalia; order Chiroptera; family Phyllostomidae; genus Tonatia; species Tonatia bakeri. The sequence goes on from PVIA01001629.1 coordinate 125,928, forward strand.
GGTTTCGGAAATCTCCTTTTCTTTTTGCTCTTCCCCTTGTGGTATCTACTAAAACCTTAGAGAAGTGATGTATGTTCTGAAACTTCCGTGGGTTGCTAAGTGACGCTGAGCATGCTCAGTAGCTACAGCAGTTTTTGTCGCCAAGAGCTGCCTTGATTCGACCTCTCCAAAAATAGACACTTAACTCTCTGAATTCCAGTTTAAGGATGTAATTGGTTTTGCTCTTTCCACATTTTTGAGGTACAAAGGGAAGCAGTGAGGATTCCAAGGTCCCACCGCCCTCACAGCCAATGAGGGGCCTGAGAGGGAGGAGCTTGGGCAGACCTGGTGCAGCTTGAGCTTCTGAGCGAATCATCCCCAGTAGATGCAGTGGAGTCGGAGCTCTGCTGCATCTGTCACAGCAGAACAAAATTAAAAACAAAAACACAGAAGAGGAGAAACGCTGCAGAGTATGGAACGCTGTAGGACTTTCTGAAATATTTGCCGGGGATCCCCATGGAGGATGATCTTTTAAACAATTCTTTTTGAAGTCGGTTTGGGTCACTGGGAAAATGATACATATGCTAAATGCAGCAGCTGATCGAGTGAAATGGACCAGATCGAATGCTGCTAAAAGGGCTGCCTGCCTGGTGGCTGCAGCATATGCTCTGAAAACCCTCTATCCCATCGTTAGCAAGCATTTAAAGCAGAGTGGCCACAGGAAGAGAAAAGAAGCTTACCCGGCTGCAGAGAACAGAGAAGTTCTGCATTGCACCGAGATTACTTGTAAAAAACCTTCGCCTGGAGTGAATGCAGATTTTTTTAAACAGCTACTAGAACTTCGGAAGATCCTCTTTCCGAAACTTGTGACCACTGAAACAGGGTGGCTCTGCCTCCACTCGGTAGCTCTAATCTCAAGAACGTTTTTGTCTATCTATGTTGCTGGTCTGGATGGAAAAATTGTAAAAAGCATTGTGGAAAAGAAACCTCGGACTTTCATCATCAAATTAGTCAAGTGGCTTATGATAGCCATCCCTGCCACTTTTGTCAACAGTGCTATAAGGTACCTGGAGTGCAAATTGGCTTTGGCCTTCAGAACTCGCCTAGTAGACTATGCCTATGAAACCTATTTTACAAATCTGACTTATTATAAAGTGATCAACATGGATGGGAGGCTGGCAAACCCTGACCAGTCTCTTACTGAAGATATTATGATGTTCTCCCAATCTGTGGCTCACTTATATTCCAATCTGACCAAACCTATTTTAGATGTGATTCTGACTTCCTATACGCTCATCCAGACGGCCAGATCCAGAGGTGCGAGCCCAATTGGGCCCACCCTAATAGCAGGGCTTGTGATATATGCCACTGCTAAAGTGTTGAAAGCCTGCTCTCCTAAATTTGGTAAATTGGTGGCTGAAGAAGCACATAGAAAAGGTTATTTACGGTATGTTCACTCCAGAATTATAGCCAATGTTGAAGAAATTGCCTTTTACAGAGGACATAAGGTAAGAGAAATTAAGGTGATGGGTGAAATGTGAGACTTCAAGCTGCCACTTCAGTGCTAGATACCATCTGTTGTACTATTGATAGACCCACTTCTTTAGCGTTTTAGATTCCTGTGACATCTAAACCTTTATTAAAATATATGCTTCATTACCCTGTTTAATGACAAGTTGTTTAAAAAATTATAGAGTGCAAACCTATCTAAAGTTTCATGAGAATAAAATGTTTAATGAGAATAAAATGTGGTTCTGTAAAAATGCAAATCTACTTATTCCCAGTTACCCACACATGCTCAGAATTACTCTAAAGCCTTTTCTTAAAACTAAAATTCTAACTTGGTAGGTAGTTCTACCAAGTTAGAAGAAAACATATGTTTGGAAACTAAGTGAACACATTTCTATTGAGATGGAAAATTTAGGATGGTATTTTGTTGTTGTTATTGTTTGTTCAAGAGGAAAAGACATGTTTTCATATGAAAGACAAGTTTGACAGTTTTGCATGTCTGGTCAGTGATTCAGTGTCCTAAGTTCTAAGAAGTGCAGTAGACTGTGTCTCACAAATGGGATTTCCATTACTCTTAGTTAATGTTCAGCACCACATTTTGACACAAGTAAAGGGAGGCAGTGAAATGAAATTCTGTCTAGCGTTGATAGAAAACCTAAAATTAGAAATGAGGAGGAGAAAAGGAGTCCCGGAATGTTATTTTAAATATTAAAGATTTTCAACATTCAGCAGATCCTTAAAATAGTTAGCCTAATTATTTAAAATTGCAGTGCATGAAAGAAACTTTATAATATTAAATATGACAGTAATTTTAAGGTGATACAGCTGAAATCTTAATACAAATGACTCGGCAAATAAAATATTAAGGTATTCTAAATTTGAAAATGGTATTTTAATTACCAAGCAGAAGTATGTAATTTTTGAAGCATCATAAATTATAAAAAAAAATTATAGCAGTACCAATCTGAATAGGAAACTTGAAAGCAAATTTAGGACTTCTACTCCCACTTGAAAATTGGCCTCATATGTTGTATAAATCATTATTGATGTGTTAGTCTTCTTGAATCACTGAACTCAATTATGTAAATTTTATCATGCTGTAGGTTTCTTGAAGTTAAGACAAAAATCCAATAGAGTTAATTCAAATCTGAAGTCTAATTAAACATATATGTATCATGTGTTTATTTTTAGATATTTTTTATATAATCAAACAGGATAAGGCTCTAACATTACATATTTATATCTTATAGAATATCATTTAATTTCAACATCTTATACATATCATTTTAAAATCACATTTTAAAATCACATTTTAAATCACAATGATATACATATCATTATAAATCACATATATTTCTATACTAAACATTATATTTACTGAGTATCATGGTTGCTTTAATGTTACAGGTGTCATAAAGCTAAGTAATAATGACTAAATTCTGATGTTAATCTGTGTTTATTGGTTGTTAGCATCATGGATAATGTAATACTAAGTAAAACAATCTAATATGTAACTTATCCTTAAAGAAAGTTCTCAAGCACGCAATATTTATTTTGATACCTCATGCTAAGTTAAATTCTTAACTGTTTTTCTCTTTATAGGTAGAAATGAAGCAACTACAGAAAAGTTACAAATCTTTAGCAGATCAAATGAACCTCATTTTATCAAAACGTCTGTGGTACATCATGATCGAGCAGTTCTTGATGAAGTACGTTTGGAGCGGCAGCGGGCTGATTATGGTGGCCGTGCCGATTATCACTGCGGCTGGCTTTGCAGACGGTGGTAATGGCATTCATGCTTCATCTCAAATATATATTTAAGATTATTTCTCTTGAAGGTGTCACTGCTGGTTTTGTATGAACAAAACTCTGTATGTAGGCATCGTTCTGTAGTAATTAACAGTCAGAAACAATGGAGGACTTTTTGACATCGTGTAATAAGACCAGCAATATATATTTTTTACAAAGTTCATTTGAACTTGTGTTAGTGTGGCTCCAATTGTTCATTTGAGCCACATTAACAAGTGGCTCAAAACATCTTTCCAGTTCTTAAACATTTCAGAGATCCCTGATGCAGGGTTTCTAGGAGCTGAACTTGAGCAATTTTAATTATACTGCCTAATATAAAATAATTCTGTAGTTTAACACTTAAACTCAAAACAAAGTTGCTTCAAAACAAGTTATAATACAAGTTTCACCCATTGCCAACTTCAGTTCTGCACATCCAGTACATTTACTCTATAATAGTCGATAACTGGATCTTCCCTGATTTTATGAAAAGTTAGGTAACCAGGACTGTGGTTTCACAGAGTGCTTCATGCCATGGTGCAAGTCTCTTCTTTCTTGTAGGTGATATAGATAAGCTCCTATGTAGCATGGTTTGGTGGTATTACCGGGGAAGGGCTTTTCACGTTGCAAGTTTCTAATTCTATCCTATCACCACCTCAGTGATTTTTACCGATATTTTCATCCTTTGGAACAGTGAAGAATATAAGTGCAAAAAGACAGCATTAAGATGTTGTGTAATACTTGACTGAGATGGAAGTTTGGATCTTAATTGGCAGGGACAGAGGGGAATTAAATAAAGAAGCAGCATTTTCTGCTATTTCTGCAAAATAAAACCTTCCCCTCCTCTTTGAAAACCACTTGACGGAACTGGCCTTAGTGTTGAAGGAGCTACACAAATGCTTGGGCTTTGTAGTGAGACCGAGCTTTTCTCAGCTCCTGGCTTTCCCTCTAGCTGTCTGTATATGTCTGAGTTGTTCCTTAAACTTTCCAAACCTCAGTTTCTTCATCTATGAAATGAGAATGAGAAAGGCTACTTCAGGGGGTTGTTGTAAGAGTTTAATAGAGTAATGTTCATAAAGCACAGAGCATGCTCTGGATGTTCTTGATACGTGGTTATTTATTTTGTAGAAAACAAAAGGTAACACTAAAAATAATGTAACAATTCACACTATTTTGCAGTCATTTTTGCTGTAGAATTAAGGTTTAATAGTTATTTGTTTGAAGGCATCTAATAGAAACAAGTAAAAAAATTACCATAGCTTTCCTTTTATTTTTGTTTTTTATTATTATTCTATTACAGTTGTCCTAATTTTCCCCCCTTTCCTCTTCGCCCATCCCACCCCCTACCCCCACAGTCAGTCCCCACACTGTTGTCCATATGCTTGTATATTTTAACAGTACTTCAATACATGAACCAATTCTTGTGAAGACACTTACCAAATGTGAGCCATCCTTAACCTGAAATTGTTCATTTTGGTATTTAGTATTTGCCAATCCCTTATGAAAAGTACTACACATATACCACATATACTGTGCAGCTCAACAATAGGCAGTGAGTTTGCACCCCTGGGAAACTGGATTTCATCTGGTTTTACATTTTCAAAATTTGTTCTTTAAAAATATTAAAAAGCTTATATTGAAAAAGGCATTGTTAGTAATAGTAGTTTTAGACTTAATCCTTTCATAATAAAATAAATTGGTTTTTCAAGAATATTGAAGAAAAAAGACAAAAACCTATGGGTTTAAGATTAGTTTTACTAAGAAATTTGACAAAATTATCAGGTATTCATAGTGAATCTAAGTCTATGGATATTTTTAAAGTTTCATATATAACCTATATTAACAGCAACCCCAATTACAAGATTATAATATAGTTCTGTTAGTCCTTGGAAGCACTGGTCTTATTAGAAAGCCCTAGAGTAAACATACAACAGAGAAAATGCAGCTATTAATGGTGACAAATTAACCCCACAGAAAGCAGTAAGATGTAAACAGTGTATGCAAAGAATTTAACAACCTTACCTCCGTACATGATGCAATAAGATATTTAAAAACATATCCTATGAATCCTGAAAATACCATATTAAATTAAAGAAACAGTATTAGCATTATAGATGGGCATAATATTGATTCAAGAGAAGCGATGTGATTCTTTTTTGTGTTGTATTTTTTCTATTACCATTTATCTCCTTTATACCCTTCTCTTCCCCCTACCCCTAATAAGAACACTGTTGTCCATGTCCATGAGTCCTTTTTCCTTTTTTGCTGGATACCTCCACCACCCCGCACCCTGCACAAAGCTGTCAGCCTGCACTCTGTCTATGAGTCTGACTCTATTTTGCTTGTTAGTTCTTTTGTTCATTAGATTGCACATATGACTGAAATCATATGGTATTTGTTTTTCTCTGACTGGTTTATTTCACTTAGCATAATGTTCTCCAGGTCCACCCATGCTGTCACAAAAGGTAAAATTCTCTTGTTTTTTTTTATATCCAAGTAGTATTCCATCGTGTGTATGTACTGTAGTTGTTTTATCCACTCATCTACTGATGGACACTGGGCTGTTTCCAGATCCTCATGATTGTAAATAACGCTGCAATGAATGTAGAGATGCCTTATGTTCTTTCTAATAAGCATTTTGGCTTTTTCAGATACATTCCCAAAGTGGAATTGCTGGATCATAAGGCATTTCCATTTTTAATTTTTGGGTGTATCTCCATACTGCTTTCCACAGTGACTACACAAATCTGCATTCCCACCAACAATGCAAAAGGGTTCCCCTTTCTCCACACCCTCACCAGCACTTGTTGTTTGTTGATTTATTGATGACAGCCATTCTGAAAGGTGTGAGGAGATATCTCATTGTGGTTTTAATTTGCATTTCTCTGACTAGTGACATTGAACATCTTTTCCTTTGTCTATTGGCCATGTGTACGTCCTCTTCATAGAAGTGTCTATTCAGGTTCTTTGCCCATTTGTTAATTGGATTGTTTTTTTTTTGATGTGGAGTTTTATAAGTTCTTCATAAATTTTGGATATTAACCCCTTATCAGATGTGTCAGCAAATATGTTCTCCTATTCAGTAGGTTGCCTTTTTATTTTGTTGATGGTTTCCTTTGCTGTTCGAAACCTTTTTAGTTTGATGTAGTCCCATTTGTTTGTTTTACCTTTTATTTACCTTACCTGAGGAGATATAGCAGAAAAAATATTGCTACGAGCAATGTCTGAGATTTTACCGCCTATGTTTTTCTCCCAGGATTTTTATGATTTCAGCTCTAACATTTAAGTCTTTAATCCATTTTGAATGTATTCATGTGTGTGGTATAAAAACATGGACTAGTTTCATTTTTCTGCTTGTATCTGTGTAGTTTTCCCAACACCATTTATTTAATAAACTGTCTTTATCCCATTGTATGTGCTTGCTTCCTCTGTCAAATATTAATTGACTCTAAAAGTGTGTTTATTTCTGGGCTCTCTTTTCTGTTCCATTGACCTATATGTCTGTTTTTATGCCAGTACCATGTTGTTTAGATGACTTTGGCCTTATAGTATAGTTTGATATTTGGTAGCCTGATTCCTCCAACTTTCTCCTTGCTCAAGATTGCTGTTGCTATTCAGGGCCTTTTGTGATTCTATTTAAATTTTTGAAATGTTTGTTCTAGTTCTGAAATATATCATTGGAATCTTGATAGGAATTGTGTTGAATCTATAGATTGCTTTGATAGTATGGACATTTTAATGATGTTAATTCTTTCTGTCCATAAACACAGTATGTGCTTCCACTTATTTGTGTCTCCTTTAATTACTTTCTTCAGTGTCTTATTATTTTCTGAGTACAAGTCTTTGTATATCTTTGATTAGATTGAAGCCTAGGTACAAAGTGATTCTTAAAGCTTCTTTTCAAAAGAAAATTTTATACAAAGAAAAGCATTATAAGAATTTTATAGGAGAAGAAAATGAATTTATAATGACAACATTATTATGAGAGTGTGCTTCGATATATCATCTGTAATTTCTGCATGCATGCTTAAAATATATGTATGCATTTACTGAGTGCATTTGACCTAAAATGACAACACATATAAATTTCAATTTACCCAGATAAAATTATTTTATTTTTAGATGACTATATGTCTTTGAGGCTTTAGGTCTTAGAATTGCATGCCACATAGTCTATAGTCTTCGACCTTAATTTACTCTTATGCTTGGAGTTTTCCCTTATGGTAGAGATGAATTAAGTATATGACAACTATCTATACTTAAGATAGAAAAAAATGGGTGAATGAGAGAGGAATGTCAAAGAGAAAAGGGAGAAAAAGTAGGATGCAAGAAAGAAAAAAAATAGAATAAAGATAGAAGCAGGTCACTGTTTAAATCTTGATCCTGCTATTTAATAGTATTGATCATTAAGAAAGTTATATAAACTTTATATGCCTCAGTTTTCCTATCTTAACTATAAAGAAAATAGTATATATCTTAAAGAATAGTTATGAAATATATATATATATATATTATATACATGTGCTTTGAAACAGTTCTTGGCCAGTAATGAGAACTTAGGTGGAAGCGATTGTTAATGTTTATTCATATTCTTACCATATGGGCTCTGGAGTCAGCATCTGGCTCTTTTGTTTATTAGACTGTCATCTAAGGACAAATAGTTTAACCTTTTTGTGCTTCCATTTCCTTGTTTTTTAAAATGGGGGAAATTATAGCAGAGTAGTTAGGCAGATTAAAGAAAATTGCATACATAAAACTTGCAACAATGCCTGCATCACAGGAAATGCTCAATAGGTGTTTGCTGACATGATTATCGTTGTTAAAGGACAAGGCATTTGAAAGTGATTGGGGAGTCCAGGGTAAACATGCAGACAGAAGAAGACTGTGTGATTTTGGTGGGAAGGAACAGAGAAAGATAGTTCCATGGCATACTTGTTATGCCATCTGCCTACAACTTTAAGTGAAGTGTTACAGTAAGGAAAGGATCACATTTATGTTCGAGTTCACATTACAGAATTTCATATGAAATTATGCTGTTTTCACATCAGAAGAGGATCTTACAGATCATCTAGTCTGGGACCCCAGATTTGTCTAAGGTCACACGGAAGGCTGGTGGAAGCACTAAGGCTAGGACATTATGCAATTCCTAGAGCATTGCTTTTTTCCCCTTTCACCACATTGCCTCACATTAGCTACTTAGAACTAATTCTATAAGGGACTTCACTTAGTTTGAGACCAACTAATCATGGGACCAAATAGTTGAAAGGGCATTGAAATAGTTAATTATATATATAGTTTCTATTATATATTTTTGGAGGCAATTACCCCTTTGTTCACTTTGTATTAAGAGAAAAACTGAAATTTTGTGGAGAAAGTAGTTACCTGACAGCTATAATCTCAATTTTTAATATTATAGGTCACTTTTCTTCTTTTCATATCAAAAGCTGTTCTGGGCAAGGCCAGAGAAAGCTACCTGTAGGTCCCTCCCACCAACCATTATCCCAGACCCCTTAACAGGCAGCGAAGATAGCAGCCAGACCATTAGCACAGGCAGTAGTGTCTGCATAGTTTGCATCAGGACTCACACTTTGTATTGTACAGTTCTATGGGTTTTGAAAAATGTATAATGATATAACTTCAGTTTTTTAAATCCACTCTTGCCTTTTCAGTGAAATAACAAGATGTGGCCATGTTTTAATACAGGGTCCAGCAGAAGCAGCGCCTGCTTAAGTGTGGTTGGTAGGGTAAAAATATGAGCGTAATAATTTATAGTTTTCGCTTGAACATTTCACCTAAAATGTCACACAGCATACTTGAGTGTGATATTATTATATTACAGAATTATATGCCGATTTTGTAATAAAAAAGGGGTGTTATTTGTGCCAGACCCTGTGTATACTTATCAGCAGAGCTGAACAGTATCGGTAAAATGAGAAGACACAGTATTAAATATTAAATCCTGTAAGGAGAACTTTTGACGAAACATTTACAATATTCAGGAGAAAAATAAAATGTGTTACGACACAAAATAGATGAGTGCTTTAGGTCGTGAACTCCTCTGGCCCTGCCGGAGGGGTTATATCATTGGCTGTCGTATGCATGACACAAGACCACTGGCACTGTGTTCACAGCATCTGCCAGAGAACAGCCAGTACAGTGGAAGTCAAATGAAATCTGTCCAGAGCCGTTTGTAATTTTATCATTGAAAGCATGAAGAAACCTGGTAAACACTAATCTGCCAAAGCAATGTGGGAAATACCAGGCCACATCATACGCAAGTCCATCTATGCTAGTGTTTTCTCTTAACAGAGGCTGAGAGTAAACACTATTCAAACCCCTTTTAACACAATTTGTAAAATCTTACAATTATTTTTAATCATCAGCCAGATTCTCTATGAGCCGATACTATTCTTAGAGCTTTAACTGATAACAGCAATCTACTATTTTGGTAGCTTACTGAGAATCCTTTGGTAATTATTTTTTGTGACTTATCTAAATTTTCCAAACATTTAAAAGTGTTTGAGAGTATCTACACTCTTTTCCCAGTATATTTATCCAATCATATACTTCATTTCTCATTTATACCAGCACTCTAAGCCTTTCTTTTTCCATTCTTCAAGGAAACTAACTTCATGGGAAATAATGATCGTTCACTAGAGTAGTGTTTAATGGGAAAGACCATACTGGATTACCATAACAGGTGCCAGTGAACTCATGGTGATTCTCACACTCAAACAAAATCAATGCTTGACAACAACCTACACTGTATTTTGACCAAGATATTTATCATTCTGTTGGCATTCCTTGAAATTTCCCTTCTCTGTGCCATTGCTTATGCTATACTTGTGATGTGTTAAAATTTTATGTGGTCTTCAAGGCCTCCCTCACAGTCCATTTCTCCATGAAGCATTTCCTGTCTCTTGCAGCAAGAAATGATTTTTACCTCCTTCAAACACCTCACATTAACTGTCATCATAGGCTTTCCAGCTTAGTTATTTGGGAATTTGGCTTCTCTCTCTTACCAAATTGTAAGCTCCCTCAGGAAAGAGTCTGAAAATAACATTTACCTGTGCATACCCTATAGCACCTTACCTAATTCCTTGCACAACTAGGTGTTCAGCAAATGTCTGCTGAGTAAATTTTACTTATGCACTGATCCCTTTCAAACTTAGCTGAGATATCTATAAGCAAGGAAAGATGAAAGTTCATTCTGGGGCATAAGTTAAATAATTGTTCTGGAGAAAAAAAAAACCTTCACATTGAGATAAATCAGAGAGAAATAAATATTAAAGTGGGTGTGGATGTGTTATCATTCTAATTTCTACATTAATTCACTTAATTAATAAGTATTTAATTTAGAACTTTTAAGATAACCTATAGAGCCCTGGCTGGCGTAGCTCAGTGGATTGAGCATGGGCTGCGAACCAAAGCATCGCAGGTTCGATTCCCAGTCAGGGCACATGCCTGGGTTGCAGGCCACCGCCCCCAGCCACTGCTCATCGATGTTTCTCTCTCTCTCTCTCTTTCTCCCTTCCTTCCCTCTCTAAAAATAAATAAATAAAATCTTAAAAAATCAAAAGATAATCTATAGAAGGACCAGATAGAGGATCAAATTAATGGAAAGATTAAAGTAATGACCTGGAGAGAATAATTTTGAAGAGTAAGAGTAAATTGAGTAGATGTGCAATAATAACAATAATAACTACAGAAAATAAGAACAGCTATTATTTCCCACATTATAGATGAGAAAATAGGCATAGAAAGGATAAAGCATTTTGCTCTACTTACCTCAGTTCTTGCCAGTAAGTAGTAGAGCCTGGATTCAAACCTAGTCTATGTAACTCCTGACTCTTAACCATAATTTTGCATTGACAGTAACTTGGGATGTTCATCTATGAATTCATTTAACACACAAAAATGAGTATTATGTGCTAGACACTCTTCTGAGTACTAGAAATAAAGAATGAAACACAGTCTTGACCCTTAAGGAACTTATAGCTGATTAAAAAAGCTATACAAGAGTTTCCACTGAAACCTGTATTAAAGAATTAACTCTTGAAGAAAGAGCTAGGTGGAAAAGGAACATAAGTATGTTAAAGTAAGATGAAAACATACGTACAGATATCAGAGGGTAAACAGAATATTGCATGTTTGGGGAGCTGCTGTACTGGAAGGTGAAAGTTTTTTGAAGCAGGTAGACAGAGGCTAATTTGCATTTCTATTAAAGGAACCACACTGGAAATATTTGCTTATATTACAGTCAATTGAATTTTGTTGACCAAGTAAGTAGTATTTTATTGCCTAGGTACAATAAGGACAGGAATTATATTTGGAAAGAATTGAAAAAATACTAAATGAAATCAGTCTTAATACCTATAAATTTAATTGTTCTAACTCTTTTTCTAGAAGAATAATAAAACAAAGGGAGCTTTAAATAAAATCTGGTACAATTACTGTATTTTTAATAATTAATTAAATGTCTAGGAGATTGCTAATACTGTTGAAAAATTTACATAATGCTGTTGTAGCCACAATTTCATCTGTATACACAAAAAACATTTAGTTGCTTGAAAAAAGTAACTAAATCTATAAATAGATTTGTATTTGTTTTTATATTTAGAGGATGGCCAAAAACAAGCTATGGTTAGTGAACGGACAGAAGCTTTTACCACTGCTCGAAACTTATTGGCCTCTGGAGCTGATGCTGTTGAAAGGATTATGTCTTCATACAAAGAGGTACTTGCATTTCTCGTTGTCAGTTTGATTAAAATAAGATATGTGAATGTCAAGCAAAATGTAAGTGATCAGATATTCAGATATACTTAGTATTTTGGAAACATATCTTTTCTCTATCAAAAATTGTGAAGACTATAATCAAGATAAAGGACAGCAATTTCCAAGTGTATACGCAAGTATTAATACCCTTTAATTTTTGAACTACCAATTCTCAGTTTTTTTTAGACACTCCTTGCCCACTCCACCTTGAAGCTTGGTCTACTAACCCATTGCCTTCTACCTTCCTTTAATGGACCTCTACATTTGATTTTGGATTTTTTCTATAGAATTATATTTATCTGGGTTTCTTTTAAATCTGTACTTTCTTAATCCTTAGCTCTGTTTTTACACTATCAATTGTAATTCCTCTTTTTCTGCCTGTATATGATGTATTTGTTTTTAAATTTTAAAAAGTTCTTAGGTGTGGATTCTGGAGCCAGAGTTCTTAAATTTAAATTCTTGCTCTTGTATTTATAAATTATGTAAACTTGAAATCAAGTTCCTTAACCCCTGTTTCTGTTTCCTCACCTGTTAAATGGAAATAATGATAGCACTTACTTTATCAGATTGTTGTGAGTTGATACATGCAAAATATTTAAAACAATATATATTAAATGTTCAATAAATGTTAGCTAATAATATTGTTTATATACCTTGCAGACTTTTACTCATTCTTCATGGCAAGTCAAGCCTCAACAAGCACATATAAAATGAGCTTGTGATTCCACCTTCTTCCCGCCTCCCCTGCAGGTTCTGGGTATTCCTTCTTTGTGCTCACAGTACACGTGGTGCATTTCCGCTTTAGAACTGTCTATCTTCTGCACCATACCTTGAGTGGGAAACAGGAACTCTTGCTTCATTTTAAATTCCTAATATCCATTTTAATAATTGGACTATCGTCTTTGGTCAGTAAATATTTGTTGAAGAATAGTATATCTCATCTCCTTTTATAATCTCTCCTAGAAAAAAGTCATATTTAATGTTTTTCTTTGAGCATATATGTTATGCTTGACTTGAAAAGAAGCTGAATTATGGGATTTGGACTGAAAATTATTTGAAGTTTTCACCAAGCTCACCCCCAATGTTGGTATCCTCTAGAAGAGGTATTTTCTCTTGACAAGCTTAGGAATTTTGATAATCGATTTGATTCATAAACATTAATTTTATAATAAGAAAAAAGTGTTTCTTCCATTTTAAAAATATACCAAAATAAAGAATTATTATTTCATTGAATTAACTTAAGCTTTCCACAAAACTTCTAATTTTCTGGAAATGAAATTTCTCATATAAATAAAGGTTAAATCAGAAATTTGACTGAAAGGTTTTTAAGTCTCACTAATACGCATATTCTGAAGTCTTTACCTTTCATTTTTGAACCTTGATTTGAACGAATAATTTTTAATGTATTTTATAATTCCAGTCAAACTCGCATTGACACTTATGTTGCTCTCTTGGCAAGCTTTTTACTGTTACTTGTTTTAGTTACCACGTGTATTGTCTATTTCTCATGAATAATAAAATAGTACCTATGAGGTTAAATAAGAGGCTTAGATGATGGAACATTTATTTAAAAGTCTGTCTTGGGTATATTAACTCCATTTTCTTCATGTTGGTCTTAGGTCACTGAATTAGCAGGCTATACTGCTCGAGTGTACAATATGTTTTGGGTCTTTGATGAAGTAAAAAGAGGCATTTATAACAGAACTGCTATCATACAAGAATCTGAAAATCAGGACAAGAATGGAGCTACCATAGAATTACCCCTCAGTGACACATTGGAAATCAAAGGTTTTAAACTCAAATGTTTTTATATTTTTTGCATATTTAAGTGTTTATCAACAGAACCAAAGCTCTTTAGATGGTAGCTTTTAATTGTTAAAAGGGATCAATGTTTAGTAGACAGCTATTCCTAAAGTTAGTGTTGGAATTTGAGGAGTGGTGACTACCATTACCATAAAATATTACACTTTTTAAATTTAGGACAAAATTTCTAGCATTACTATTATTATTCTAGAATCATTATGGCAGAATGAAATGTTTGCTTTTAAGATTAAAATAACAGAACTAGAGCTAATGTCATATTGTTCTTCCTCATTCTGTGTTTTAAAACTTAAGTTTGCTTATCATATTTTTTAAAATTGTATTATTCTGTGTCTTCCTTTTTCACAGCATTGTGTTTATTCAGTAGGAAAGGTTAATTTAGAAAAATAAGTAGTTATAAAGAATATGGCTCAGATAGACTTTGGCTTTGCTCTCTTGATTTTGATATAAGATTATTGCAGAATGTTTCTGAGAGAGATTTCCCAAATAGATGTGTCAAAATGTTCCAATAACATTAAAATTTGCTTTAAATATAAATATATATTTACGTCTATTTCTATGATTTGTTACTGTGAATTATCTTTATAATAAATGTATCTGTTTTGCTACAGTATACTTTATTTATTTTGCACTGGCATATGATACTTTTTGTAACTTAAACTGATCCTTAACTTACAGGAAAAGTTATTGATGTGGATTGTGGAATTATTTGTGAAAATGTTCCCATAATTACGCCAGCGGGAGAAGTGGTGGCTTCCAGGCTGAACTTCAAAGTAAGATGATATTCAAGAATCCTCTGATTGTTGCCATCACACTAATACAAAACAACTCAGAATTCATATACCTTAAGTTAAATGCTTGGAGGAGCATATGGAAAGGAGGGGAAATCAAGAAAGGTATGCACAGTGGCTCAATTACAGAAGCAGTTGCTTCCTCAGGAAGCAGAGAAAGAGAGAAATTTGACTTCTGCTGCTTTGTTGCCAGGTTAAATATCAATATTATAGTGCACTGAGAGCCCACACTAGGTAACTTTGGGAAGCAATAGGAAATTTTCTCAGAATTAACATTTGAAAATAAAATTTAATTTTGTTCCTTACAGGAATTACTCAAAAACTATAAGCCTGTATTATAATATGTTTACTAAATTATGACAATAAAGGTCATTAGCAAGTCTACTTCTGTTAATACACAGTCTCTAAATTTAATTTATATTTTTAAATAATGATATCTTCTATTAGGGAAAATAAAATTCATGGATTGGAATTTAGTTTTTAGCTCTGTTGAGAATGAACTGTTATTTAACCTATTATGTCTTGATTACAAAAATGTAAAGACAGTTAATAAAGCTGAGGCCCTTGTTCAAAGCATTACAAAATTCAAACATACATTTTGGAATTCAAGTACACATGATTTGCTGGTCAGCACTAGTGATTCTAGTGAAGGCATGTGAGCTTTAGTTCAAACAGACATGTTTGGACTTGATGAGAGAATTACAAACATGGCAATACATCTTCTAATCATTTTAGTACAGACCTTGTGGTCAAGATTTAATTAGAGATGTATTCACAAATGAATAAGAGCCCTGGAAAAGGATGAGAAATACTGAACAGGGAAAATTCTGTGCTAATACATATAAGAGAAATTTTATTTTAACTACAATTTGATGAGGCTTTCTTTATCCGTAGAATTCTTTAATTATTTGGACTTGAACATGAGTACCAATTAGGTGCTAAAGGTACACCCTAATCTTAAATACATTTGAAATGAAACATTTGAGAGGCATGCATGAAATGTTTATTTATTAATAGTTTTACAATGTATAACTTATGAATTTTTGTATAGAGGGTTTTGAGGGGGTCAGCTTAAGTTTCATAATGTCAATTCTTATTGTTCCACTTATTAAAAAGAGTAAGAGTCTTGAATTCTCCCATCTACTAACTACATTATTGTGGATCTATCACACCCTTTCTGTAAAGAAAATTAGAGTTCAGTTTATTTTTACATAAAATAATTTTTAAATAAGCTAATAAAAATGTCCTGTCCTATACATTTTGAAGTTTTACAAAGATATATGTTACTGTGGTACACCTTTTAAATAATTGTTTATTTTTGACTCAGAAAGGAATTTTGTTTAAAGTCTCAGTTCCCTGAAATAAAATAAAAAGTTCTGTCTCCTCTGCATGGTTTGACAAACAGATTTTTAGAAGAAAAGATTCTTATCCTTGTGTTGGCCTTTCAGAATTAAAAAAAAAAAATTCAGATAAGAAAATTCAATGAATGTGGAAATTCTTTTTACTTCACACTTGCTGCTTACTAAATATCAGAAAACATGCTGAAACTATGAATGTAGACAAGTCTCTTATGACTCAAAATGTGTTAAATTTCTGGGAGTTCCTAACAGAGAATGAATGACCCTGTTAAAATATTTCGTGAATGTACCTTTTGCCGTGGTACATGCCTTAAGAAAATCATTTGGGAAGTATTTATGCTTCTACAAAATTGAACTTCCTAAATTCTCTCTCTAGTCAGAGAGCACAGCAAATCACAAGTTCATTCTTTCTGAGCTCTGTCTAGGACTTTCCTTGGACTTGAGTCTATCAAAATAGCATTTTAGTTTGACTACAAGTAAACAGAAAACAATGTCTATTGTCGGATTTTATAGACTCAGGCTCGCTTCTGTCTCCTGCCCCTGTGGTGGCTGTCCCTGCTGCCCAGAGCACCCTTCCCCCAGATCGGACTAGTTGCTTCTTGTCACCCAGACTCAGCCAAAATGCTACCTCCTGAAAGAGTTTTTTTCTGACCACCCAATCAAAAGAAGCCCCCCACCAACCTCACAATGCCACCATCTTTCCCTAAAAAATCTCCTCTATTGCTGTCATAATAGCATGTATTGCTACTTACATTTTTACTCATGTGTTTATTGTCAACTTCCCAACTGGAATGTAAACTCCATGAGAACAAGGACTTTGTCTTGACCAACTTTGTATCTACTGTGCCTAGAAGTGTGTCCCACACATGACAGATATGCAGTCAATGTTTGCTAATGAAAGTCTAATTATTTAGACAGGATATGAATCTGAACCATTTTTGCTTTGCATATACTTATCATATGTATTCTTAGTTCCTCTATCTAACCTCCGTCCCAACCCTTTTTTCCCCTTCCCATTCTCCTTCTGCCCCTCTTCCCACTACCTTCTTTCAACAAAAAGATTTCAGCTTATGTTATACAAGCAAATGAGTCAAGGACAGACATGGAACTGGTTGGCCCCTTACACTGACATAATGCAAGTAACATAATGCTCTTTCATTTTTGATTTTGCAATATGATATATTCCACATCACTGATACTTAGATATTTGTATCCATACTATATAAAGATATGTCTGTGGATATCCTGTAACTTCTTTCTTTCATGCTATATTTATTTTTAAATAACTGATTAACAAATAGCATTTGTTCTTAGTAGGTCAAATTTTTAACTGTGTTTCTTTTCCTTGTTCTTCACAATACTCTTTAAATACCACAGTAAGACAACTTCCAATCATACTGAGTAGAATGGCAATTCATGGTATTTAACTGTTTAAATTTAAATGGTAAATAAGGTGAAAGATTTTGTAGGTGAGAATCTAACTGGTAGTGGATAAATATCTTTTATTTTATTGTTATAACTATAACTATAACTATATATATATATATGCTATATACACATACATACACAGGGTCCAACACAAATAACACCCCTTTTTTATTATAACATCTTTTATTACAAAATCATAAGCATATAATTCTGGTAAAATAACAATATCACATTCAAGCATACCATATGACATTTTAGGTGAAATGTTCAAATTAAATCTATGAATTATTACACCCATATTATTACCCTACCAGCCACACTTAAGCAGGCGTTACTTCTGCTGGACCCTGTATATTTGTTTTAATGCATCCTAGGCATGAGACTAAATGACAGTCCTCTTGGTTTCCTGTCTCTTGGTTTAGTAAACATATTTTATTTGTGAATAAGCAGAACTGGAATAAATTTATTTCCCTGATTATGGGCTTATATGATTTCTGTAATATTTCAGACTGCTGAAATAAAAAATTAAACAACCCAGCTGGCTCTTAGATGAACTATGTTGGAATTAGGTAATAATTCCAACTGACAAATACAACAAAGTTGTATTTTAATTCAATATAAAGTTAATCAAATAATATAAATAAAATGAAATGTAATATATTTTAATTTAAATTTTGTTTCCTATTTTCCACATGGTTGTGTTTCTACATATGTGCACAGAATCTGATTACAAGACCTCAAGTAAAATTTTGGAAAGACCAGTGCTCATTTCAAGCACATTAATTTTCTTTAAGATTGAATTAATTTATGATACTTTTAGCTTCAGAGCATTATCAAAGCCAAATTGGATGCTGTTAATCCTGATTTATTTTTCTTGATTCCTTGCCCATCCTAGGTTATCATGTGTTTGAAAGATTTTAAAAAAATTACTTTTAAATGCTGCCAGATGAAATTATTTTAAAATATTGCAGTTTGTAATTTTATTTCTTACTTTAGGTACAAGAAGGAATGCATCTTTTGATAACTGGTCCCAACGGCTGTGGGAAAAGTTCTCTCTTCAGGATTCTAAGTGGGCTGTGGCCCGTGTATGAAGGTGTCCTCTATAAACCGCCTCCCCAGCACATGTTCTACATTCCACAAAGGTAGGTGAAATTGTTTATATCACAAGAAACAACTTCCTTTTGCTCTTTAATTATCTTGATTCCTTAGGCTCTTCAGTTTGTGGCCTTTAAGGATGTTTTTATTGAGAGAAACTATTGAAGGAAATCATCTATTAGTATAAATGTTAAAAAACAAGAGTATTAAAAATAACTATAGCTAGTATAATTTGTTAATAAATACATAATATAAAAAGAAATAAATTGCCACGTTAAAACATAAAAGGGCCTGCCTGGTGTAGCTCAGTGTGGGCTGCAAACCAAAGGGTCACAGGTTCAATTCCCAATTAGGGCACATGCCTGGGTTGCAGGCCAGGTCCCCAGTGGGGACCATGTGAGAGGCAGCTATACATTGATGTTTCTTTCCCTATTTTCCCCCACCCTTCCCCCTCTCTAAAAATAAATAAATAAAATCTTTAAAACAAACATAAAAGGAGAAGGAGCTCCTACCCTTTGCGACAGCACGGATGGATCTGTAAAGCATTATGCTAAGTGAAATGAGCCAGGCGGTGAAAGAAAAATACCATATGGTCTCACCTGTAACAGGAACCTAAACAACTAAACAAAGAAACAAGCAAAATATAACCAAAGACACTGAAATAGAGAACAGGCTGACAGTGACCAGAAGGGAGAAAGGAGGGCATTTCAGGGGAATTTCAGGAGAAAAGGGGAAGGGTTTACAGGAACAAGTATAAAGGACACATGGACAAAAAACTAGGGGTGGGTGGAAATGGGAGGGCAGTGGGGTAGGCTGGGTGGGTGGGCTGGGATGGGAGTAAAACATAGAACATTGTACTTGAACAGTAATTAAAATAAAATAAAAATAAATAAATGAATAATAGAAAAAAACATAAAAGGGAGTGAGTAAAAGGGTAGAAGGGTTTGTATGAAATCAAAGTTAAGTTATGATTATAAAACAGACTGTTATGTTCTATGTAAGCCACATGGGAACCAGAAATCAGAAACATACAGTTGATTCACAATAGATCAAGGGAAGGAAACCAGAGCACACCACTACAGAAAATCACCAGTGCACAAAGCAAGGTTGTTGCAAAGAAGAAGAAAGGAACAACACAGCCAAAAAATATAATGAGATGGCATTAGTAGTTCCTCAACTGCAGTAATTACTGTAAAGGTAAGTGGGCTGAATTCTTCAAACAAAAGGCATAGGGTGGCTGGAAAGATTTTTTTTAAAAGCAAGAACCCACTAGATGCTGCCTATAGGAAGCTCACTTCAGTTCAAGGACACACGTAGAATGAAAGTGAAGGGATGCAAAAGGATATTCTATGCTAATGGGAATCAAAACAAAGCAGGAACAGCTATATTTATATCATTAAAAAATAGACTTTAAACCAAAAGTTGTAGCAAGAGAGAAAGAAAGTCATTATATAATGATAATGGGGTCAATTCATCAAGAATACATAGCACAAACTCACAATTATAAACGAACACACCAAAAACAAAAACAAAATAAGCAAACAACTAGAACAGGAACAGAACCACAGAAATGGAGATCACATGGAGGGTTAGCAACAGGGAAGGGGGAGGAGGAGAGAGGGGGAAAAGTTACAGAGAATAAGTAGCATAGATGGTAGGTAGAAAATTGACGGGGAGGGTAAGAAGAGTATGGGAAATGTAGAAGCTAAAGAACTTATGACACATGGACATGAATTAAAGGGGGGAATGTGGGTGAGAGAGGGTGTGCAGGGTGGAGGGAAATAAAGGAGGGTAATGGGACAACTATAATAGCATAATCAATAAAATATATTTTAAAATTTAAAAAAATACATAGCAACTGTAATATATATGAAACAAATATTAAAACATCTAAATATATGAAGCAAATACTATCAGAACTGACGGAAGATAGACAAGAATACAATAACAGTTGGGGTCTTCAATAACCCACTTTCAACAGCAAGTCCATCATTCTGACGGAAAATCCACAAGGAAACATTGGACTTGCACCACACTTTAGACAGAATGGACTAATGGACATTTCATCCAACAGAATACACATTTCACACAAGTATGCATGAAATATTTTCTAGGAAGAGCATATGATAGGACACAAAACAAGTCTTAGCAAATTGAAGATTGAAATGAGACCAAGTATTTTTCCTATCACAATAGTATGAAACTGCAAATCAATAACAGGACAAAAACAGGAAAATTTACTGATATGGGGAAATTTAACAACACACCCCTGAGCAACCAGTAGGTCAAAGAAGAAATCAAGAGAGAAATAAAATATACCTTGAAACAAATTAAAATGCAGTCACAACATACCAAAACCATAGGAAGATGCTACAGCAGTTCTAAGAGGGCCATATTAAGCAATAAATACCTACATTAAGGGAAAAAAAAAGTGGTCCCTCAAATCTAACTTTACATCTCAAGGAACTAGAAAAAGAACAAATGAAGTCTGAAGTTAGTAGGAGGAAGGAAATAACAAATATTAGAGTAGAAATAAATAAAATCCAGAAAAAATAGAAAATATTAACAAAATTAAGAGTGGTTCTTTGAAAAGATAAACAATATTGATGAACATTTAACTAGAATAACGAAGAACAAAAGAAAAATGATTCAAATAAAATCAGAAATGAAAGAGGAAACATTACAACTTATACCACAGAAATGCATAGTATCATGAGAAACTGCTATGAACATTTAAATGCCAAGAAATTAGATAACCTAGAAGAACTGGAGACATGCCTAGAATTATACAGCTTACCAAGAGAGTCATGAAGAAATGCAAAATTTGAACAGATTAATAATGAGTAAGAGATTGAATCAGTAATCAAAAACCTCCAAAGAAAGAAAAGCCCAGGCTAGTTGGTTTCACTGATGAATTCTGACATTTAAAGAATTAATGACCACCTTCTCAAACGTTACCAAAAAAATAGAAGAGGAGGGACATTCCCCAATTCATTTTATAAGGCCAGCATTACCATGATACCAAAACCAGATAAGAAAATTGCAGACCAATATCTCTGATGGATATAGATGCAAAAATTCTCAACAAAATATTAGGAAACCAAATGTAATAAATAGTTCATTAAAACAATCATGCCATGATCAAGTGGGATTTATCCCTGGGATCCTAGGATGGTTTAACATATGCAAATCAATAAATGCAATAAATCACAGTAATAGAATGAAAAATTAAAATTATATGATCATCTCAATAGATGAAGAAAAGGCATTTGATAAAATACAACCTGCTTTCATGATAAAAACTCTCAACAAAGTGGGTATAGAGGGAGCATACCTGGACATAATAAAAGTCACTTGCAACAAACCCACAGCTAATATAACACTCAACAGTGAAAGGCTGAAAGGTTTTCCTCTAAGATAGGGACAAGATAAGGGTGCCCACTCTCATACTCTTACTCAACATAGCCCTGAAAGTCCTCACTGGAGCAATAAGGCGAGATAAAGAAATAACAGGCATCTAAGTCAAAGGTAAGTGGGCTGAATTCTTCAAATAAGAAGAAAAGTAAAATTGTCTTTGTTTACAGATATGATTTTACATATTAATTTTTTAAAGACTCCATCAATAAAATTTAGAACAAATTAACAAATTTAGTAAGTTGTAGGACATGAAATCAACATGCAGAAATCAATTGTGTTTCTATACACTAACAACAAACTATCTGGAAAAGAAAGAAAACAATCTCATTTACATTAAGATGCAAGACAATAAAATTCTTAGTAATAAATTTAACTAAGGAGGTGAAAGATCTATACACTGAAACCATAAGACGTCAATGAAAGAACCCAACAAATTGAAAGATATTCTCTCTTCCTAGACTGGAAGGATATTGTTAAAATGTGCATACTTCCCAAAACCATCTATAGAATCAGTACAATTCCAGTGTCATTATTGACAGAAATATAAAAAACAATGCTAAAGTTTGTGTGAAACTACAAATCACATGGAGTAGTGAAAGAAATCCTGAGAAAGAAGAACAAAGCCAGAGGCATCACATGTCCTGATTTCAAACTTACACTACAAAGCTATAGTCATCAAAACAGTATGATATTGGAATAAAAATAAACATAGACTAATGGAACAGAATCAAAGGCCCAGAAATAAACACTTGTTAATTAATATTTGAAAAGGGAGCCAAGACTGCTCAGTGAAGAAAAGATAGTCTCTTCAATAAATAATGTTGGAAAAACTAGACAAGAACATACAGCAGAAATGAAATTGGACCCTTATCTTACACCATTAATGAAAATGAACTCAAAATTGATTTGAAATATGAATGTGAGAACTGAAACCATAAACTCTTAGAAAAAAAATGGGAAATGAATTTCTTGACATTGGTGTTGGCAATGATTTTTTGGATATGACATCAAAAGAACAAGCAACAGAAGCAAAAATCAGTAAGTGGGGTTGTGTCAAACTGAAAAGCTTCCGCACAGCCAAAGAGGCAATAAAAAAAATGAAACAGCAACCCACAGAATGGAAGAAAATATTTGCAAATCTTAGTCTAATAGGGGTTTAACATACAAAAAAATACAAAAAGCCGTATAACTCAATAGCAAAAAAAATAAAGCAGTTCAATTTTAAAATGGGCAGTATTTCATCTTGTCTTATGGCTGAGCGGCATTCCAATGTATATATGTATCACAACTTCTTTATCCAGCCATCTATCGAAGGACACTTCCATTGTTTCCATGTCTTGGCCACCATGAGTAATGCTGAAATGAACAGACAGGTGCCTATATCTTTTTGAATAAATGATGAACCTTATTATGCTAAGCAAAACAAGTCAGACAGAAAAAGTTAAGAACCATATAATTTCACTCATATGTGGGATATAAAATTGAAAGCAACAAGTGAACAAATAAGAAAAACAAAGAAACGAAAACTCATAAGCACAGACCATACTATGGTGGTTACCAAAAGAAAGGGAAATGGAAAGGATAGTCAAGAGTGAAAGGGGCCAAATACATGATAAGGAAAGATGATCTGACTTTGGATGATTGGAACTCAATGTAATATACAGATCATGTATCACAGAAATGTACACTAGAAACCTCATTAACCAATATATAATCTCATTAACCAATGTCACCCCAATAAATTTAATAATAAAAATATAAAAACCTGAGTTTGATTATTTTTTCCTGCAGATATGTCATCTTAATGTTCTGACTTACAGTCTTGTTTTCAGATTTGCAAAGGATAAATACACAAATGCCTATTTAAATGTGATTTTTGCATCTTTAATCAAGGTATAACAATATTTTCCACTGCAAAAATCAAAGTAATTAAATTAAAGTAAAATATGAAAGTGGGCAGAGGAACTAAGAGACTTATTTTTTCCAAAGAAGATACACAAATGGCCATCAGGTACATGAAAATGTGCTTGACATCACTAACCATCAGCAAAACACAAACCAAAACTGCAGTGACCTGTCCTCTCACACCTATTAGAATGACTGTCAGCAACAAAGACAAGGGATATCAAGTGTTGGCAAGGATATGGAAAAAGGGAAACCCTTGTGTACTTTTGATGGGCATGTAAATTAGTATAGCACTACAGAAAACAGTATGGAGGGTCCTCCAAAACTTAAAAATAGAATGACCATAAGACCTAGCAATCCAACTTCTGGGTATTTATCCAGAGAAAAGGAAAACAGGACCTTCAAGAGAGATCTGTGCTCCCATGTTTATTGCAGCATTATTCACAGCAGCCAAGAGATGGAAAAAACCTCAGTGCCCATCAACAGGCAAATGGAAAGATGTGGTGTGTGTATATATATATACATGGGAATATTCTTCAGCCACAAGAAAGAAGGAAATCCTGCCATTTGTGACAACGTGATTATAACTTGAGGGCATTGTGGTAGGTGAAATAAGTCAGACAAGGACGAATACTGTGTGATATCACTTATAGGTGGTGTCTAAAAAGCTGAACTTATAGAAACAGAGAATAAAGTGGTGATTACAAGAGTCTGGAGAGAGTGGAAAAGGGGAGAGGTTGGTCAAGTATACCAACTTCCAGTTAGGAGATAAGTAAGTGCTGTGACTGTAATGCGCAACATTGTGATTATTGTTGACAATAACATATTATATATTTATAAGTTACTAAGAGAGTATAACTTCAAGGTTCTTACCACAAACAAATGATAATCGTGTGAGGTACTAGAGGTGTCAGGTCATTTCGTGATATGTGTTTCAAATCAACACGTTGTACGCCTTCAACTTACACAATGTTGTATGTCAGTTTTATCTTAGCAGAGCTGAACAATACCACTGAACTGTACACTAAAAATGGTTAAGATGCATCATGTTGTGTGTACTTAGGGTAAAGGTCAGGGCGGCAGTCGGGGCAGGAAAGTGCATCAGTCCGACTTTGCCCTCAGAGAAACCTAACTATGTTGTTTTGCAACAGACATAAATCACTGCAAAACTTTTTCTTAGTTATGAAATTTGCTTTTGCCTAAGCAAAAGGTCAGCTGCAATTTAATTAAAGAGACAAATGAGAATGAAAAGTACTTTTGAAGGCTAAAAATGTTTCTTAGTAATTACTATTAAAAGTAATTTTATTTTGATTTAAAAACTTTAGTTTAAATCAAGTTTTTAAACTTGATTTAAAAGCTTTGGAAACATGACAATGTATATTTGGGTTTAAAATCTTTATGTTGAGGAAAAGCATAGAATCTAAATGTATACGTAAGATGGAGCCGTAGATAGAAATGCTTCGCTTCCTCGCACAGCCAAAAGAAGGATAAACTAAGTCTCTAAATGTAGTATTTGTTTCTTACATTCTAAAAACTGCTGATTTTTTCAAGCAAATTTGAAAATAATCTTAAAAGTTTTTATGATTTAAAAGGAAGCCACTAAAACCTATTTCAAAATATTTCTCAGCTAATTGTAAACATTTCTGCATAGGATATTCTCATTAATTAATACTATCTGATATTTTATTGAATTAATTTATAGCAATACAATATTGCTTTTAAATACTAGGTTGGCAGACAAAACTGTAAACTGAATATAAAATTGAGTCTTATGTACCTACAGGATAAATTTCATAAGTCACAAACAGACCTTTATAATAATTGCCCTGTTTTTACTTCTGTGATTGAAAGACTTCCATGCGGAGGATAGATCTGTGTATGCAGCAATTAAATGTACATTAATTGTTATTTTCATTGGGAAAAAAGGAGTGTGATTTGTTAAAGTGCATTTCTGTACTGTCATGCAGTGTACAGAAGAAGAAAATAAAGTACTGAGGGAAAATATTCATTCTGATCAAGCATATTAGGCCACTTACATTTCTTAAACCAAGTCTCTAGAGAATGCTGGTATGGCTCAGTTTCAAAGCTGGGAAACATGAACTCCTAAGAAATTATGAAATCATTCTAGCAGTGTTAATAATGAGACCCAGATAAAAGAAATCTGGGCCTTCATTCAAGAATACAAATAACAAGTTGTGGTAGATAAATTTGTTTCAAAACAACTTTTTCTCTCATCTCATTTTTATTAATGATTGGATATGACAATTACTGGAATATTTCATAAGTTTGAGCAAGAAAATATTTCATCTAGATTATAGATTTAGCCACTCTAAATGTATGGTAAAATTCTTGGTCTTGTTAGATAGTACTTTAAAAAATATTTTGGCAATTTCAGGCTGTTTGAGACTGAATTTCCTGAGCAACATGACTGAACTCCTTAAACTGATTATTAAAACTTATTGTTACTTTTTGACTGTCAGGAAAAGTCTTTCCCTTGGATACAGATCTTGAATTTCTTTTATCAACTTTTGGTGCAGTCTCTCTGTGTTCCCAACTAAGGGCAGATTTATGACCTCCTGCTCTAACGTACTAATTCACTAACTTACAACCCATTAGTCACTTAGTAATTCCCTACTATGTCTCTGTTGTCTTCAGCCATTAAAACCTCAAAAGCCCAATCCTTTATTGAGTTGTTTAGTTCACCTCCTAACAAAATATTATTATATGCTAACACTAACTAAATGAAAAGTGAAACTTTTGGTAGAGGTTGGGGGAACAGAAAGCAAAGGAGAGAGAGAAGGAGAGAGAATGGAGAGGAAGAAGAGATAGAGGGAGACTGGAAGGGAAAAAGAGAAGAAAGAAGATAAAAGGTGTTTACTCAACAAAAGATAGCAAAATCTTGGGTTCCTTTATACTACTTAAAAAAAAATCCTCCAGAGGATCACTTGTATACATTATATATCTCTCCTCAGCAACAGTCTGCAGTTGGGCACCAACCCACCATGTAATTATGTTCCCAAAGCCCTGTTCTCACTATCTTGGGAATAAAATTTTTACCATGACCTTACTACTCAAATACATGCACTCAGATCAACAAATCTGAAATAGATTCAGATTTTCCACAATTTTATATGAAAAAGAAACTTGTACAAATTTCATTCATCTTTGACTTGCAGTCTGAAAAGAAAAATGGTTAGGAAAGTTAAAGGATTGAGTTATGGATAAAATTAAATTTGAACAAATATTTTTAAAAGAAAAAAAGGGAGGAAAAAGGAGGAATAGAATGGGTAGGATATTATACTTTATATCTAGAGAGAAATTATTGAATTTTATTTTTTGTCAATGTGCTACTCTTTTATTTAATTTTATTTTAACCAGTATTTACTAAAGCCTTGCTAGAAGCTACTGCAGAGGATGGACAATGAGCAAGACACAGTTACTCACAGTATGGTGCTCATGTTGAATTTGGTTTTAAATAAAAACATGAGAGTAACTTCACTAAAAGACAGAATAAGTGCATCAAAAGAGGCAATAAATGTTATAGATGTTCAAAGTGAGGAAAAGTATGAAGGAACAGTATGTCATTTGACCTGGGCTTTGAAAGCTAGGATTTTAATAGTTGTCATGAATTAGATGTTTCTCCAATGTCTGAATAGATCAGAAATGCCACAGATTCAAGTAAGCACAAGTTATTAATTTTCATTTTTGGGACATTTCTAAGCAGGGCTGTCCTATCCACCCTCCCTTTAATATACTAAACTGAGAAAAGCAAATATTTATTAGATATATCTCCATTAATATTATATCATTGGTACATACTGGAAATAATAGTGTCCATCGCCTAGGTCTTTAAGCATTACTAAAGTTTTCTTTGAATTACATTCCATTTTTTATTTTATTTTTATTGATTGAGAGGGAGAGAGAGAGATTAAAGGCAGGGTGGAGAAGGAGAAGGAGACAGAGAAAGAGAGAGATTTGTTGTTCCACTTATTTATAAATTCATTGGTTGATTCTTGTATGTGCCCTGACCAGGGATCGAACCCACAACCTTGGCATATTGGGACAATGCTCTAACCAAGTGAGCTATTCTGATGGGCTCTGAATTACTTCTTTACATTCTCTAGTTTTGGGAGTCTGCCATTACCTCTCTTTCTACCTAAGGAGCTCATCTGCTCTTTAGGGGTAAATGACAGTCATATATGTCAAATTTTAGTCTGCCAATGCATCTTGAAAAACAACAAAAAATGATAAGACCTTGCTTCTGTAACAGTCATGATTTGTTCTCTTTTGTCAGAAGACATTCTGAAATTATAAATAACATTTTATTTACCAGCTCAGTATTTGTTTACTAACTACTTCATTCACAGGGTAGTATATTCAAATAGTACGTTACTTAATCTTCTGAATGAAATGTAAATATTGCTTAATAAAGTAGTTATGAATCACACCTTAATATTTAATGCATCATAATCCTAAATTTGGTTGTAGATAGGAAGGAAAACATGACTAATTAGTTTACACAGCAAATTAAATACAGATAACTTTACTTCTGTCTAACTTTTAATATATGAACAGTACATATTAATTATGCCCGGCATAAGTCATGCTAATAGAATATTTTTTTTAAGATTTTATTTATTTATTTTTAGAGAGGGAAGGGAAGGAAAAAGAGAGAGAGGGAAACATCAATGAGCAGTGGCTGGGGGCGGTGGCCTGCAACCCAGGCATGTGCCCTGACTGGGAATCGAACCTGCGATGCTTTGGTTCGCAGCGCGCGCTCAATCCACTGAGCTACACCAGCCAGGGCTGCTAATAGAATATTTTAAATAATTAAATTGCAGTTCAAAAGGATTAGAGACTTTAATATTTAAAGTTACCCAGCAGTTCAGAGCCAGGGTTAGACTTCACCAAATCTTTGAACAAACCCTCTGTACTCACCACCTCTTATGTTCAGATTAATAAAGTAATCATATTAAAACATGTACCTGTGATTTAAAAATTCCCACTGTTTGACCTTAAATATTTTTTCAAACAATCATAACAGTTAAAATCTCTGTAGCACTGCTATTCCCCAAATTTATGGGGAATAACAAACTGTTGTTCTTTTACAGTTTGCATTCACTTTAAAAAATGTCTATTGTCTTCAACCGGTTTTCTTAGTAATAAGAGCTTATGACATGAAAGCTTAGCTTTTAGAAGTGCTAACATTTAATCCATGTTTTCTTTGATGGCATTTTTGCTCATGCCTTTAATGACATTGTCTGTGCATTTTTAAAATAAACTGAATGATCATTGATTTTTATTTTGAGAATCTGACCTCTTGAGATAATTGATAGATCGTAGGGCATCTCGAGCAAGGGCTGAGCATCTCTGGCCTATTACTTTTTTAAAAAATATTAACTTACACTGTGTCAAGCAATTACTGTGTGCTAGTCACTATTTTAAACATATTTTTAAATGATTTTATTTATTTATTTTTAGAGAGAGGGTAAGGGAGAGAGAAAAACATTGATGTGTGAGAGAAACATCAATTAGTTGCCTCTTGCACACATGCCCCCAACGGGGGACCTGGCCCTCAACCCAGGCATGTGCCCTGACAGGGAACCAAACCAGTGACCCTTTGGTCTACAGACTGGTGGTCAATCCACTGAGCCACACCAGCCAGAGCTAGCATATTGTATGTTGCTAATTTTTGTGTATGATAACCCATAAGGTTGGTGTTAGTATCCCTAGTTTACAGATGGGAAAACTTAGACAGGCTGAAATCATCCAGCTGATAAAGGTTGGAACTAACAATTTAACTTAGGCATGCCTGACTCTCAAGTCCCTTTGTCTTAGTTACTACCTGTAGCAGTGGACATGTCTCTGAAAAATTACTATTCTCTGGCCTGACTTTTCAAGTGAATGTCACCAGCTAAGGTTGTTGGCTTGATATGCTTTAATTGTACTAATATCAAGCTATTGTTTGGAAGCAGAGTCCTTTTCCTGCTCAGTGTAGAAGGCAATCCAGGCCAATTTCAGCATAATGTTTATCATAGGTACAGTACTTGGCTTTCATTCATTAATGTTAATGTGAAAGAAGCTATGTTCTTGTACAAAAGTGAAATTTAAAAATATTTACACTATGACCAGATCACTTTGAAATTTGAATATGTTCTTTATTGTTTCCTATTCTTCTAAAACCAGTTTTTCAATAAAATTTCAAATGATTTCTCATAAATGTTTCCTTAATTTTAAATCAGACTTTTTGAACAGATATTAAACAAGCAAACCTTAATTTTTACAAAGCATTATGGCATAAAAAAATCATTATTTAGGCTATATGTTGCCAAAAGAAGAGACTTTTTACAACAGAGCAAAGACTGTTACAAGAAACCCAGTAGAATGGACAGAGCACTCAGGTAACACCAAAAATACCAAAGTAGGCACAACTGCACTGTACGTTAAGATGTACATGTGTCAAATGAGTTTTGTCAATGTTTAAAAACCTGAACTTCCTTTTGAATTGTTTCTGTATGAATGCACTCCAAACCCAGGATCTGGGCTATGTTATATAACATCGTTTAATCCACATTCATAAAACCAGAGAATGACTATTAAAAAGCAGGAAGTACATGAGATCAGAGGGAGGTTAGGAGACCTCATGTGACCCCTGTCTCTATGGGAGAGAGGATGCCCTCATAGTAAAGTATTTTCAGTGAGATCCTTGCTTTCCTTTTTTTGTCTCACGTCTCGCATTAAACCGGAGGAAGTGTTCTGGAGAAGGACCTAAGAAAAAATACGGAGGAATGTTAATCAAATATCTTGATCACTTTTCCTGGACCTCTGTCTCTCGGACTTTTTGATTCTAATGAATCTCTAGGTGCCAGAACACAGATAGACAGATCCTCAGCAGGACATAGAGTGTGTTTATTTAAGTAAGATGCAGGCTAGCAAGGCCTTTGTCTGAGTGGAATGTTGGTCTGAAAGGGTCACGGGAATAAAGGAAGAATGTGACGTGGTTTAATCCAAGCCTACTCATGGAGCCGCATACCTAGTGGGTTATATATACACTGGTCTTGCTCTGTCCAAATTAAACAAATCTGGACTTCAAGAGTGGGAGTTGTCACTGGAATAGACTTTTGCCTATGTTATACGCGAGTCACTGTTGAACGGATCTTTATAGAATGTAAGCTAGAAGGGACATCTGCATGTCTCTATGCATTGGTGGTATCCTGTATGTATAGTATGCCTATGCATATTGTGACTGTGCAATGAACCTTTAATGAGTAATTGAATAAATTGATGAATGAATATCTCCACAGATTTGGCTTCTACTACCAAATTAGTTTGGCTCCTTATACTAATTAGGAAGCTAACTATTTTGTTGCTTGCACTAGATATGTCACATAATGCTCTTTAGGGTGGGAATAAATATTTGTCATTTAACATGTCTTTTTTAAAAGAAATTAACTTAGCTATGAAGAAGGTTCAGTAGTATTGCTGTAGCAAATTAACTTCTATTCCGTTGCAATATGACTATTAGACTCAAAACAAGTAAGCTTTGAATAGATATCTTTGGGTAATTAACTGACAATTGTATACTATACATTTTGGTACATCCTTTGTAGTAATTCTTACAGTTTAGTTCTTTAAAATATCTTAAAAGGATCTATAAATACAAATATAATTTCCTATAGCTTTGTATTGCTTGGAAAAATGTTGCTTTTTTTTTCAAATGTAACTCTTCTATGGGCTAAATTTAAAAATAGTAATGGAAAAAACCTTGCACTGCATTTAAAAGTTTTCCTCATTATTAGGGTATACCACATGGAATTCTAGTTTTTCAAGGTACGTAGGTCAAATGTCAGAAATTTCATACAGTAATTTAATATAATGATACTCTTAACAAAGTTGACTTTTAAATAATTTATATTTATTAGCTTGCCGATACTTAGATTATCCCATTAACATGGGAAATGAGCACAGTCCCTGCTCTTAAGAGGATGTGCACACCTCTGCTTTGGCACCTAGAAATATCTTACCCTAGAGATATAACTTCAGTAATAGGTAACTATCTCCTTTTCAGTTGAGTATTTCTTCCTTTTGCTACATATTTATTTAAAGAATATTAGGAATGACTTATGAATTGAGGACTGAAATCTTGTTTTTACTGCTCATAAAAAATTTGATGACATGATTGGTTCAGCATGTACCAATGATGTATGAATTATTAATAGGTAGATTTTATGGCTTTCAGATTGCTAACTTCTCATTACTATGGCAACACAGCAGTTCCTAGCTGTACCTTATTCTTAAACTTGACACATGCCTTAAATATAGTTAAATTGCAGTGAAACTTTTATCGGTATTGTTCACAGTTAAAACCTAGATGACTATGAAATATTTAGCATTTCAGGTGATCATTCCAGAGACTTCAAGCACAAAGACCAAGTTAACATTTCCCCATGCTTCTTGTTCTTTTTATCTTTCTATTAAATAGAAAAATAGAGAATAATATACAAATATAATGATAGAAACCCTATAAATGTCAGTATGTTTTACCAAAACAATCATAAATTGTCAATACTTAGAAAAAAGATGGAGAGTATAATACAAGTTATAAAAGTACCCAAGACATTTGTAACAACTTTAAAAAGCCATAATCTTTGGAAGTGGGTGTGATCTTAAATAATTTTACTTTAATTTTACCATTATGATTAACAGTTTTAGTTATAGATGCCTTTGAAGGAATTTTAGATTACAAAGAAAAACAACTGTGATCATTGTTTAATGATAATTATTTAAATTACAGTGCAACACCTATAAGTTTATTTCAGTATTTTTCCCACAACAAATGGAGTGATTCTGAATTTTACTTAAAGTAAATTAAAAGTAGCTAGTGTTTCTCTTTTGACAGCTACTAATTACAAGCAATCTATTTTTTTGTTGTTGCTTATACTATGTATGTTGCATGATTCTCCTGATGGGCCAGAACAAGTAAGCTAATAACTTTCTGATATGGTCATTGATCTACTTGAAATGTTTTGAAGATAATTTAAATAGGTCTATATATCTAGAAAGGAAAGTTTAGTAAAGGATACTTTAAGTGCTTATCAATTATGTATAACTTTGGTAGAACTAGAAAAACTTGAGCCAGCTTAAAATGTTAAATTCCAGGCCTTAGAGTTAGAAATAGAATAACATGCAAATAAATCATATAAACATTGGATGTAGGGTCCCCCATTTCCTTGTACTTTCAAATAAATTCTTGATATAGACTTTCTAGAGGATTCTGTGGTAACTTTAACTTCATAATATTTTTAAATAATTATATATATATTATGTTGTTCAAATACAGTTGTCCCCATTTTCCATCACTACTTCCCTCCCCACCCCACCTACCACCCTCCATCCTTACCCTCTTTGGCTTAGTCCATGGATCCTTTATCCATGTTCCTTAACAGTCCTTTCCCTTCTTTCCCCCATTATCTCCTTCCCCTCTCCCATCTGGTTACTGTCAGTCTGTTCTTTATTTCAATGTCTCTGGTTATATTTTGCTTACTTGTTTGCTTGACTAGGTTCCACTTATAGGTGATAATGCATGGGTTTGTCTTTTACCACCTGGCTTACTTCACTTAGCATAATGCTCTCCAGTTCCATCCATACTGTCATGAAGAGTAGGAGCTCCTTTCTTTCTGCCACATAGTATTCCACTTTGTAAATGTACCACAGTTTTTTGATCCACTTATTTACTGATGGGCACATAGGTTTCTTCCAACATCTAGCTATTGTAAATAGTGCTGCAGTGAACATTGCGGTGCACAGGTTCTTTTGAATTAGTGTTTCAGGATTCTTAGGGTATAATCCCAGCAGTGGAATTACTGGGTCAAAAGGCAGTTCCATTTTTAGTTTTCTGAGGAAATTTCATACTGTTTTCCATAGTGGCTGCACCAATCTGCATTCCTACCAACAATACACTAGGGTTTTCTTTTCTCTGCATCCTCTCCAGCACTTGTTTGTTGATTTGTTTATGATGGTCATTCTGACATGTGTGAAGTGGTATCTCATTGTGGTTTTAATTTGCATCTCTCTGATGGCTGGTGATGCTGAGCATCCTTTCATATGTCTCTGGACCCTCTGTATGTCCTCCATGGAGGAATGTCTGTTCATGTCCTTTGCCCATTTTTTAATTGGATTGTTTGTCTTCCTGGAGTTGAGCCATGTGAGTTCTTTATATATTTTGGAGATCAAACCCTTGTCCAAGGTATCATTGGCAAATATATTTTCCCATACAGTTGGTTCCCTTTTCATTTTGCTGATGTTTTCTTTAGCTGTGCAGAAGCTTTTTATTTTGATAAAGTTCCATTTGTTTATTCTTTCCTTTATGTCCCTTGCTCTAGAGGACACATTAGTGAAAATATTGCTGTGTGGAATATCTGAGATTTTCCTTCCTATGTTCTCCTCTAGTACTTTTATGGTGTTGTGACTTATATCTAAGTCTTTTATCCATCTTGAGTTATCCTGGGGTATGGCATAAGTTGGTGGTTGAGTTTCACTTTTTTGCACGTAGCTGTCCAGATCTCCCAATGCCATTTGTTGAAGAGGCTATTTTTACTCCATTTTATGCTTCTTCTCCTTTTGTCAAGTATTAATTGACCATAGAGACGTGGCTTTATTTCCAGGCTCTCTCTTCTGTTCCATTGATCTTCTGTTCTTATGCCAGTACTAGGCTGTTTTGATTACTGTGGCTATATAATACAGTTTGATGTCAGGTATGGTGACCCCTCCTACTTTGTTCTTCTTTCTCAAAATTGCTGCAGCTATTCAGGGTCATTTATGGTTCCATATACATTTTTGAGATGTTTGTTCTATATCTGTGAAATATGTCATTGGTATTTTAATAGAGATTGCACTGAGTCTATAAATTGCTTTGAGAAGTATGGACATTTTGATGATGTTAATTTTTCCAATCCATGAACACAGTATATGCTTCCATTTATTTGTGTCTTCCTTAATTTCTTTCTTCTGTGTTGTGTAGTTTTCTGAGTACAGGTCTTTTACCTCCTTGGTTAGGTTTATTCCTAGGTCCTTTATTTTCTTATTGCTATAGCAAATGGGATTTTTTTCCTGATTTCTGTTTCTGATATTTCTTTGTTGGTGTACAAAAATGCCTTTTATTTCTGAATATTGACTTCGTATCCTGCTGCTTTGCCAAATTCACTTATTAGGTTGAGCAGTTTTTTGGTGGGGTCTATAGGGTTTTATATGTGCACTGTCATGTCTCTGAAGACGATGACAGTTTTACTTCCTCCTTTTCAATTTGGATGCCTTTTATTTCTTCTTCTTGTGTGATTGCTTGGCTAGGACTTCCAATACTATGATGAACAGAAGTGATGAAAGTGGACATCCTTGTCTTGTTCCTGATCTTAGTGGAAAGGCTTTTAGTTTTTGCCTGTTGAGTATGATGTTGGCTGTAGGTCTCTCCTATATGGCCTTTATTATGTTGAGGAATGTTCCCTCTATTCCCACTTTTCTGAGTATTGTTATTATAAATGGGTGCTGTACCTTATTAAATGCTTTTTCCACATCTATTGATATGATCATGTGATTTTTGTCTTTTGTTTACATGATGTATTACTTTTATTGATTTGGGAATATTGTTCCATCCTTATATCCCTGGGATGAATCCCACTTCATCATGGTGTATGATCTTTTTAACGTATTTCTGGGTGCAGTTTGCCAATATTTTATTGAGGATTTTTGCATCTATGTTCATCAGCCATATTGGCCTCAAGTTTTCTTTCTTTGTTATGTCTTTATCTGGTTTTGTGATTAGTATGATCCTGACCTCATAAAAAGAGTTTAAGAGTCTTCCCTCTTCTTGGATTTCCTGGAATAATCTGTGAAGGATAGGGGTTAGGGCTTCCTTAAATGTTTTGTGAAATTCTCCTGTGAAACCATCCAGTCCAGGGCTTTTGTGTGATGGGAGTTTTTTGATTACTGCTTCAATTTCACCAGCTGTTACCAGTTCATTTAGACTTTCTGCTTCTTCTTGATTCAGTTTTGGAAGATTATATTTTTCTAGAAATTTGTCCATTTCACCCAGGTTTTCAAATTTCTTGGCATATAGTTGCTTATAGTAATTTATTAAAATCCTTTGTATTTCTGTGGTATCAGTTGTAATTTCTCCTCTTTCATTTCTGATTGTGTTCATTTGGGTTCTCTCTGTTTTTTTCTTGATGAGTCTGCTTAAAGACTTCTCGATTTTATCTTTTCAAAGAACCAGATCGTGGATTTATTGATCCTTTGAATTGTTCTTTTAGTCTCTATGCCATTTAATTCTGCTATAATCTTGGTTATTTTCTTCCTTCTACTTGCTCTGGACTTTGTTTGTTGTTGTTTTTCCAGTTCTTGTAGATGTAGGATTACATTGTTTATTTGAAATGTTTCTGTCTTTTTTAGGTAGAAACATTTTAGGTAGGCCTGTATTGCTATGAACTTAGGTAGGCCTGTATTGCTATGAACTTCCCTCTCAAGACTGCCTTCGCTGTGTCCCTTAGGTTTTGGAATGTTGTGTGTTCATTTTCACTTGTTTACAGAAGCTTTTTCACTAACTAAAAAACTACTCATTGGCCCTGGTGGCCAATTTTTATTTTATACTACTATTATTATTACCAAACATTAATTTAAGATATTGTCACATTATATAAATGCTTAAGATTATGTAAATAAACAATTAATTGTGTGTCCTCATTGTATTTAAAAATATATGGTTAGACTGGAGAGAAAAGGATAAAGAAGAGGGTAGGAAGGGAAGACATGAGGATATTATAGAAGAAATGTGATGAGAAATTGTGTTGCCACTTTGGAAAACAGTTGGGCAATTCTGCAAAAGGTTAGGCTAGTTACCACATGCCCTAGCAATTTCACTCCTCACTGTATGTCCACTAGTCATACTAGCCAAGTAGTGGAAACAACTGAAATATCTGTCAATGGATGAACAGATTAATAAAATATGGCAATGCATATAATGGAATATCATTCAGCCATAAAAGGAATGGAATACTGTTATACGATGCATTATGGGTTAACCTAAAAACATGGTAACAGAAAAAAGACCTTCACAAAAGACCACATATTTTATAATACTGTATATATTAAATGTCCAGAATAAGCAATTCATAGAGACAGAAAGTATATTACTGGTTGCCAGGGGCTGGGAGGAGGAAAGAACAGGGAAGGTCTGCTGTTGACTGTGGAGTTTCTTTTGGGGGCGAAAAAATATTCTAACATTAGACAGTGGTGATGGTTGCATGAATTTATAAGTATACTAAAAGTCACTTAATTGTACCGTTTAAAAGGGTAAAATTTGTGATGCGTGGATTGTATTTCAATTATACATATATACTCATATGAGAAGATTTTTTAATTGGGGTCTTTATAAATAGGAGTTTGTGGTTATATTTTTAAATAAAAATAAGTATTTTTATTTTCATATATTAGTTAAATTTGTTACAAAAATAACTTTGTGCTATCTATTCTTCAACTAAATCATTTGCCTATTATGAAAAATAGGTAGCAATTGGCCTATGAAACACATTTTGTAATATTTAAAGTTTTCAACTCTCTCTCTGTCTCTCTGTCTCTCTGTCTCTCTCTCTCTCTCTCTCTCTGACACACACACACACACACACTTTTTTTTAAGTTCAGTAATCAAAAATCTTCACCCTTAACCACTTTAGGCTATATTTTCAAAAAGCAAGAATTGTCTCTAACATTACCATAATACAAAGATCAAATTCATGAAAATTAACATTGCCATAATATTATTATCTGAACACACTTTTGTTGGTTTGCAAACCGGGCCCCTGCAGAGAGGGCGCGGAGAGATGGAAAGAAGAGGCAGACCATTCCAGATTGGTAGGTAGCTGTGTTAATCAGCAAGGACACTTATGTACAAGTGTTGTCTCAGGCAGCTGTAAGATAAGTAAACCTCTGCCCCTGCCCAACAGAATCCTAAGAGTTTATGCTAAGGTCTTAACTGGGTTCAGTCATGTATGCCATCCAGATGGGCTCAACAACGCATTGTTCTCTCAAGGGCGGGTCTTTGAAGAGAGCTCGAGCTGGGACCCATAGGCAGAGCAGTCAGGCACTTCAAGGGCAGCAGAGGGAGTGAGGAGCCTCTGATTCACTCAGGTCTAGCTCATGGGTCAACCAGTGGTCATTTCCTCTGGATGACCTCCTATAACAACCTCACATATTCAAATTTTGCAAGTTCTCATAACGCAATTCTTCACAATAGCTTGTTTTTCTCGAATCAGCATCATATATTGCATTTTGAGTTGCCATGTCACTCCAGTTTCTTTTAGTATAAAAGAGTTCCTCAGCCTTTCTTTGTGTTTTATAACATTGATGTTTGTAACAGTACAGGACTGCTATTGTTGTTTTTATTTTAATTTTTTAAGGAATTCCCTCACCCTCAGTTTTTCTAATGGTTTCCTCATGATTTGATTCAGGTCACACAGTTTTTGTGTGGATACTACCTGTATTAGTTCCCAAGATCTGCTGTAACCAAAAACTTGGTGTACTGTGTTTTCTTTAGTAAATATAAGCAGATAAGTACATATTTTCTTATTTTGCTTTTATTTTACGTAAGAGTAGTACACTGCAGTCAGCCATCTGTACCTGCAGGTTCCACATCTGCATATTCTCCAACCATGGATCAAAAAGATTTTTTTAAAAAGTCATGTTGTTAAAAAAAAAGTTATGTTGTCATGTTGTTGCTTATGGGTACTATGTTGTTATGCTTGCATCGGTACTGAACATGTACATTTTTTCCTTGTAATTATTTCCTAAACAACACAGTATAACAACTATTTATATAACATTTAGGTTGTAATATTAAGAATTTCAAGTAATCGGGAGATGATTTAAGATATACAGGAGGATGTTAGTAGGTTATATGCAGATTCTATGCCACTATATAAGGGGCCTACCCATCTGAGGATTTTGGTACCCACGGGGGTCTGGGAACCAGTCCCCTGAAGATACCAGGGATGACTGTATAGGTCAGTTGTTCTCAGATGGGGATAGTTCTGGCCCCGAGGAAACAATATCTGGAGGGGTTTTTTTTTGTCACTACTGTAGTGATGCTGCTAGCATCTAATGAGTAGAGACCAGGTATGCTTCCAGACATCCTACAATACACAGGACAGCCTTCGACAACAAAGAATCATGCAGTTTAATACATCCATAATGCCACCGTTGAGAAACCCTGCTGTAGATCTATTTTTGCAGGGTTTTTTAACTTAACAATATCTTATGGAAATCACTGTGTATCAATTCAGAGATTTCTGCATCCTCTTTTATAACTACATGGGATAGGTATTATAGCTTACTCAATTTACCCACTTTATATGAGCATTTAGATTGTTTCCAATATTTTGCAATTACAAATAATACTGCAGTGGATAACCTTATGAACTTTTTGTTGTTGTTGCTGTTAGTATTTTGGGGAGTATATCTTTAAATTCTTAGAAGGGTGTCAAACGCCAAGTGATATATTGGTTTGGCTAATCCCCTCCAAAGGGCTGTACCATTTTACACTTTCACCTATTTCTCCATGAGCTGGAATGAATTGATTGTCAGGCTTTGACCCTCTGCCAATCAAGCATGAAACTCAGGGTAGTTTTAATTTGTATTTCTCTTATTATGACTGGCATTTTAAAAAATGTTTTGTTTGTTCACATTGCTGGGTCAAAATCCTAAATTGTTCAGTAAATCTTTACATGAACACAACAGTATGTTATCCCACCATACCTGAGAGGAAAATACTCATCACTACGCAAAAAAATGTAATCCTAGAAAAATGGTGTTTAAAGTCAAACTGTGGAGATTCAGTCTGCCAGGATGTCACACTGACTAAACTGAAATGACTTTATACTACAGTTTTCGTGTGCTTGCTATTTTATAGGCCATATATGTCACTTGGAAGTCTTCGGGATCAAGTCATCTATCCTGATTCAGTGGATGACATGCATGATAAAGGCTACACAGACCATGACCTGGAATGTATCCTACACAATGTCCATCTCTATCACATAGTTCAAAGAGAAGGAGGTAAGCTCCATCATTCCTTTTTGAATACATTTAACTTAGGTTTTTAAAAATAAATGGGTAAATTCTCCATGGTTTAACTTGAGTATATGCTATTATTGGAACATAAGCACAAAAGGAAAGGTGGAGTTTACAGCTTTTTCATTACTGACATTCTCTTTTCTGTTTGTGCTGTATTTCATGCAGCTCACTGGGCTTTTTATTAAGTCTGCTGCTGGCATTTTAATACAGCTATTTTTTTATATTTGAATGTACAAGTGTCCCTGAGGCCATTGTTGATCTAGATATGTATAAAGTTTATGATGGAAATATTTTCCTATCAAGTTCTCAGCTTACATTAAACTTAATAATCTGAGAGATAATTGTCACAGAACTTCTTTTTTGTTTTCAGACCCACAGTCTTACCAATACATTTTTTCTCTCTTAAGCAGCATATAGAGAATTAGATAAAATATGGAAACTTCTGTACTGTGGTTTTTCAGCATAAGATATTTTTGGAAGAATAGGAATAATAATTGCAAACATATGAGCTTAAAAAGAATTGCTTTAGAAGAGTCATCTTTTCAAATAACTTGATAACATATAATTTGATAGCCTAGAAAAACAAGCTTGAATTCTACATTTCATTTTGCATGGATTTTATGTTCTATTCCTAATGCTTTTACATTATCAGAAGAAACAATGTAGTATAGTAACTAAGCATAAGAGCTTTGAAGTCAAAGTTCTGTGATTAAATCTTAATTAGTGCTGTTCTCTGTATCTTCAACTGTAAAATGAGGATAAATATCTACATTATAAGGATTCTGAGAAGATTAAATAAAACTGTGTAAAGCATTTAGAACAGTGACACATAATAAATGCACAAGGACTGGTAGCTAATGGTTCTATTTATTAGTTATAATATCGATACTGGAGTATTTTGCCTTTGGGTGATATTTGATATTTTACATAGAATTTTCACATACACTAATTTGTTTGATCCTGACAAAAAGCAAAGGCAGACAAGGGCAGTGTTCCTATATTTGTTTTCATGGGGTTTGTAACACCATTATGTATAAACGCTACGGATGTGGAAAGCGGGCTGTCTTTTTGTTTCACATGGTCAGCTCCTTCCTTGCTTTAAAACACCACCACAGTGTACGCTTCCTGCTAGTCTTGGGTAAGTTATTTTGGGTAAGTCTGATGCCCAATAATCCAAGTAGAAGTGTTTGATAAACATGGGATATTTTCTTTTTCAGAAGTCAGCAAGAGGTTCTAGAACTGTTTATAAGAATGTTCCAACCTTAATAATGTAATAATAATTGTTACGGTTATTGAGTGCTTACTATGCAGAATATAACATGAAGCAATTTACATTGTCAACTTATTTAATATTTATAACTTCCCAATGATGTGGGTTTTACTAACCTTTTTACACTGGTGTAATTCTGAAGTTCCATACATTCCCCAGGGGCCTACAGCAAGTGCTGAGACAGGGATTCAAACACAGACCTTACTTGAAAGTCAATGTTCTGTACTATGCTGTGACACTGTGCTATGTTATCCCCTGGCTTCCTGGATACTAGCAAGAATTGTTATATCCTGACACATCAAAAAATTCCAAGGAAACACACTTTTCTTGCTTAATCCTTAAAATATGCAATATGTTTTTAAGTGAAGCAAGAAAGCACTTCCATTTGCAAGGTCATCACTTACTTTAGAAGAAGCCTACTGGAGTTATGTTTAGACTACCTAATGTTTTGCTTAGAGAAATGCTTTGCTGAAAGATGAAATTAAAAGCTATGTTTCCTTCCATCCAAGAGGTTACAAAATGGAAAGTACAAGTGTTAACAAATGGGCATGAACCAAAGCAGTTTGAGCATCTCTAGGATGCAGGAAAACCATTCTCTTTCAGCTGTCTTAGTCTCCTTCAGTAGGCACATCAGAGGTAATAATATGACTTAGGGTTCTGATTTAGGTGTTCTGAGATTAAGCAGTATTGCCTACTAAAACTTTTGGGTTTAGTGAAAAAAGGACATGAATTATTTTAATATGTAAAGCTAAAATTTCCTTTGGCCCGAATACTTTTCTCTTGTCTTCTCAGCTGGAAGGGGGGATTTCTTATAAGCCCAGAATATTTCTCTACCATGTAGAAATCTGAACCTATTTTTCAAATCCTCATTTATGTTTCATAAATGCCATGTAATTCAGTCATAAAGAAAAATGTTATTTTAACAGTTTTCACTAGATGCAAGAACTTCAAATCAGATGGCATTTTGAGGTTTGTTTCCTAATATAAAATAAAAAAGATACATCTTTAAATAGATAGAAATTTGCTGGAAGGAAAATGACACACATAATTCTGCAATTTAGTTTTTCATATAAAATATATTCTGGAGACATTTCTATATTAGTATATATAGTTCTGATCTATTTTTTAAAAATAGAGCATTGTTTTGGAAT
Organism: Tonatia bakeri; assembly: GCA_004024845.1. Classification (NCBI taxonomy): domain Eukaryota; kingdom Metazoa; phylum Chordata; class Mammalia; order Chiroptera; family Phyllostomidae; genus Tonatia; species Tonatia bakeri. The sequence continues at coordinate 168,334 of PVIA01001629.1, forward strand.
AAATATCCAACAGAGAGTCAGTAAGTAAGAGCTGTAAGAGATGGTATAAATGAACTGCAAAAGCATGAAGATAGATCTACATATAAATCACAACTCTGATATCTAGCTGTGTAAAATTAGACATGTCAATTTTTCCATGAGTTTCAGTTTATCCATCTATAAAATGCGATTAATAAGATCTACTTCATATGGTTGCAGAATATATAATGAGGAAACTCATACCACTTAAATGGCTCATGGGAGCCATTTAAGTTAGTTCCTGTCTTACCCTTTGAAGACTTGCAATAGGCCTCTGCAAGTCTATTGGTCTTTCCCCCCAGAGCCTGCAAAGTTAGTATAACTATATCAACTCTTTAGAGATATTCTGAAACAAATTCTGTGTCAGCATTTAGGATTTTTAGATGACTTGTCAGGCAAAGGTATTACCATTAAAAAATAGCCTATCTAAAACAAAATGCTTATACACGAGGCTCTCCAGTTTATTCAAGCATACATTCTGTAAAATACCTAGTTCTTTGTGTAAATCACTCAAACTTGCCAGAGTCACTTGTCCAAACTGTGAAAACTGTAACAATTAAACATGCTTTATAAAATATATATCTTTATATTTTTTAAGGTTGGGATGCTGTTTTGGACTGGAAAGATGTCCTATCAGGAGGGGAGAAGCAAAGGATGGGCATGGCTCGCATGTTTTACCATAGGTAAGTGCGCTGTTCTCAGGAAACAACAAAACCTCAAAAAACAAGAGGAAATTTTAAGATAAACTCCATATTCCCATCATACTGATTCAATAAGTCTAACATTCTGCCACATTTAGTTAACTTATTTTTTTTTTAAGCATTCTCACCCTGGCTGGCACAGCTCAGTGGATTGAGCGTGGGCTGCTACCCAAAGCATCTCAGGTTCGATTCCCAGTCAGGGCACGTGCCCGGGCTGCTATCACCATTGTGACCCAAGACCCTTTGACAAGATTCTGTGTCCTCATCTTTAGGTCAAAAACATCTTACTGAAAGTAAACACTTAGCCTTTACAGTTTAACATTGTTAAGTTGTTTTTTTAATGTGACAGAAATTTCCAAGTCTTTTTTCTATTTCTTTTATGTGACTAATGTTAGATGACAAAATTAAATTTTTATGTATTCTAAGTTTGAAAGTAAAATAGGATTAGTATTCATTTTAAGTTGAGAATACATAACCACTATCGTATTGTTGTGAACACAATAACTACACATTCTGAATTAAATTGTTAAATTCAAACTAAATTACCTTTTCAACCACGCAGTAGGCTAATAAGTTTAGTAAGGCTCTCCTCCTCGAAAATCAGGGACATAGCCAATGGAAGAGGGTGTTAGCTAGCATAGGTCTTAATGAACTCAGATAAAGAGGGTCAGAGAATCATCTCTCTTGATAAAACTTTTTTCATTGCAATAAGCTTCAGATTCATAACCTTTGGAGTTGAAAGATACCAGGCACAGGACATTCGAGAGGAAAAGTAAAGCTGTTTTGATTTATTCCTCTTGTCTCTCCCAGTCTTCTCTGAAAAAAAAAATCAATCTCTCTCTTGCTCTCCACATGCCCCTTTTTTATCTTAGGCTTCTGGCAATGAGAACCTGAGTGGTATGCAGAGCAGGGAGTTTTCAGAAAAGTGTCACTCACTTTTAGTACTTACATCTTAATCAAAAAGGACCAAGAGTCACATGCATGAATGCATGAATGAACCATAAACTGGGGCAGATACAATGCTCCTGAAGGAGTTGCAGTGGAAGCATTAATACTTTTGTAGGGAACTTTAAAAAGCTGCTAAAAGAGTAAAATATATCAAATAAGCTTCATTAAACACTTAGCACATAGTTGGCCCTCATTTGGTAGCTAGTTGGTTACCAATTATTAAAAAAAAGAAAAACTTTTTATTGTGGAGAAACATCAAAACCTCAAAAAACAAGAGGAAATTTTAAGATAAACTCCATATTCCCATCATACTGATTCAATAAGTCTAACATTCTGCCACATTTAGTTAACTTATTTTTTTTTTTAAGCATTCTCACCCTGGCTGGCACAGCTCAGTGGATTGAGCGTGGGCTGCTAGCCAAAGCATCTCAGGTTCGATTCCCAGTCAGGGCACATGCCCGGGCTGCAGGCCACAGCCCCCAGCAACCGCACATTGATGTTTCTCTCTCTTTCTCTTTCTCCCTCCCTTCCCTCTCTAAAAATAAATAAATAAAATCTTTTTTAAAAAAAGCATTCTACAGTGAATTCTAAACATTGTAACATTTTTTTCCCTTATACTTTGGCATCAATCTCTGACTCTTAGGACATTTTCTTACATAATACTGTACCATAATTATACCTAATAAAGTTGATATTAATTATTTAAAGTCATCAAATACCTGGTTAATATTCCAAGTTTATCATTAAAAAAAGCACATAGCATTTAAAGAAGTCCATTAAAATATAATTATATATTTATTTCATAAAAATAGAAAATTTAGATATATAAAAAAAGAAAAAATCTGTTATTAACTATAGCATCTAAAATCTTGGAATGGTTTCTTCTCAGTCTTGGTACACAAAAGTTGATTATCATCTTGATTTTTTAATGTCACTATTTTCATAAAGTATATTAAAATTTATATCCCTCTTTTGTGTGTATTATTATGTAATAGCTACCCAGGTTTTTTAAAAAAGTTATTATTATTAATGCAAGTTTTTGTGTACCTAATGCACAGACTTTAAGTGTATACAATTCGATGACTTCCACTAAATGTATAATACATTAAGTAGCCAATACCTCAGTTAAGATAGAGGACTTCTCTATCACCCTAGAAAGTCCCTCATTCCCATTTCCGGTCAGATCCCTCCATAGATAATTTCTGTTTTGATTTCCATCATCATAAATTCATTCTTTCTGTTCTACAACTTCATATAAATTAAATCAGACAGTATGTATTAACTTTGTGTCTAGCTGGAATTTTTGATGGGAAAAATTATTGTGTTAATAGCATGGCATTTGTAATAATGTACATGGTTAGTTTAAGAATATAGCAAGCAAAAAAATATGAACCAAAATTTGCTAACTTAGAATTTTCAGTGAAGTGTATTTTGTAATACCCCTTTCTCAGATGTTGTGATAAGATTCAGGTGTAAACGTTATGGTTTGACATTTATAACCAGCTGTTACCCACTATCATCACCCTGAATCTTTCTGAGCCCTGTCCATAAATATTCAGTAATATGATCATCAGCATAGTTGGTGAAATGCAATATGATGGAATGTAAAATGTGACCACAAATTTCTCACTTCATCAGTTTGTTAATAAAATAAACTGTGTAATAAAGACCAGGAGGCTTTAATGAAAGATGCCAACCCAAAGAGATTTCAGGTACCCATAACTTGAAATAAATAGTTGATACTTGTGTATTTGTAATATTTTGGATATAATGTAAGACTGAATAAAGATACAAATACACCAGCAGAAAGAAAATTTAATGATCATGAAGATGATGAAGTTGTTGAAAAGCAGAACCTATTGAGAAAAATAAAATTCAATGGAAATACTAAACCCAGTGAAGGCAAAGTATAATGAGAAACTGCCTCCCCTCATCCTTAAAGGACTAATACAAAGATTTGAATTGCAAAATGAAAGACTTGAGCTTGCTAAAATGGACAACTTCAGCAGAGAGTATTACGTATCACAATTGTATACTCTTTTTGAGAGGATTTTTAATGTTAAAAGAATGATCAATGTAGTCCTGTCTTAACAGAGATAGACTACATCTTCTAGAAGGCTCACTCGTCCGGTGATACACCAAAAGAAAGAGGAAGGAAAATCTGAGAAGCCATATTATCTAACATTTTATTTAGTTTTATCAGTCCCAGATTCCAGCTATTGCCTACTATATTTAAGTACACAAATACACACCCGTCATGCCAAGGAAACAAAACTGTGCAATTTGTCTTACATCTGCTAGACTAGGGGTTGCTATGACAACAGAGTGTGAGATACATACTTCTTTCTCATTCTAAAATGGCATCTCTTCTCTGTTTAGCTCAAAGCATTCTGAAAAATTAGAAACAGTACAATGTACAACCTAATTACTAGAGAGATTTACAAAAAAAAAAAAAAAATCCAAACCTTTCTTTTTTAATTTCATTAATTCTTTTTAAAAAATAATTTATTTTTAAATTATAATTGATACATAGTATTATATTAGTTTCAGGTTTACAACATAGTGATTTAACACTCATATACCTTACAAAGTGATCAAAACAACAAGCCTAATAACCATCTGTCGACACACATAGTTACTACGATGCTATCAACTTTCCTCCTCGTGCCGTCCATTACATCCTCATGACTTATTTTATAACTGGAAGCCAACACTCTCTTACACGTCTTTTTCTGTTTCCTCTCTTCCACTTAAAAATAAATTATCCATAAAACAGTGAGCAACTCTGAGACAAAGAAGTAACGCTTAATATTAAACCAGAACAGTAACCAAAAGCCAAGCAGCAAAACTGCATCTGTCGATGTCATAAGGAACCTGCAGTGACCTTTTAGTTCTTTGCTCGAAGAGCAGTTATTAAAGTCAAAGAGGGTCTTAAAGTTGACTCGATTCCAGGATCCATTAGCCTTCACTACTCCCCCCCTCCTGCCCCCACCCCAGCCCCAAATAGGTAACAGGATCTTATTAAAAAGCAAATCTATCATAGAAAAGCTACCTACAATGCTAAGTAATTGTTTATGCAGAATGAGAAATTACCAGTGGTTTCAATATGTATCTTTTCATTGTCATTTATTTAAAAAAAAAACAGATTATCTTCATGGACAAAAATGTCCTGGTAAATACTTGATACTGCTCTTCAGCCCTGAAGTAAATAATAAATAATAGCACATAAATTGACCTTTGGTCCTATTAACAAAGCTAAGTCATAAATTGCTGAGTACCAAATACATACCTACAGTCCAGACCTTGAAAGAAGACAGGTAAAGGAAAAAGAACTATAAAAGTAGGGGGTAAAATGAAAGGAAGAGTCTAAACAGAAGGAAATGGTGGCGAGTAATAGGTACCTCTGTAGTAGTAGAAAGTCACTTCCAGAGTAAAAACTGAGCTAGAAAATCAAAACTGTTAAGTACAATCAGAAAAATATTTGCTGGTATTTTCCCCTAAGAATTTGATTGTGAGGCATGGTCACAGTGTTACCACATTAAATACCTTTCTAAACTTGTCAGAGTAAGCATACCTTTGCAGAATCTTATAGCAATGAATTCCATTAATAGGGATTAGGTATTCATGTTGTTGTTAAAATTATCTTCTTAGTAAATCTTTTTCTAACAACACTGTGGCTTGTTTGATAATTAGCTACTGTAATGTATTTTTCATGTAATTAGTCAGAACCTTGTCACCAAGAATGAACGTGCCTTCTGCAGGAAGTGCCCTTAGTGACCAGCATTATCTTTCCTATGCCTCATATTTATGATTCTGCATAACAACAAAGCTTATTGTATTGTGGGCAAGCTTCAGAAAATCTACTTAAAATTCAATAAAAATACCATATTCTACTCCAAAAAGGGGGATAACTGCTCTTTTGTTTTATCATGTACCACCTTTAATAATGTCACAGACTCTTTTGCTCCTTTAAAGTTAACATCACAATTCATATTGTTCAAATAAAGACATATCATTCAAATAGGAAAATCATTAATTTATTTGTGTTTATTTTTTAAAGGCCAAAATATGCATTACTGGATGAATGTACCAGTGCTGTCAGCATTGATGTTGAAGGAAAGATATTTCAGGCTGCAAAGGCGGCTGGAATTTCTTTACTATCTATAACACACAGGCCTTCTCTTTGGTAAGTCTTTCCCATGCAAATATGTGATAGATAGTTTTCCTTATGTTTCTTAAAGAATAACTTTTCTAAATTTTTGACTATGGAGCATAGGACATTTTACTATTTTCTACTTGTATTTTGTTAAGTTGACACTAGTAGTTCAGATACCCCAAACTTACCACTAATGTGCTATTTAAAAACTATCACCACATTCCAGTAATCCCTAAAAGAAGTAGAAAAACTTGATGACTTTCTTATACTGAAACTATTCATATACTAGGAAAGAATATACAAAGGTGGGCAAAAGTAGGTTTACAGTTGTAAGTACATGAAACAGAGTTTATCCTTTTGAGTTAATAAACCTATTTCATAATCATAACCTGCATATGTTTCTTTTTTAAAAAAAATTTTATTGTTGTTCTTCGATTCCCAGTCAGGGCACATGCTTGGGTTGCAGGCCATGACCCCCAGCAACCACACATTGATGTTTCTCTCTCTCTCTTTCTCCCTCCCTTCCTTCTCTAAAAATAAATAAATAAATAAATATTTTAAAAAAAATTTTATTGTTGTTCTATTACAGTTATCACAAGATTTTTACCCTTTGCCTCCCTCTGCCCAACCTACCCCCCCACTCCCGCAGTCAATCCCTACACTGTTGTCCATTTCCATACAAACAGTTATAAACCTACTTTTGTCCACCCCTGTATTTACATAATTTTACATCATCTTTTTAGTTTGTTTTTCAAAATCCAGGAAGAATACCAAAATAGATATTGTCTCAAATGAATAAGTTGAAGGAAACACAGGAGAAAAAAAGCTTTTTTTAGTTTATTTTAAGGAAAAGTAAGTGAAAATATTCTATAAATAGTATCTCATAAAAACCTAATGGGATGTCCCATTTTTAAAAAATAATGCCATTTTGCCCTGACCAGTATGGCTCAGTTGGTTGGGTGTCATCCAGAAACTCTAAGGGCACCAGTTCAATTCCCAATCAGGGAACATACTTGAGTTGTGGGTTCGGTCCCTGGTTGGGGCACATATGAGAAGCAACTGATTAATCTCACATTGGTGTTTCTCTCCCTCTCTGTCTCCCTCCCTTCCTTCTTTCTAAAAACAAATAAATTAAATCTTTAAAAATAAATAAATTAAAAAAAATAATGCCATGTCTAAAATCCCTCTACTTGTCCGTTGATTTCATCATCATAATAGTTACTAATGGAGATTCAGCACCTGTTCTGTTTTAGGCTTATTTTCTTTAAGCCTCATAACAACCATAAGGAGTATAGTAGTCTAATTATTGCAACTGTAAAGAATCAGGAATGCCATAGAAACAAATCAGAAAGTCTCTTGAACGCTTTCTGATATGAATTCATCATTTACTGACATGCTTCCTAATTGATCTCATGTTGGGATAACATGGAGTTACCTCTTAGTGCTGGTGTTTTCTGATGTCTGTCAGTGGTTCATTTTGCTACGCCGTCACGTAGTTCCTTATTTAAGTAGTCTAAAGAGTCATTAAAAGCAGTTGGTCATTTTTTCTCATTAAAGGAACAAATAGATTGTTGTTGTTTTTAAGACTTTATATTTTAGAGCAATTTTAGGTTCACAGCAAAACTGAGAGGAAGGTACAGAAGTTTCCCATGAACTCTCTGCCCCTGCACATGCATAATCTCCCCTACAGACTCCCCCACCAAAGTGGTACACTTGGATCCCAAGTTAGCAAGGCCCAAGAAGAGTTAGAATGAAATAAACAAAATTATATTTTTACTATTATTTCTTTTTTTCATATGACATTCTTTTTGTCTTTCTATTACTTTTGTTTTGGCTGTCATATTTTAATAGCAGCATTTTCACATTTTCCTCCTTGACATAGAAACACATTGTTTCAATTAAATTTTTGCAAGGTCAAACCTGCTGGGAGGTCAAATGTTTAAAAACTAAAAAACTTAAACATAGTAGATGATCAAAAGCATATACAAAAGATCATTAATCCCTGCCATGTGTTATCAAACACTTGAACTTCAAACCTTGAGCTTGAAAGTGATTTTAGTCTTTTAGACATAGTTTAACCTGGCTTATTTTTCTCATCTTACAGCTTTTTAAAACCATCCCACCAAAATGGGATGAATCCCAGATGTCTACCAATTGATGAATAGATAGAATCTGTAATATCATACAATGGAATGTTATTCAACCATAAAAACTAATGAAGTATTTTACATGTTACTGCTCTATGAGTTTTGAAATCATTTTGTCAAATACAGGAAGTCAATCATAAAAAGGCACATATTACATGATTCCATGTATATGAAATGTCCAGAATAGGCAAATCCATGAAGAGAAAGGAGATCGGTGACTGGCGGGGACTGAGCAGAGGGAAATGAGGAAGGTCTGCTGATGGGTGTGGGGTTCATTTTGAGGATGAAGAAAATATTCTGGTATTGGATAGTGGTAATAGTTGCATGAACTTGTGAATATACTAAGAATCACTAACTTGACACTTTAAGAGGATAACTTTATGGTATGTGAATCATATCAATTAAAAAACATAAAAGCTACTAAAATAAGCCCACTAATCCTATAAATAGTGAACTAATAGTAAATAATGATGAGAGCTTAGAGGGGAATAAGAAAAGAGAAAAACTATAGGGGAAAGACAGAAAAACTCAGGAGACATGAGAACATGGGTCATGTCAACATAGTGATAAAATTCAGTGGTTCAGCCATGTGAGGCCAACTCTGCCAGCAGTACTCTCTCCACTCATCCCCCCCAAATCCCAGAGACTGGTGGCCTCAGCCTACCTTTAGAAGATAAACTGTCTGCTGCCTCATTTAAAAAAATCATCTCTATACCTCTCTGAAGTTCCTAATTATGAACCTGAGCCATGAGAAAAGAAATTAATTTATATGGAGGCATAGAAGAATTTTTAAAAGATTTCTATTAAAGAGTTCATTTTTAAGAATGTTTTTAAATTTTAATTATTGAAAAATGTTTACTTATGTAGAGGATGGTGTATTAACAAATTGGTATTATATTTCCCTTTTTTCAGTTTTTTTTCTTTACAAACTTTAGAATATTTACTTTTTCCCCTCAGCTTCCTTTTCTTATTCCCATTCTCAGTATCCCTTAACTTTTATTCAGGAGCCATACTGTATTATGAAGATAAATTAAACAGATGCAACAGCATGTTACAATTCATATACATTCATAATATGAAATAAATTTAACATAAGCAATAGAATTTCCTAGACATGAATGACTTTTGTAGTAAAAGAAAGTCACAAACCTTTTGAGGGATTTTTGAAAATCAAATGTAAAATGGGCATCTTATTTAAAATTTACTTTTGGAAATCAGTGAGAATGGTAAACCTATAACTAAAATGGTTTTTCACAATTCTGGCTAATATTATTTTACTTTGATTATGCAGGAAATATCACACTCATTTATTACAGTTTGATGGTGAAGGAGGTTGGCGCTTTGAACAATTGGATACTGCAATCCGTTTAACACTGAGTGAAGAAAAACAAAAGCTAGAATCTCAGCTAGCTGGAATTCCTAAAATGCAGCAGAGACTCGATGAACTATGTAAAATTTTGGGTGAAGACTCAGTGCTGAAAACAATAAAAAATGAAGATGAAACATCCTAATTTGCTTTGACATGCTGTAAGAGTTAATTTTTAGGTAAAGGCTCAGAGACACTCTGTTGTACTGCATGCACCGTGTTAAGCTAAGCACAAGAAAACAGCAGCAAGAAATATTTTATAAGATTTTAGCATCAAGGAAATATATAATCTGACTTTTCAGAAGAAAATGAACAATTGCATTATCTAAGATTAGTCATTATGGCTTGTACTAATTCCTGGTGAAAGCCTAATTCACCTGTAAAACAGGATCTTCTGGGTGAATTTATGAAGAATGCCAGTTTACTATGTGTATGTGATGTGTCTGAAGTTCGTAACAAATACGGGAGAAATCTTCAGAACACAACAACTTAAGGGCAGCATTGGGGTTGAAATCAGGTGCATAAAATGAGAAGTCTGAGTAACATTTCAGTCTGTTTGCGGTTATTAGGTTTAACAGCTAGAATTTAGGTTCATCACTGCTGGTAGTCAACTAAGCCTGTATACAGAACAGCTGACAGTTTGATGAATAATCCCAATATGAAAAAACTGTTTGAATGGCAGTGGTTGGAGGGAAGAAGCATGGCTGTCTGTGCACAAAATGCCATATTTTTAACTTTAAGTTTTGACTGTCTGAGTGTGGGCACATACCAAATTAGTTTTAATGAAACTCTGACGTATTTGTTAATAAGTTCTTTCATTTTAAAAAGAAAACTGCCAATACAGAAAAGCAATATCCAAGCAACGTTTGTTTCAGCCTGTTACTTTGCTTGGCAGCATTATCTATTACAACTTCTACCCAGAAATACTTCACTTGTTTTTGTGCACAAAGGAAAGTCTACCACATTTTTAGAATAGCAATATTATAACAGGATATAGGGATTCTCTAAATCCCAATAGTAATAACATATAGTGGAATGGTACTTTATAGTTTATAATTCCCACATCATTTCATTTTCATCCTTGTGGCAACCTTTTGAGACAGATACTATTTTTCCTAGTTTGCTTTGAGGAAATGGACACTTAGACTTGCCTTCATTATGCAGTTTATTCAGGAACAGATCCAGGGATGAAATGTAGTTCCCCTGAACCCCTTGTTCAGTGCTATTTCCACTACATATTATCCTTAAAATCTGACTGGACCATAATATCAACAAAAGTTAGATGAGCTGTGGAAAAGTTAAGTCTGGTAATGGTAGTGTTATTTAGTCACTGTTTACAAGATACAGAAATTAAGTACCAGGTGGAAAAGTCATCGATTGGTCTGTGGTTTAAAAAAAGTCAAGAAAGTTAGCAACCCTTTCAGCAACTGTGCACTCATAACATTAATGTACCTCCACAGAAGACATTCAGAGGGGGTTAATTGTGCTGTAGGTAGGTTTAATAGATGTTGAAACATAATGGGAAAGAGTCTGTGTAGAATAGTCATACGAAATAAATCTTATCTACTCATGTGCCCTGGACTTTGAAATACAAATGCTAGGATGGTGCATTTTCATCTCTTACTGTCTATGACACCATGTGGATAGGCTAGAAAAAAATTGGAATAATTATTTGTTAGTGGTTTAGAATCTTATTTGCATATTTAGACACAAACATAATAATTGCTAAGTCAGTGATTCTCTGACTTTTCAGGTGGTAGAGTACTTGGAAGTCATTCCTGATGATTGTAGGAGAACATCATGAAATGTTCAATTTTGTTATGCTCACTAGGACATTTTTAATTATCAATACATGTTACTATATGAAGGAATGCAATATAAAATCATAATTAGTGTACCTGTCTAAGATTTTCATTTAGTATCGTTAGCTACTCATTTATTCATTTGTCAGTTAGTACCACTTTCTTTGGAAAAGCAAGTCAGGTGTCAAAGGTTTAATAAATGCATGGAACCAAAACTTAAACTTAATGAAAATTGTCCATTAATGATAACTTCTATGTTGGCAGTTATCCATTTTACACTGCCATTGAGAAAAATCTGAGGCAAGTATCTTAACTTTTAAAGGTATAAAGAGAAAGTAAAAAATCCTTATTTGAAACATGTGCATGATTTTCATGCCTTAACTTTCATGATTTGAAAAATAAAGCATTCAGGACCTGATATATTGTTTTCAAATTTTGAAAAGAATGCCAAAACAAACATTGGATTTGTAATTAACCCTTATTTATATATTCTACCAATGATCTGAACTAAATAAGATTCATTATTTATAATGTACAGGAGTCAAGGATGTTTAAAATTTTATACTAAGAACTACACGTACTGTAATGTAAATGTTAAAACTGTAAGAGGAACATGTTTTCCATGGAGTTTTTTGTGCCTATTTTCTTCCAGGACCAATCCTCTAACTGGGAGGGGAAAATATCTGCCATTTGAGTTTCTATTTATGTACTATATACCATTTACCATATTTCACTATTCTTATGTTTTATAAAAACCATGAACAAGATTAAGAAACTAAGTAGCCATCTTTGAGTATAAAAAGGAAAGGAAAAAGAAAGGATTTTTCAAACTACTTTTAAACCATGTTATCTATTTGCCCAAACTATTGACTTCTGTTTTCTCTGTCAAAGGAAGCAACAAGCTTATGAAGCTTGATTTTTGGTGTGTGAATTTTTTGGTTAACTTTTAAACTTGGAAAATAAGTTGCATTCTGTGAAAAGTTTGCATTACATTTCTACAGCATGTAGCATTGTGCCCGCCAAGCCTGAGTTTAAAATAGTGTATGTTCTTGTAAATAAGATATTGTGTAAGCATCCCTTTCCAGTAATCTCACAGAGAACCATATATGTTGAAATTCAACCCAAGTTTACATTTGTTTACAATGGAAATAATTTTTCCTTGACAGGAGTTTGGTTTGTGTGTCAAATTTTGTTCTGCCAGTGAAGGTAGAAGTGGACATGCTAGTTTTTATTTGTGACTTTGGTTCCAAATGTAATTTCATATTTGGCAATAGTCTTACCCTTTGGAAGAGATTTTTGATTCCATAAGCCTAGAAAAATTTTTTACACATTGGTAACCACATCCAGAGAATGTTACACACCTCTTTTATGTGCACAAAGTGGTCGTAGTTTTTAAGCCACTGATTGAAAAGGAGGCCTTTGATACTTCGTGGGCAAAGAATTGTCCTCATTTAGTACTTTCACATGAATCAGGGTATTTACAGTTCTGCCGATACACATTTAGGTGTGTGAAATATGTTTTAGAGTTGGACTTGTACTGTTTACCACATGAGAATTTTCAGGAGGATGTATAAAATATTTTTATTAAAAGCAAATTTCTTCTTCACTGTTGGTGCCTTTCCTGATTAGCGAGTACAAATATGACTTTACAGCTTTTAATTTGAAATTTTCAAAACCAGTTATCTACACTTATAAGCAGGGGTTGCATTAATAACAGCAAATGAGAAAAATGGTAAAAAAAACACTATGTAGCTAAACTAGAGTGTGTCTATGTGTGAATATATCATAATATAGTCTCCATCTAATATGCAGTTACTTGAGCTCAACATTCCTTGTGAATGTCTTAATCAAAAGAATTCTAGTGCTTGAAAATGCCCTATGTCTGTATTTTAAATGACTCTGTTGGGCATCTGTCTACATACACCTCAGTTACAAGTTGAATGGTGCACAACTTTGTGTAGTACTATGCACAATAGTTACTGAGGAGTTGCTTAAATATTTATTTTCTTTATTAATTCAACACACACTTATTTATTAAGTACCAACCTATGCCAGTCACTGTGCTGGGTTCTAGGGATAAAGTATGGTCCCTGTACCACTAGGGTCACAGTGCATTGAAAATTAGGACAATGAGTGTGCTCGTCTGAGACAAAGTCAATAGGCACCATCCATTATTCACCAAGCAGGCACAAAGCAGTGCATATACAATGAGAGGTAAGTCAAGACAGAAAGGGGAAGTAATTAAATTCGTCCCACCTCATCCAGCCACGGAGCTATGGAGCTGAAATTTGAACCTAGTAATATTTGATTACAAAGCCTATGCAAATCCCCATCAACTTCCTTTTAATTAGTTTAGGTCAGTTTCATTGTTACTGTTTTTAACTATAAAGTTTAACTAGTTGAAAGTTTCTGGTTAACCAAACAGGTGCATATTTTCATCTAAAAAGGAAATTTATTTACACATTACACAAATTATATTTTACATTGTTTTTATGATGAATGTGGTCCTATAGGAGGAAAACAAAAGTTCACATGTTTTGAGGAAAAGATGTCCAGGCTGGTTCAGTAAATTTTTATTGACACATTCAAGATACCAGGTACTGTGTTAGGGACTCAGAAGTGAATGAGACAGACCTGGTCTCAGCCCTTATGAAACATTTAGTACATCAATACTAAACAACTGTATTGTTATTAGATCTTGTGATCCCATCTAAACGACATATTTGTTTTGTAGCAGCTTCTCAATTCTTACATTTCTTGCCCTAGACTACTCTGATGTAACATTTAAGGAGTAAGCATTTTCTGGTAGCAGATTCCCTTGACTATATATACACTTAAGGGGTTCATAAATCTCATGCCCTCCGACTTGGTCTAAATTACAAGGTGTCATAAAATTGGTCTGTAGGACTATATCATCCTTCGCCAGCAGGTGCTCCCATACATTAGCATGTTGTGTTGAAACCTGAGCAACATTAGCTTCTCAAGTTCAGATTGTGTAAAATGAGCCAGTTTTGAACAACGAAAAGTATCTCTCTTGTGTTAACCCCAAATGCAGAAAACTATAGTAGGAAAGTTCTAAAAAGCAAAGAAAAAAAAGCAACATAAATGTAAATACGCAAATTTTCCCAAAGCACATTTAAAATGATAAACTCTGTCTTACTACTTCTGACCCAGTGTAGGAGATAAGGTGATTAACTATTCAGCTTGTGTGTTTTTATGAGATTTAATACGTATAAAATAGAATATGTAGTAATGAAGCAATGAAATAAACACTAAATAACATTTGCTTAGCAACATCATTTAATTATAGTTAGTTTAAAATAGAAGTCAAGCTTATACAGCAAATATTTAATTTTCATATATTGAATATGTTAAACAAAATGTATTGGGTCTAGATATTATGTAAATGTATAAAACTAGAACAGTTTACACTAGAAAAATATTTCAGGACTTACATTGGGATGAGGCAATAGAGGTCTCACAGTCAGATGACACTTTATTGGGAAGATAATATAATGAGACCTTTTGCAACATGCAGAGAATGATAATGCGAGACTGATAAGACTCATGAAGCAAGTGCCAAAGTCCTCTTGGTTAGGCTAGCCTGTTGCTCAATGTGGGACAAGTTTCCAAGATCCAAATAGGTGGGGTTTAGAGAAATGAGGTTAATATAGATCCAAGCAAATACATATTTTTCTGCAACCTAACACACATTCATACAGACACACACACAACTTCTTAGAAGTTTAATATAAAAGTAGCATAATAGTGGAGAAGTGTTAAGGACATTCACATTGTTGTGAAAAAGACCTCCAGGATTTTTCCACTTTACAGATCTGAAACTCCATGCCCACTAAACAACTCCCCTTTGTCCTCACTCCTTAGCCCCTCGGTAACCACCACTTTCCTTTCTGTTTCCATGAATTTCACCCCACTACCTGCCTCATCCAAGTGGACTCACACAGAATTTGGTTTTGTGTGTGTGTCTATCTTTCCTCTTCTTGCCTCTCTGAGCAGTTCTCAACATTCTCAAAGTCACTTA
Source organism: Tonatia bakeri (assembly GCA_004024845.1). Lineage (NCBI taxonomy): Eukaryota > Metazoa > Chordata > Mammalia > Chiroptera > Phyllostomidae > Tonatia > Tonatia bakeri. Next base: position 183,514 of record PVIA01001629.1, read on the forward strand.
GAATAGGCCCAGTAATCCATACATTTTATACCATCATTTTTATCAATCCCCATGACCATAAAGAAATCTTTCTTCAAATGAGAGTCGTAAGTAAAATTTCATTTTCTTTCATGTGTATATAAAATTCAATACCAACAGAAAACCCTACCCTAATAACCACTGGAATCCTTCCTGACCATAAGAACAAAAGGATCGTTTCAAAGGGGAAAGCAAGTTTCAACCCCAGCCCATTGCGGAGCCTGCAAGAACGCAGGCGTTCTTCTCCTGACCACATGCCCCAGGTGGAGGCTATGCCGAGTGGTGATTGAAACACAGGCTCTGGAGAGACTCCTGGGTTGAGTCCTGCCTCTGCCACCTACCTGGTGAGCATGTTACTTAATCTCTCCATGCCTCGGGTTTCTCATTTTTTAAGTGGAGATAATAATAGTCCTGACCTCGTAGAGTGTTATGAGAATTAAATATATTCATATTTCTAAAGTGCTTAGGAGAGAACTTGGCATGTGTTATAGTTATTACCATTTATGCATATGTTGGTATGAGTTATTTATAAAGATCTAATCATCACCCCGAAGGAAATGGTTGCTTGTGATTAGGACATGGAAGAGTGAGGAATAATTTCAGGGGAGGAGTGGTCCTTTTGGACAGAGAGACCCCAGGTGTAAGCAGCCAAATGACAACTAGCCCAGTGTCTGATGTATAGATAGTAGTTACTCAATATATGTTTGTGGAATGAATGCCCGAATGAATGAATGAATAAATAAGTGAGGTAATATCCAAAGAAAGAGAAATAAACACACGTCAAAGATAAAACTGCTTTCTTAGCAGTTCTGCCAAGTGTCCAAATGCTAATGGGCATCTCACTGAATTGGATGGTGTGGCCACCTTTGCAGTGGGTCCCAGTGTTTGCTGAAGCCTGGAATTGTGTATGAACTGATATGTCAACAAAGCTGAAGCACTAAGCTTCCTCTGTTTTCCTTTCTCCAGTCCCAAATCTGCCAATGCCCATCCACAATAATAGTGTGCCCACTTCATGCTTATTTTCCCCCCATATGATGCAAAAGGAAAAAGGACATGAGGAAAAGAGAGGGTTTGGAGAAAAAGGACAATGAAGTACCCTGACTGGTGTAGGTCAGTTGGTTGGGCAGCACTCGGCAAAACAAAAGGTCGCCGGTTTGATCCTGTGTCGGAACACATGGCTGGGTTATGAGTCCGGTCCCTGGTCAGAGTGTGTGGGAGAGGCAACCGATCACATTTCTCTCCCTTTCTTCCTTCTTTTCTCTCTCTCTAAGAATAAATAAAATCTGTTTTAAAAAACACAATGAAGAGAAAGATAGTAAAAGGAAAAAGAAATGCTAGTATGTGGCTGTGTTTGCCGTGACACTGGAGAATATGGCAAAGAGAAGAGGAGGCGGGTCATTCTGGAGACTTATGGCCTTCCTCATACTGCTTTCCCTCATCTCCTTTCTTACCTTCTCGGGTAAATTTCCATATTCCCAGGGAACTCTAAAACAGGTGCTTATTAAAGATCATCTTTCTTTGTGATGAAGATAGAAAATGGAGATAGATTCATCGCAATCTCTTTCTTATTGACATACTTTCAGCTATCATATTACCCCAAAACTATACTGATCACGCCCAGCTGGCAAATCTCCAATCATGTGTGATCCTAATCACCAGTCCTCTTCATGCCTGGACAAGAGCAGCTGCGTGCGGGTGGAGCAAGTCGCTCTTCAGGGTAAAATGTTCACTATACATTCGTGATTGACTTCAAAAGACTTCTCTGTACCACTCACTCTCCCACTCTCCACAGCTACTTTCCCAAATTTCCACTCCTCTCTGAACAAGTCCAACCTTTCCTCCTTTTCTCACAGCCGGCCTTCGGCTGGCCCTTTACCTCTCTGCTACCAAATCCTATTCCTCACAAATTCTCTTTTGTCCCTTCTCACAGCAGAGGATTGCTTCTTTGTTTTCTAAATCAATTGTTCCTAGGAATCATTCTTTCCACCTCCTCATTCCTCACACTCCATATCTAATTCACCACTAAATCCTGTATATTTTCCCTCCTAAACAATAGCTGTCGAGTAAGGCTCCTTTCCGTCTTCACCACACCAGCAGGGCTCACGGAGAAATCATTTTCCCCCACCTGGACCATCGCCATTGCTTCTTAACTGATCCTGCTGTGCCCATTCATTGAGATGCCACCAATCTGTTTTTGGAAGTTTCTAAATGTGTTTTCAGTGCGGCATTACACATACACTGAAAACTATACAAAACATAAATATAAAGCCCAGTACATGACCACAAGTTCACCACCTGTTTGTTCACCACAGAAGTTAATAAGTAGGGCATTGCAGATACTGCATAACCCCACTAATGCCCCCTTCTAGGCACTAGTTGTATTTTTTCACTCTTAGTATAACCACTGTCCTGACTCCTTACACTAAATATTAGTTTTGTCTGCATTTAACTTGATGCAAATAGGATCGAACTGCATGTGTCTTTGTGCCCTGGCTGGTGTAGCTCACTGGATTGAGCACAGGCCTGTGATCCAAAAGGTTGCCAGTTCAATTCTCCATCTAGGACACATGCCTGGGTTGTGGGCCAGGCCCCCAGTAGGGGTTGCAAGAGTGCAACCACATATTGAGGTTTCTCTCCCTCTCTTCCTCCTTCCCTCCCCCTCTCTCTAAAAATAAATAAATAAAATCTTTTTAAAAAACTGCATATACCTTTCTGCATTGGACTTCTTTCATTTAACATTATGTGTATGAAGTTCATCTATGTTGTAGTGTGTCGTCATAGCTTGTTCATTCCCATTGTTACATAGTAATCCATTGTATACTTATATCACAATGTATTGTTTCATTCTATTCTTGATGAACTTTTGTTTTGAGTTTACACCTTATAAACTTTTTATACATATCTCATGCTACATATTTCTCTTCAAGTCCATCTATGCTAGAGGCAATAGCCAGAAACCTTTCCTAATGCAAATCTACTCTTGTTATTCTGTCAATGACTTTCAGTAGCTCTTGAGAAAAACTAAATTCCTTCATTTGTCCTACAAAGCCCTACATAATCAGGATTCTCTCTCTCCAGAGCCTTTTCCCAAACCATGCCTTCTTTGCTCCAGATCCTTTGCCCTTTCCTGAAATGATAAACATTCCTTTCTATCAGATGGTCTTTCACAATTTGTTCCACTTGCCCACAGAGCTACCCTTCAGCCCCTTCATACTTTATTCTTTCTTCAGATCTTGACTCTGTCTTCAATCCCACAGGGAAGCTTTTTCTTGCCCTGTAGAAGTTTAATTTCCATAACATTGTATGTGTCCTTCATATCATCTATCACTGTTGTAATCTTACCTTTCTTTGAGTAACACTTATTTTCAACCCCTGACCCCACTGCCCTACACTACAGATTATCACTTACAATAAGACGAGGACTATGGAGTTTGCTTCTGTTTGCTTGTTTGTTTGTCTCTAGATTTTATCCTAGCCTTCTGCCAGGCACACAGTGAGAATGCAAGAAATAGATGCTCAGTGAATCAATCAGTCAATCAATGAAACAACCAAATTACCACTCTTCACTATGTGTAAACCTGTAAGATTTACGGTCAAGTATCAGACAACTGGTGTTAGAGTCACTAGGTCACTTTCTGATAGAATTATTAAAACAACAAAAACAATGCTCTCTTCTCCATTTTCCTAACTCTAGAATCTGTCGCCATGCTCATTAGCCTTACTTAAAATGAGGATTTAGCTTGTTCCATGTGTATAAAAATGTTTAGTTTTGACAATTGTAAGTAGCATTTTATGAGCAGATATATAAGTATCTGTTCTTAAAATATAATTTAAGCAGATTTTATTTGAACCCTTACATATTAATGGGATGTTAATCATGGAGTTCCCAGATGTTTTGTTTTCTGCAGGGCAGCTCTGGGTACAGGAAGAACTCTCACTGCTGTCAGCGTTTCTGTGATGGAACTGCATGGGGTCTGGCTTGTTCTCAAAAGTGCAGAGCAATGTTCTTGAAATAAGAGAATAATAAACAAACAACAAACAGAAATACAAAGCACCTTCCCAGGCATTAAAAACTCTGAGGATATGGGTAAAAAGGAGATGAATAAATACATATTTACATATTTAAATAAATATATGAAGTGTACTTTGGATTGAGTATTTTACATGGATTTTTCATTTCTTTGTGTACCTATTAACTGATACTTTCTAAATTTAAATATTTTACTATTGTTCCATTACAGTTGTCCCAGTTTTTCCCCCGTGGCTCTCCTCCACCCAGCCCACCCCCTGCTCCCCCAGTCAGTCCCCACCCTGCTGTCCATGTCCAAGGGTCATTCGTACATATTCCTTGACTAGTCCCTTCCCCTTCACGCCACCTTCATTCCCATCTCCCCTCACCTCTGGTGACTGTCAGTCTGTTCCTTGTTTCCGTGACTCTGGCTCTATTTTACTCTTTTGTTTGTTTTGTCGATTAGGTTTCACTTATAGGTGAGATTCTATGGTATTTATCTTCCACCGCCTGGCTTATTCCACTTAGCATAATGCTCTCCAGTTCCATCCATGCTGTTGCAGAAGGTAGGAGTTCCATCTTTCTTTCTGCTTTGTAGTATTCCATCATGTAAATATACCACAGTTTTTTGATCCACTCATTTACTGATGGGCACTTAGGCTGTTTCCAGCACTTGGCTATTGTAAATAATGCTGCTATGAACATTGGGGTGCATAGGTTCTTTTGGATTGGTGTTTCAGGGTTCTTAGGATATAATCCTAGCAGTGGAATTGCTGGGTCAAAAGGCAGATCCATTTTTACTTTTCTGAGAAAATTCCCTACTGTTTTCTACAGTGGCTGCACCAGTCTGCATTCCCATCAACAGTATACTAGGGTCCCCTTTTCTCCACAAACTCACCAGCACTTGTCATTTGTTATTTTGTTAATGATGATCATTCTGACTGATGTGAAGTGGTATCTCATTGTGGTTTTAATTTGTATCTCTCTGATGGCTAGTGATGCTGAGCATCTTTTCATATACCTATGGGCCCTCTCTATGTCCTCCTTGAAGAAGTGTCTGTTCATGACCTTTGCCCATTTTTTAATTGGGTTTTTTGTCTTCCTGGTGTTGAGTCATGTGAGTTCTTTATACATTTAGGAGATCAAACCCTTGTCCGAGGTATCATTGGCAAATATGTTTTCCCATATGGTTGGTTCCCTTTTCATTTTGATGATGTTTTGTTTAGCTGTGCGGAAGCTTTTTAATTTGATGTAATCCCATTTGTTTATTTTTCACTGTAGGGTGTTAAAATTCCCTACGATGAGTATAATGCTGTCAATATCTTTCCTGAAGTTCTCCAAAATTTTCTTTACATATTTAGGTGCTCCTTTGTTGGGTGCATGTATATGTACAAGGGTTATGTCTTCCTGATGGATTACTCCCTTAAGTATTAGGTAGTGTCTTTCTTTGCCTCTTCTTATTATCTTTGTTATGAAATCCATTTTGTCTGATATTAGTATTGCTATGCTAGCTTTTTTTTCGTGTGTGTTTGCTTGGAATATTTTTTTCCAATGCTTCACTTTCAGTCTGTGTAGATATTTTGTTCTGAGGTGAGTCTCTTGTAGACAACATATATATGGGTCTTGTTTTCTTATCCATTCAACTACCTTATATCTTTTGATTGGAACATTTAATTCATTTACATTTAAGGTTATTATTGATAGGTACTTATTCATTGCCATTTTTCCCTTTGTACCTGCATATCTCTCTCCCCCCCCCCATCACTCTCTCTGTCTATCTCTTTCTCTCTCTCTATCTTTCCGTTTCTTTCTTCAACTTCTTAAAGCAGTCCCTTTAGCATCTCTTGCAATACTGGTCTGGTAGGGATGTATACTTTTAGCCTTTCTTTTTTTGGTCTGGGAAACTTTTTATTTAACCTTCCATTTTAAATGAGAGCCTTGCTGGGAAGAGTAGTCTTGGTTGCAGGGCCTTGCTTGTCATTACTTGAAATATTTCTTGCCACTCCCTTCTAGCCTATAGTGTTTCTGTTAAGAAATCATCTGATATCCTAATAGGAGCTCCCTTGTATGTTACTGGCTATTTCTCTCTTCCTGCCTTTTAGATTCTATCTTGTCTTTTAATTATGATATTTTAATTATGATGTGTCTTGGAGTGGGCCTCTTTGAGTTCATTTGATTGAGACCCTCTGTGCTTCATGGACTTGTGTGATTTTTAACCTCATCAAGTTAGGGCAGTTTTCTGTCATTACTTTTTCAAACAAGTTCTGCCCCATGCTCCTCTTCTTTTCCTTCTGGTGTCCCTAAGATATGAATATTATTATGTTTCATGTTGTCCTGCAGCTCCCTTAATCCCTCTTTGTTCTTTTTCAGTCCGTTTTTTTGTTTTGTTGCTCTGCCTGGGAGTGTTTTCTTCCAGTTTGTTGATTTGATCTTCTGCTTCATCTGTTTTTAATTCCTCTAATGTATTCTTCATTTCAGATAGTATATTCTTCATTTCCTCCTGGCTCTGATTGATAGTTTCTCTGTCCTTTCTCATACTGGCATAGTTCCCAGTAAGTTACTTGTAGCTTCCTTGAAGTTCCTTATAGTTCTCACTGAGCTCCTTGATCATCTATATAACCATTATTTTTAACTCAGTGTCTGATAGTTTGCTTGCCTCGATTTCATTTAGCACTCTTTCTGGAGATTCCTCCTTTCCTTTCGATTGGGTGTTGTTTCTTTGTCTCCCCATTTTAGGTGACTCTTCTTATTAGCTTCTGCATATTATATTGATCTGCTTTGACTCCTGTCTACATGATGTCAACTTCTGTGGTAGGAGACCTATGGGACTGATTGGTGCAGTCTCCTTGATCTCCTGAGCTGGATACTCTTGGAATGCCCTTTATGTCATTTATGTGGGCTCTCTGGTTGTAATTGGGTTTTTGATGTTGTTGGCTTTTTCTTTGGTGGGTCCTTCCCTCCAGTTGGCTGACTGAGATTCACACTGCCCACCACATCTTGTATGCTATTCTACAGGTGCTGCCAGAACACAACCAAACAAACCAGGAAACAAACCCACACCTGCAAAAATAACCCAACCCACAACCACACTATGAATAGCAAATGAGCAAATCTTAATAAAGGCATAAAGAGAATGAGGCTTTATAAGAAAGGAAGAATGGATATGAGAGGACTAACTGAAAGAAAAATGACTTTGAGAGGATTGGAGGAGGAGAAATAATAAGAGTAAAGAATAGAAACAAGGTGAAAAAAGAAAGAAAATAAATTTTATATCATAAATAAAAGTGGAAGGGAAGAAGGCAGAATGAAGTAAGAAAAGGGAAGAGTATAGTATTAGGTTTAAATAAAAATTTGAAAAAAATATAGTGAAAATAATAGGAACCAAATTGGAGGAAAAGATCCACCACAACAATATCAACAACAAATGAGCAAAGATTAATGGGAATAAGAAGGAAAAAAGAAAGGAAGAAAATTTATGAGATGTCTAGAGAAAAGAAAAGTGATTTTGAGAGGCTAGAGGGAGAAGGAATACTAAGAATCAGGAATGAAAACCAAGCTAAAACAATGACAAATTAAAATTTAAAATGAATAAATGAAAGGGCAGTAGGAAGGCAAAATGAAGTAGGGGAGGGGAACAGTTAAATATGAGATTCAAAATACAAAAATAATGAAGGTCTAGAAATAAAATTGAAGAAATGCAACAACCACCACCATATCAACAACCAATGAGCAAACATTGATAAAGGTAGAGAGAGAATAAGGGTATTTTAAGAATGGGAAAAAATGTGAGATGACTAATGACAAGAAGAATGGTTTTGAGAGGATGGAGAGGGGAGAAATAATAAGAGTGTGGAATAGAAACAGTCATAACAACAGAAAAAGTAAAATTAAAACAAAAATAAGAAGAGAAGGGAAGACAGTAAAATGGAGTAAGAGAAAGGAGAAACAAAAAATAAGATTTGAAATAAACTAAAATATAAAAACTAGTGAAATTATAGGCCCAGAATTGAACAAGAAACGAATGTTAAAAAGCTGCCCAGGAGAGGAAGCAGTGGAAATCATGGAGAAGACCATGATGGAATTCATCTCAGTAGAATCTGGTGTTTACCACCGTCTTCTCTGTCTGGATTTACCTTTGGTGATGTCGGATGGTGTCCTAGTAGGCCCCGAGTAGCCCGTTCAAGACTACAAGTGACCCACAGTCTGTGGTTGTCTATCACCTTCAGATTTGGCTGGTCCCTGCTGTTCTCCGTTGCCAGCTTTCCAACAGCCCAGGGCCCAGGGGTGGTTCATTTAATGACCCAAGAGGACTGCCCATACCTTCTGCACCTGCCTCCAGTGGGGGCCTCTGGTGGGATCAGGAGGGTGGGAACCCTCAGTCACCCCTAGGGGACACTGTTCAGTCTCCAGAGAAGATGGTGGGAGTGTTTCCCCATCCCCTCACCACATGTCTTGGTCTGTCCCAGATTTTTTCTAATAATGTACGGTTTCTGGTGAATAGGCTGTCTGTTTCCTGTGAAGGGCCAATCTGTGTAAAAGGGGCAGCTCTTTCCTGCTTGTCACAGCAGCTCTGTCTAGGCACTGAGGCTGGGTGTAGCCGGAACATCCCTTGTTTCACCTGTCTCTAATCTCTCTGCTGATTTCAGCAGATCAAGGCCTGAGAAATGGTGTAGTTCGTAGTGTCTGGTAAAGGGCACTTGCAGAGATTTTTATTCTTTCCCTGTGGAAATGCTTCTGGGGGTGGGGGTGGAATCCAGACCGAGGCCTCACTGATCTTCGAGTCTGTAATCCCGCGGGTGGGGGTTGGGCTCACTTCTGTGTGAGGGGACCCGCCTGGCTGCAGCAAGTCTCAGGTGTTCAGCTCCTGGCCATCCATTCCCCAGACCTCCACTCTCTCTCTCGCTGGAGACTTGGCGGGTCTCTCCACTCTGTATAGTCCCCTGCTCGCCAGCCATGCTAGGTTGGGTCCCACGGTCCCTTCGGCATGATTCTATCCCTCTGAGTTCTTTCTTTGCAGAGCGCCTGTACCCGCGCACACCCACACGAGCACCAGGTCCCTGCCGAGTCTCAAGTCTCACCTCAGCTCCTCTTTTAAAAGAGTTTCTGTGCGGCCCCCATGCTGCAGCACAGAGCCCTGGGGGGCCTGCTCTCTGCCCACTCTCCCTCCCCCAAATCACTAAGTTTCTCTTGGTCAGGTCTAGCCACCACCTGTCAGCTTCTGACTGTTCTAGATAAAGTTTCTCTGAATCTCTCCCAGTGGTGCTGGGAAGCATCCTGCAGTGACTACAAGGTGGGGCAGTGACCGAGTGCACTCATCGCTCCTTCCAGTGACTCTCAACCTCAGGTGGGCCTGCTCCCCGCCACATTGCTTCTGCAGCCAGCACCTCCCCAACCTTCTCTCTCCACCCCTGGGGCTCATGGCTCCTGAGCCCATCCACAGCCGCCCCAATCTGTGCAGCCAGAAACGCTGGGTTGGGCAGTGGTGGCAGCAGTTGCTCTGCTGGGAGAGCCTGGGCCACCCCCTCCCAAGTGCCCTGCAGGCAGGCAGGCTCTTTCCCACTCAGGCACACTCCCTGCACTGTTGTCCACGTACACAGTCACTCACACACGCTTTCGCTCACTCTCCGCTGGGTTTTCCAGGTAATTGCTCTGTGGTTTAGCTGCAAGACCTGTCTGGGCCTGGGAGCAAGTACATGGAGCTTCCAGCTACTCTGAAGCCATCTTGGATCCTTCAATTGATGCTTTTAATAGTACAGAAAGTTTACTTAAGACTGTATTTCAGTGATGGCATCATAGCTTTTTTTAGTTTCTAGGTAAGTATGAACATTTCTTTGCATAGTTTGTATATATTTTAGAATGAACGCATGTTCAGTGTTGAAAGATTGCTTTCATGCTTGAAGTTACTCAGATATTGAAGCACAGACTAACTTCAATTTGCTAAATGTTAAAGCAAAAATTAAAATCTACCTGAAATATTTTAGAGGTTATATATTTTTAATCAAATATATAGATTTATTTTAGACTTTAAATATTTGAAATAGATAAAAAAGGAAAACTGGCTTTGTTGCTAAAGGAGGTTTATTTGCCTTCATGTGTGTCTTCTTTTTCTCAGAAAATGGTTTGAAAGTGAGAAACTTTCAAAAGGAAATGAAATTTATAAGTATAGAATTATAGAGGCATGGATTTAAAAATATGTAACAATTACCTGTTCGTATTTGTTTAAATATCTAGTTCCCTCATCTTTAAAACTGTGTTGCATTGGATGTTTTCTGAAGCCTCTTCAACATTCTATGCGTATTTGTTTCCCCTAGATTATTCGATTTGCATTCTCTGATCTTCCAATGCAGTCAGTGTGAGTGGCATTGTGTCTTATTATGTAGCCCTCTAGTGGCTGAAATTTAAAAGAGGCACAATATTAAGGAAAAAGAATTATAATTGTTTAAGAGAAAAGAACACCCATTTAGAGAAGGAAAATGTCCCAGAAAGATAGAGAGTAAGTGAACTAGACAGAGAGAGGAACATTAAATGAGAGTCAGGGTTAGGCAGTGTGAAATAGGCAGATAAAAAGGAGGTAAGGAGTCAATATTTTCTTAGCAGACATTGTATTAGAAACTTCTCCTGTATTTTTTCATTTAATCTTCATAAAGATTCTATAAAGAGGGTACAATCACTATTTTACAGACAAAGAAATTGAGGCTCAAAGGATGAAATAACATGGCCAAATCATACAATTTAAAATGTGTATTACATGGTTTGGAATTTCATTCCAAAGTCTGTACCCTCTGATATCAAGTGAAGCTGGAAACATTAAGGAATAGTTAGATCAGCCCTGATTGGTGTGACTCAATTTGTTGGGCATTGACCCACACAGCAGAAAGGTCACTGGTTTGATTCCCAGCTGGTGCACAGGCCAGGGTTGCAGTTCAGTCCCAGATTGGAGCATGTTTGAAAGGCAACTGATCAATGTTTCTCTCTCACATGGATGTTTCTCTCCCTCTCTTTCTCCCTCCCTTCTCCTTTCTCTAAAAATAAAAAAAGAAATTATTTTTAAAAACAAAAAGATTAGTTAGATCAGCAATTTTCAACCTCTTCCATCTCATGGCATATATAAACTAATTACTAAAATTCTGCAGCACACCAAAAATACATATTTTTCTGATCCAACAAAAGAAATATATATGTATAATTTTGATCCACTCACATTGGACAGCTATTGTTGTGTTGGCTGTTGTACTTCTTTTTTTTATTTGACAACCTAAGGAAACAGAGATCAGTGCCCCTGGTGAAATAGCCAAGAATTGCATGTTTTAAAAGTTCTTGCAGCACACTGACGTGCCTGCCACAGCACACTAGTTGAAAATTGCTGAGTTCAATGAAAGTTTTCCATTTTTCCTTATAGGGATTCAATTTCCTGTTGGCTCAACAACTGGATGAGCAGGGGTATGATGGATGGATGTGACAGGGCCACCACCCTACCACACACCTATTTACCTACTTACGGTTCTTGTGGAACTGGAAGTAAGGGGTGGAGTTCACTGATGACACCCAGGTTCATAGTTCCAACCATGATGCATTAGCTCAGCTGGGTGGAGAGGGGGAAAAACCAGCTATAGCAAGATAATTTGGGCTGAAGAAGTACTTTCTGTACTCCAGTTCTGAAAGACAATATTCACATGGAGCAATTCCTCAGGGCCCTGGGTTAGGAGATAATAGCCTTCTTCTCCCACTTTTGTCGTCGTCGTCGTTGTCTTCTTCTTCTGCCTATTTTATGACTTGTAATGCTATAACTATAGCCAAAGGCTAGGGATAGGCTGCGTTTGGTAAAACACGATACTGGTTCCAGGCAATATAGAGACACTGTGAATAGTTGTAACGATATGTCTCTGTCAATGAACCAAGACATGTACTAGGGAGTGTCTGTGAAATTCCAAATACTGTTTGTCAATTGCTACAAAACTAAAGAGTACTGTTTTTTCAGTTAATTTTTTAGTGCTTGAAAGAACCCCTAATAAATATAAAGAATAGTATTTCCTATAAGGTAGCTCTCACTATAATAAAACCTCTACATGAATATCTGAATTGAAAACTTGAATAGCTTAATTAAAAAAAAACACTATGAGGCATGAGAGAAATTCTTGGAGTTCTTTGCATAGAGTATGCCCTCAACTCAACTCAAACTATTTATGGATGTTTGAAGGCCCATCAATTAATTGTTCTGCCTCCTCATACTATTTGTATATTTCTCTTGTCCCTTTATAAGAACGTAATTTCTTTTAAGGAAATTGTTTTGCTCATCAGTAGTTTTATTTTTAATGGTAAAAGTAATCATACTTATAGCAAGTCGGAAAGTCACAATATAACCCTGAGTGATGTGGCTCAGTTGGTTGAGCATTGCCCCTCAAAACTAAAGGCCATTGGTTTAATTCCTGGTGAGGACCCATGTCTGGGTTTCAGGTTTGGTCCCTGGTCGGGACGCATTCAAGAGGCAATTGATTAGTGTTTCTCTCCTTCTCTTTCTCTCTGCCTTATTCCTTCTCTAGAAGTAAATAAATAAAATCTTTTTTAAAAAGTCGAGGCCTATGAAGAAAGCGTTCATAATCTCTGCTCCCCTCAATCCTCTCCCGTGATCTATCCCGTACGAACAAATTGCCGGGTAACTCCACACCTTTCTCTGTTTTCTTACCAATATGATAGGATGTATTTCCTTTTTATTGCTTACTCAATATATAATTCTATAACTTTTGTGGACAAGGAAGGGGGGTTGTCTTTAGTTTAGGTTAAGGTAGCTGTGAGCTCTTGTCTAGTTCATTTCTACCAATTTTGGGGTGCCTCCATTTCAGTTTCCAATAATTTAAGTTTAAAGTGGTCATTAGGACATTCTGAGAGAGTATGTGTTTATGTATGCGTATTTTCCCAGCCTAGGATAGGTACATGCATATGTACTCATACACACATTCATACAACTATCATATCTATAGTATAAATCTCACTATGTTCTCTATGCCTCCGCTGTCACCTCCTTTGCTCTCCTTTATACCCATCAGAAAATAAACACATGGCTGCAGAGCCATGACAGACAACCTAATACATGCCTACCAAGTTCTTTCAATTAGAAAAAATAAGCCATAAGTACAAAGGGGTGGCATGGTTTTTACAGAACATTAATCAGAAATGATAATAATCCTAAGCCATAAAGAATAGTATGTTATCATAAAAACTGAGAAAGAAGAATAGCAAGTTCTAGAAATAACAGAATCAGGGTTGTGGGTTCTAATCTCAGCTTTACCATGACTCACCTGAATGACTTTGGACACGTCGTGGAACCACTCTGCATTTTTGTTTCTTCACAGGCTAAACAGGATAACAATACTCACCCTGCCTCATAGGGACTATGTTTGGACTATCTAATTAGTGATTGTACAGTGTTATTAAAACAGACTATGTAATTATTGGATCTGAGTCTCATCCTATGTAATTCAACGAGAATTTTATTATTACCCTTTTAATTATAGCTGAAGATTTTATGTAAGGCTTCCCGTTTCCTCTACTTTTTTTCTTGTAAAAGAAACTTGCAATATGATCTCTGTGCTAAATATGATAGTTTTCTTTTAACTACCTGCTGAGATAGAATTGTTGAAACCAATAAATATTACTTCTGTGTGGACACAGAAGATATTATGAAACACTAAGGACTGCGATAGGAGGTCATCTTTTACCTAAGGATTCAATAAATTAGTTCTTTCACTCAACCAGTAACACCTTTTGTAGAGGAATTACCATATGTAATTTCAGATTCAACACCAAAGGTTGCAATGAGCTGGTGTTTCTTTATACACACAAACTGTGATGGATGAAGCCAGCTTTTTACAATGGAAATGTCGGACTTGAGGTCGTGAACATCACTTAATACAACAGAGATCAGAAACTGAAGATGCAACTCCAGCACTTAGTCTCTGTATATATTTGGGCAAGTAATTCCTTAATGTTGCTCCCCTTTCTTTTATTTTAGATCACAGAAGTCAAGTTAAACAAAATAAAGGTTCTGAAAACTCAAAATGCAAGACAGCATTTGCAGAACCCTTTTGTAATTTGTAAAATGTTAATGTAAATGCTACACTATTATTAATGTTGTTGTGATTGTCTGGTCTGATGCATCCCAAAATGTTCTACCGAAGTGTTATTTTCTATTTCCTTGTCAGTCTCCCATAGGTCAAATCAATCTGTTTAAAATTGTGTCATATAACAGAATGTTTTGCCTGCGTGATAAGTTTGAGTGTATCACAGTGGGTAGAGCTACTACATAGGAGACATCTCAGAACATGTGACTGACGAGGCCAGAGAATAAAATTGTTGCAAAAGTCCCTAAAATAAATACATTCCATGGACTTAGGATGGGAAACAAATGCATGGACTTCTAGATATCTTTGTGGTAATTTTTAATAACTGAAGCAATTCCATTTGCTCTCCCTGTTTTATAATCCAGTTAATATTCATTGGTATTGGGAGTTTAGCTTTTTCCCAGCCTCAATGAGATATAATTGGCATAAAATATTATGTAAGTTTAAAGTATACAATGTGTTGATTTGATTCACTTATGTATTGCAAAATGATAACCACCATTGCATTAGCTAATACCTCCATCCTATCACATAATTACCATTTCTTTTCTGTGGTGATAACACTTAAGATCTATTATCTTGGCAACTTTGAAGGATATATAACACAGTATTATTAGCTATAATCACCAACCATCCTGTACATTAGATCTCCAGAACTTATAAATCTTATAACTAAAAGTTTCTACCTTCTGACCAGTATCTCCCCATTTCTACCACTCCCCCGCCCCTGGTAATTCCCACTCTACCTCCATTTTCTACAAGTTGGGCTAATTTTAGATTCCGTATGTGACATTACATAGTATTTGTCTTTGACTGACTTATTTTACTTAGCATAATGCCCTCAAGTTTATCCAAGTTGTTGCAAATAGCAAGATTTTCTTCTTTCTTATGGTGTGTGTGTGTGTGTGTGTGTGTGTGTGTGTGTGTATCACCTTTTCTATCCATTCATCTGTTGATGGACACCTAGAATGTCTTCACATCTTGGCCAGAAATAAATACCATTGCTGAAGCATATGGCAGTTCTACGTTTAGTATTTTAAGGAACCTCCGATGGCTGCACCAATGTACATTCTTGCCAACAGAGCACAAATTTCCCTTTTCTCCGCACCCCTGCCAGCACTCGTTATCCACAGAGCCTAGTCTTCACGTAAGGAGGCAGAGAAGTGTCTGTGGGTCCACCTTAACTGTCAGAGCAGAAAACTAGGGGATCAGAATTGGGGGTGCAGCCCCATGGTAACACTGAGCTTTCTGGGGTGGGATGAGGAACATGAAGGCAAATGGGGTTTGGAAGCTCTGCCACAGGTCTCACGTGAGTCCCAAACAGCTGATATCTTCAGAGGTTAGACTCGTTATTTGTGAATTAACACAGGCTTAGCTATTTGCTTTTCCAATGTGTTTATCACTCTTAAGAATGTTAACATCTGCTTGCTTATTTACATATTCTTTAATAGATGAAATTATTTAAACTACCTACTAGCTTTGCATGTAGCCGGAGGGTAACCTCCCATCAGGTCTACACATCCACCTGGGTGTAAAGGACAATGTGAGCTCACGTAATGATTCACTCACAGTTATTTCCTTCGTTACCTTTAGACATTATGAGGTTGTGGTTTCCTTCACACCACAGAAGTCAGTGAGATGCCAGCAACCAAATTCCAATGGTCTACAAAATTAGCCTATTAATACAGTTACCAGGAGATTTTTGAAATATACATTTCTAGGTCCCATCCCCTGAAGTTCTGCTGCAGTACGTCTGTGGTGCAGTGTGAGAATTGCCCAGCCAGTTGTACAAAACACTGCCCACCCCTTGCCTTGCTTTCCTCAAAATAGCATCACTATCATCTTTATCATCACTGCCATCATCACCATTCTCTGACAGTTTATTATATGCCATGCTTTATGTGAAGTACTTTTAATTTGATACCTGAAATTCTGGAGAGTGAGTATTTCATCCACTTAACAACATGCAAACTAAAGAACAGAGGTATTAGGTAACACAGAGACAAAGGGTGACACTAGGATTTCAGCCCGATCTGTCCAACTCCAGGGCTTTGGCTCTTTGACGTTCCTTCGTATGAGACCCTGTGCAGCTTTTATTTCAGCAGCGTTGCCACCGCTTTTCTTTTCCTTCCAACTCCTTCATTAAGAAACACTAGCTTAACTTTCACAAGCAGTTTTGCAAACATTTCAAAGACCTTTTGTTGAAAGTAATTTTTAAAATGCCTTCTACCCCAGAAAACTGGTCTCAGTGTTTTGAATTGACAAGATGTTTGTTTTACCTTATGTCATTATTTTTAGCGCCAGCCTACTCTGGGGCAGAGTTTTCTATGTGCACTCCCCCCACCATTCTCCATATGTCATTTGACATGCATCTTAAAGTGTCACGATGCACATAATGCTTTCATTCTGTGTGTGGCAGTGTTGAAGCCAAACACAAAAACAATAACATTTTGTTCACAAGTGGCACCGAAACTCATTTTTCGCTGGTAAGAGTTGTAGTTCAAGTAGCTAATGAAAACTTACCTTAAATGGTCAATGATCATGATTAAAGTCCAAACTCTAGTCACTGACATTTACCTACCTGCCCCATTGGGCCTTGGAAGGCTTAAGCCTGGTTTCCAAAACTCCTCCACTTAATAAATTATGAGCAAAAGATTATATGATTATTCCTAAACCTTTGCTTCATCTTTCAGAATCAAAAATGAAAATGCTGGTTCCAGATATTTTTAAAAAGGAAACACACACATACACATATTCATATAAAATAAGAATTTTAAAACTACCTTTGCTGTGTGCGTTTTAATGACTGGAATATTTGTTTCTCATCACTGTCCTTCCAATGTTGATGCAACAGAATTCTTGAAGCAACGACAACGCAAAGCAGCTGATGTGATAGAAAGGCCTGTTGAATCAACGAAAACTTCTTTGAGATGGGAAGGCATCTTCCCCACACTGGCTTCCCTGATCCTGTGAAAATTTTCAATCTAAAATGGAACCAAAGGATATTAAATGGGGACTATCACACTGTACCCTCAGAGAAACAGAAGGTAAGAACTAAGAGATGGATTTCACGTAAGAGTGTGGTTTGTAGAAGATGGAGACTTATCTCTTTACTAAGGAATGTCTGCCGAGGATCTCTCCCCAGGCCCAGGCCAATGAAGTTAGTTCTCAGACTCTGGCTGGACTTTTCCCCTGTTTGCACTCTTGCCCGTATATAAATACAGTCTGCCCTGCACCCTCCATGGACTCACCTGCAGCTTACTAGAGCATGAGTTTCTCAAATGTAAGCTCCTCTGCTATTCCCCAATAAAATCAATTTCTGGTCATTTGAGCTTGCCTCAGTTTATCTCTTTATTTACAGGCACCTCTGAGCCCTCCTTACTAAGTCATTTATTCTTTTAGTTAACAAGTGTTTTTTGATCTCTCTGTGTCAAGCATTACATTACATTTTACTTTCATATTATTTTCACTTTAGCAAAATATAGAAAGTAAAGACAAAGAAATGAGACTTTAAATGTAAAATTTCATTTTTAGACATCAATAAGCTTATTGGAAAGGTATTTCTGAGGACAGCAGAAAAATTTCATGCTCTTGAATGCCCAGCAAACAATAAATATCCTCCTTTTCATGTTCTATCTTGAATTAATGCTTTTAGTTAAAAATAATTTATTTTCAAGTCATAAACTTAAGAGAATACCAAAAAACTAAAAAGTTATGCAACAAAGCTAACCATAATCTTACTACCTCCAAAATCACTGGTAACATTTTATTTTTATCCTTCTAGTTTTTTCTTAATCACTTATTCACATACATAATAAAAGTAGCTAAATGGTATGCACTTTTAAAGAACACATAATACATACATTTTCATGCTATTAGTAGTTACAGTTTGGTTTTCAGTTGAAGGTGGTCTATAATATGGATAGCCCACCTTTTGCTAAAGGAATCTTTAGTGTTACTACTTTAAGGTTATTTCTTTTGATATTATAAATAATGAGCAATCAATGTAACTACGTTTCTGAATATTTCCCGAGACTAAATTCCTAGAAGCAGAATGAAGGATTTTTACGTTTAAAATACTGTCTTAACTTTAAGGTGGTTTGCCATCCACTCATATACTCTATGAATTAATGTTTCATTGATATTCATTCTGTCTAGTTATATAGATAACTGATACCTTTGAAGGAATAAAGAAGACACATTATTTGCAATTTAAAAATGACAAGTCTGTCTTAGCTATTTTCTTTAGTCTGTGGAGTCAGTGACAAAGAACTTTCCATAGCAGATAAACAGTCTTGAATAGAGATTTCAGAGTAGTATTATTTGCTGACATTTGAAATGTAATTAATAACCTAATATTAACAGCAGTCCTAAAGGGAAAGGAAAAGAAGGTCAAATCCTTTATGATCAACTAAGATGGTTGTATGAAAAGGAGTGCATTTGCTGATCATCAATCCAGAGCTCTTAGCTGGGAATTGGGGCGAGGAAGGTATGAAATTCCTCTGTGGTTGTGTTTAGATGCTCCCGTCTATTCTAGTGGCAGTTGGTATTATACCTCCTTCCTACTCTTCTTCCAATTCCTTTCCTCACTGAGTTCCAGTCTAGCCTCCCCAACTTGGAAATAATGTGCTGCTTTCAAATTTGGGCCCTAGACAATCTTCAGATGGACAGTACCAGTCTTGCTCGCAGACTGGAATTTGGATTATTGATCCCAATAAGTGTCCAATAATTTATTGGAGCATACCACTAACATGTGATATGTGAGACCAGCATCTCTACAGGCCTTATAATTCCTTATACTCTTGGACCATAACGGAAAAGGGATGGTTTCCTTTGAGACAGAGATGAAAAAATGTCACTGCAGTCAGGGAGAGGGAAAGGAAACAAAGCTCACAGAATAGAAAACTGGCTTTAGTTCATGTGTAGTACCAACAGCATTGTCTTTGTATTGGGAGCTATTTGAAACACATGTATTTATTGATTCAACATTTATTAAATAGCCATAAAGCATCAGGCTACTTGTCACTGTGAGGTCGAAGTTAAATATTTCATAGTCATTGCCCTTAAAGAGCTTATAGTCTGAAAGACCTGTATGCAATCTTCTTAGTTATGTCTAAATGTAGAAGTGGGGGAATGGTAGATGTAGCTTCCAATGTAGTTTCCAAAGTAAAGTTCAGGTTAGGAGTGAAGAAGTAGCATGATTGGCCAGAGTTGGGGGTAATTAATATGTTATGGTACCTGCTGGATGCCTCAGATACCAGAGAACCTGGAATTGTTGCCTGGAATTGTATCTGGGTGCACTCATTACATGTGCTTACAGAGTTAGCACGTAATGACGCAACATGGATATGACATTGAACTAAGTGCTATCAAGTATAAACAATCATACCTTGATTTCATGAGGTTGACATCCAAATCAGCTGGTGATTGGAGCAGCCAAAGAAGAGACATAGGGATTTCTTTGATGTTTGGCAATGAGTCAGAGCTGAAACAAGACCCTGTATCTGGGTAGAAACTTCATTTCTCTAATATGACCTTTTCTCCTTTCTTTTCTTTTAATTCAAACAGGCCTCATCCAGCACCCTGACTCACCTGCCCCCTTCTCACTTGCAAGACCAGTCCTTCAATCATTAAGCCCTCAGGAAATGAAGCCCTGGTCCCGTCAAATAATCTCAGGGAACAAAGCCTCTGGTCTGTTGACCACAGAGACAGTTTCAGTCAAACAGAGATAACATCTAGGCCTCAGTTGTTTTTCAGCTCCAGGTGCAGAAAAGCAGTGAAACCAAGTGAAGCAACTCCACGGCTGACATCAAGACCAGAGGTACTGACTACCCACTACCCTAGTATTGGCCAGTCAGTGGAGACCATGAGCCTGTCCGTGGTCCTACTCCCCTAGTCACCATGAGTAATGACTTTTCTGCTATGTAACGCATGGGGAGGAGGGTCTTTGAGTGTTAGCTCACCTGTCTTCAGGCCTGGGGCCACTTCCTGTAAACAAAACCCTATTTTCTTTGCAGCAAGCTCCTGTTCACATCCTATTGGGCCCTGATGTGCACAAGCACATGGACTGTTAGTTCGGTAACACTTTTTTAAAGGTTTTCAGAATGGATTTGGCCCAGTGGGTTTATTCCAGAAGTCACCTACCTGGATCAAGAAGGAGAGTCACATTAAACACAGAGAGTTAAGTGGCAACTAATTTAGGTAAGCAGGTAATCTTCCTCATCAAGTTTCTCAGTAGTTCTTCCAGAGAAGCTATACCATCTAGTATGAATACCATCTAGAGTGGGTAATGATTAGTCAATCCTTGAAAGGATGACAGTGACAAATCAAGGGAAAATTCAGCAGTTGAAATTGCATTGCAAAAGGATGATAAGAAACATTACCCAGGGATTGTGCCACCTTAACCCAGATACTGAAAAAGAAAAGGAAAAAAAAATCTGGTATTAACAAACTTGTAAAGAAGCACAGTACAAAGCTGAATTTTTTAAAATTTCAATTAAATCGGATGCTTCTCTTTGGTGATGATCCCATCCCTTGTTTCGGTATGACCCGGGTGTCTCCAGCTACCCTAAAAGATATTATTAAATTTTGTATACAAAATTAATTTTACTAAGATAATTAGCTGTAGGAAATATACTTGGCTGGAACTCATGAAATTTGAATTCTGTTTTAGTTTACCAGTAGCCAGTGTGATTTTGAGCAAATAAATTCTCTTTCTGACCAATAATTTCTTAATTTTAAGTTACGGGGTTTGACTGATTTATTAGGGTTCATCTAATGGTATAATTTTGTCTTCTTACACACCTTGGGCCCCGTGTGTGTGTGTGTGTGTGTGTGTGTGTGTGTGTGGTGGAGGCGAACAGTATTAGTGATTTGGAACTCAGAGCTTTACAACTCTCCAAAACTGGAAACTCATTATTACATACTAAAGAAGCTCACACTTTCTTTAGGATGAAAATAGGGATAAAAATAGGGATAAAAGCACTGACTTGCAGCTGGAAAGACACACAGAGTACTCAACAGAGCACAAGGAGAGGGAAGAATAACTCTTATTAAAGTCTTGAACCTGGCTGTGTAGGCAGAAGATGGACCAAAGAAACCCATATTGGGAAACTCTGTTATTTATTTATTTTTTTCCTGTTACACTAATATCTGGCTCAAGAAAGTACCAGAATATTTCTTTCTTGGGATTTTAGAATCCCTGAAGTCACGTTGCTGATTGCTCTACTTTATTCTTGGCAGAAGGTACCATACCCTGCTTTTCCAGGGTTCACAGCTGAATGAAGCCTTTTGTTTCCTTGCTCAGTTCTTAATAGGGAAGAACAATTCGTGTGTGTGTGTGTGTGTGTGTGTGTGTGTGTGTGTGTTTTGTTTTTAAATTGAAGGAATCTTTCTGACCTGCAGTCAACAGCCATCCCAGGCATGTAGAGTCAAGTGTTTTGGCCAGTCAACCTTTTAATGAATAGGGGAAGGTATCTTTTGGGTCAGGTATCAACCACAGAGAGGCTTTCAGGCATTTTTACCTGTTGAATTTTAAAAGACTTACTTGTTGTGAAATACTTAAGTATGGCACATTGTGGAAAGAAGTGTGCAAACGTTTAGGTTGCCACCACTTAAATGGTTGCTCACAACACAACCAAGGTGTGGCATTTGTACCACACAGGTCCTATCTTGCTCATTATTTATGGTAATTACACAGGAGGTGAACAAACAGTGCAAGCTGGAAAAATAAAGAGAGACTGTCAGAGTTGAGGGGAGGGGAGGAAAGGAGCAGGGAGAGAAAGGAGTAGTGAATAAAGAGGGCGTGGTGTGTGTTCTGGTTCTGAAATCTTAATGTCTGTCAACCATGCAGAAGATATAAAGATCTTTGTCATATTAAAACTGCTAAAAATTCTCTCTCAGCTTTTGTTCCTAACTCTTGCTTTTGAAATGAAGCCCCCTTCAGGACACATTAGAATTGTAAAAGAACGTTTTTCAGTTTAAAGCAATGTCAACAAATTTTCCTTTTCTCTTATCTGACTCTTTATGTACTAATAAAAGTGTCATAAAATCATTATAGTAGCTAATGTTTCGGACACTATTTCTCATTCTGCTATGCTGTGGAGTTTTCTCCATAAGCGTCTGACATTTTTAAAACACACACTTCATAAAAGTTTTTTGTTTTAAAGATTTCTAAACTTTTCATGGATAGTATTCTGATTTTTTAAAAAATGAACCTTGGTATGTTTTGTATTATTTTTTTTATGATTTGCACTAGTGTCTTTATTGTTGCTTTAGTATGTATCTGAAAAATTTGTTAGGCTATCTGAGCTTCAGTTTTCTTGGCAGTAAAATGGGATGTTAATACTTTCTGAAGATTGTTCAGAAGATTGAATGAGAAAATGTAGACAGATCATCTAACATAAACTCTGATGGTAGTAGTTTACTTAATTAATATGCTTGTTATTAGCCTGAGGAGCACAGTGGAGTCTTCAAAATGTTTATGACATGGGTATCAAATAGTCCAAAAGATAACTTATAGATATAAATTTAGAGCTCTTGAGAGTTTCATTATTTAAAACTCTGCATTTCTGTGAATACACAGCTTATTTCCTGTGGTCCAGAAAGGCTTCCCAGCATATATGGGCTGTAAGGTGAGTAGGATCCATTGGAGAAGCTAAAGCTTGGAGAAGGGGGACAAGAATAAACAGAGTGGGATGGAAGTGGGTCAGGGAGACAAAATGACCATACACAAAGATTTTCAGAGCCTCCCAAACTTAGCTGCATATTGGAATATCTGGGGAGCTTTAAAAACATTGAACCCTGGGCCCCACACCAGACGCTGTTCTGATTTAATTGCTCTGAGATGACATGGGCGGTAAGATTTTTTTAAAGCTGTCCAGGTGATTGTAATGTGCAGTCAAAGATCAGAACCATTTCTCTAGAGGCATAAGGAAGGAGGATAGAAAGGCTTGGATGGAAGAAGCTGACAATTTATGAAAAGCTTTACAGGGTGTGCAAAGCTGTCTTGTGCTGAAGGGCTATGCTATGAACCATGCTAAGGACTTTAGGCTTAATGCTGAAGAAAATAGTTGCAAGAAAATGTTCTGCTCTCACAGGCTGCAGGGCTGGGGACTGATTTTAGGGAGCAAGAGTAGAGGTAAATGAGTTACATGAGCAGAGATTGAGTTGTTCAGGCTACAGAAGATGGTAGCCTAAGCTAGATCAGTGGTGATGGACTGGATAAAAACAGGGTGATTTGATGAACCTTAAAGAAAGACCTGACAGGGGTTGGGCACTGATGACAAAGCAGAAGTCAGGAAGGAGTTGGCAGGAGATGCTGTTATTGAGTTAACCCGGAACAAGTGGAGAAGTCTGTGAGAAGAGGATACACTTAGTGTTAAATGCTGATTTGAAGTGCCCGTTGGATGTTTAGGTGGAAGTGTTGGTAAGGAGTCAAACAAACATGTAGGTCTGGAGCTTGAAAAAACAAGGAGAGGTGAGTATATGGGATACAAAAAGCAATGATCTGTGACTCAGGTCTAACACAAACTTCCTTCCCCTCCCTAATTGCATGCAGCTCCACAGGGTTGGTGCACTCTGGACCTGAGCTTCAGGTCCTATCACACAAGTACCTTTAAATTTAGCACACAGTACCAATAGTACCAGTAAAACGCTGAAGTAAAGGGGGAAGATAAGAGGAGAACTCCTTGCAGAGGCGACTCTGTTCCCACTCCATTTATGGAGATGGTAAGATGCTAAGTAAGCACTACAGAGACAAAATCAAGTAAGATATGGGCTCTGTATCCCACCTCAGCTGTTGGTTCTTAACAGCCATATTTTTATCTGTTTGACTGTGGCCCCTTGGCCAAACCTAATTGGACCAAGTGTAGCAACTAAGTCCAGTTGGAACAATCTGATACCCTCCAGAGAATTTGAACTGAGAGCCATATCATTCACAGAGCTCTGGAAGGAAAGTCAAAGAATTTCACTTTGAAGTTTGTCTTGGTTCCTCCATTCTTGCTGATAGTTGACTTTTCCTTAGATTCTGCATGGTAGATTCTACTGATAGTTCCAGTATATCTGTAAATTCTCATTTAAAACTGGAAACATCCTAAATGTCTCTCCATCAACATAATGCAGTGACTACAAAGTGAGGAAGGTCTTTACTCTTGAGTTCGGCCTTGGACAGTTTTCCACTAAATAAAAAGAAACAATGAGCCCTGATGGGTGTGGCTGGGTTGGTGGGACGTCATCCTGGTGAGCAAAAGGTCACCAGTACAATTCCTGGTCAGAGCACATGCCTGGGTTGCGGGTTCTTCCCTGGTGGGGGTGTGAATGAGAGACAGCAATGTCAATATTTCAATATTTCTCACATCGATGTTTCTGTCCCTCTCTCCCTCCCTTCCCCTCTCTCTTAAACTTTTTTTTTTTTTAAAGAAACATTGAAAGAGCAATATCGATGGTATCGGCCTATATGAAAAAAAATTTGTGCATATGGATATGTGTAAAATCTGCAATCATTCACAGCCAGATTTTAATGGTAGTTACTGCTTCTGGATCTGGAATTGTAAAATAAGTATGTAATATCTTTTTGAAGAGTTTAAAACATTTCTCTTTTTCTTAATGTATTTTGAATTGATTTTTCTAACTTGTAACCAGAAAGAGTCACCACACAATAACTGAAGGCATGGAGATTCCCAAGGTCGTGCAGTTTACCAGTCATCGACTCTGCAGGGGGAGCGAGAGCGGAGCGGGACATCGAGTTGGAAGGGCGTTCATTAGGGAGGGTGGTCGTTCTCCAAATCACGGCAGGTCTGCTACCTATTCACGTTCCCCTCCTATGAATCACCTCAGGGCCTAGGAATAATTAAGTACCGATCATTCTTCTTGCTGCACAGGTATCTGATGATAAAACCTCAAAGCATTCCAATTTATAATAGCACAAGAGACTGCTTTGAATATCTGAAGCATTTCAACGGAAATATTTGAACCTAGTCTGGATTTCATGCTAGTAGAAGACTGTGCTGACTCGTCGTTAGTAAATGCTGCCAACTGATCGGTATCAACTTCTAAATCTACAAACACTTCTATTAATCTTTTATTTAACATGACACCTAGAAGAAAATTATAGCAACTCAGCAAAGATATTTAAAATATCTAGTCACTTATAGAATAAAAATATGCCATTTAGTTTATGTAAACCCCCAGGGAATAAGAAAGAGATCTTATTTTAGTTTAACTATGTCTAGTGTAACATAGAGCCAACATTTCTTTTCAACCTGCTAACATCTTTGAATTAAGGATTCCCTCTCATCACTAAAAGGTAACACTTCAGCTTGCAGAGTTAAATCTGTACAGTCACATGTAGAGTCCATGCAGTTGTGAATAATCCCTCAGTTGTTTCCATTTTAAAAGGACTTGCTAAAAAAGTAGGCAGTTTCAGTTAACTGAAACAGTGATTGTTTAGCCAATTTTTAATTGCAATTATATAAGAAATTTGGGAGAGTTTATTTTAAAAAATGCAGATGCTACCATCACACAGGTTAGGAAATAGAACATTTACTCTCTCTGCTCATGTATGCCTGCTAGAGTGGATTGCCCCACCCAGGCAAAACCATTATTATAACTTTATAATAATCATGTCCTTGATTTTGTTACAGTTTATTTTACCAACCTATGGATGTATCCCTTTTCCTGAACTTTCTATAAATGTGCATATACTAATAGTTTTGTATCAAATATTTTTCTCAGCATTATGATTATGAGGCCTATCCATGCTTGTGTGTACCCGTAAATTGTTCATTTTCATTGCTGAGTAATACTCCAGAGTAAGAACACACCATTTTGTTGTTGCTGCTACTTTTGATACACAAAACATATAATGACTCTTTAAGACCTAAGCTAAAATATAACTTGGTGTGAACTTAAGAATTGTACACAAAACTTAATTAAAAATAATTTTTATAAAATAGGGATCTCTAATGCAACATTGTCCAATAGAACTTTCCATAACGATGGAAATGGCTCAAAAATCACTTTCTGTCTATCATTTTCTCTCAGTTTATCCCTATAAAATGTTTTCATTACATGAGATATTTTATAAAGTTTTCTACCTTTGAAAAGCAGCTATTCTTTATGAGCTTCCACAGATTAAAGAGAAAAGCCAGGATAGAATTTTTCACAGGAAAATTCATTAAGAGTATTGTTAGGTCTGATGCTATCCATGGAAATTCTTGACACAGCAAAGCATTTACACCTCAAGTGAGAGGAATAACCGCAGAGGACACTCCCTGCACGCTTTGCCCCTGTTGGGCTGACGCGACAGCTGTGCAACAGGTGCACAGAATTGTTTTCCTTTTTAAAATAATTGTGAATAGCCTCCCTGCCTTCCCCCACTCAGTGGGTGGTCCTGGCTCTTAAATGAAACAAGGCAGTGAGGAAGTGGTCCTGTCACCCAACTCTGCTCATCAGAAATGAACAACTTCAAGAACTAATTCAGCAAAAACAATTGCGATTTTCTAGCATTACTGAGTTGAAACACGTGAACTACTGCTTGGCAAAAGTAAATCAACAAATGCTCAAAACTTAAAAAGAATTTGTGTGATGTACCATGGAGAGCATTAATCAAGGAAAGCTCACAAACTTAGCAGCAACAGAATGAAACATGTTGCTACCTAAAAATGTTAAATTATATATTAATATAAAGAGCAAATATAACAATAGTTTACTCTCTATTTTTTGTTATGAAAGGAGGAATTTTTAAATCAATTTATAAAACACTAAATAATAAATTATCACATACAATTTCAAAATTAGTTAATGTATCTAATAATCAGATACCTCCTTTCACATGGTCCCTTCTTTGCTTAGTTAACAAAATTTTGGGGGATGACTGCTGCTCACCCGGCTTGGTCCAACCCCTGGAACTGGAAGTGCCTGGTAGTACCATTGGCAGCTCCAGCTCTGAACAGGTAGTCAGGAGGAAAGTTCTGAAACACAAACAAAAAACAAAGAGTATGAAACATTTACTACAGGAAGAGAAGTTAGAATATTGAGTATAGAAAACAATTAATATGGTAACAGTTGAGAGTAATATAAAATTTAAATCAATTAGTTTCCTTACTAATAGCAAGTTACATAGCAAATATGATTTGGAAAATGGAGTTTCTGGCTAAAATGTGATTTTGAGCCTCTACTACTGTGATTAGGCAAAAATTTCCTGTGACTGTAAAAATTAAATCTCATATTACACAGAGGGATTTCATAAGATTGATAGCATAAATGGAAATTTAAATTCAAAGTCTAAGTTCTGTTGATATAAAGATGTAAAGTATGAAAAAAGTAAAAAAACAACAACCCACAGCATATAGAAATAAATACTTGATAGGAAAAGAGCCAAAATGGTTTATATTTAGGTATCTAGTGAGTCTCACAACCTGGGCCTTAATTCCACTGAAATATTTGGAAGCCACTCTCACTGAACTGGCCAATTCCCCGTGTAGAGGTTGAATAGAACCATCTCGGCTCTAACTGAGTGCAAAGATTTCCAAAACAGGAAACAATCTGCCTGGCACATTCTAGCACCTGACACAGCAATTTCCTTTTCTGAATGCACGTATTTGTATTAAACTGGGAAACATTTCTGGACCTGGTTTACTAGCTAGAAAACCATGCTCTCGGATAATGTTTTCACTATTTGCTAGTATTAAATGACAGCAAACATGTGCTAGAAAGAACTCTATTTCAACTTGATCCATTTTTTTTCACCATCAACATTTGTGAGTAATCAAGAAAACTGTGTATGGTACAATCTATCTTGAATCTTACCACAAAGAATAAACAGTCACAGGAATTATGTAGGTTTTTTATTAAATATACACCAATATTATGAGCTGAAATTGTGTATTAGGATAGATAATTCCAAATGTCCAAATCACCAAGCATGAACTATTATTTGTAGGTTAAATTCTTTTTATGCCAACACTGAAGAAAAGCACAATAGAGTGAAGGGTTTTGTAAAACAACTGTGTTCACCATGGTGAAGATTTAAGGTAATAAATAATGATGGTTAACTAGTACAATCTGTGTTTTATTTCTCTGTTCATCTGCTCTGTTTTTAAAATACATACCTAACAATCACTGAACTTATGCTGGGAAGAAAATATGTTTAATTATTAAAGAGCCCAAGTTCAAAATGCCAAGAAAATGGAATGTAAACCCACATAGATGTAGTATCTCCATAATCAGTCTATGTGATAGGGTTAAATTTTGCTTTAGTTCAAAATTTACATGAGAGTATTTTACATGCGCGCACACACACACACGTTAAGTAATAGTTATACATAGGGTATGTCCAGAAAGCATCCACACATGTAATATGAAAAATAGAGCCATTTATTGAGGATGATACAAGAAACATTGTACATAGGACAATGAAGCCTCAGTACCCTTCAAAGTAGGCACCTTGGGACCTCACACAGTTCTCCCAGTCACCATCAGCTGCCCTATTGTATTTTCCCGAATCTCATCAATGGCCTGAAATATCTTCTCTTTCAAAGGTGATATTAGTCTGGGGAAAAGCCAGAAGTCACAGGGAACCAAATCTGGGCTGTAAGGAAGCCAAGTCACCTGGGTGATTTTTTGCCAAAAATCTCTGCATAAGACATGCCACATGAGCAGGCACGTTGTCATGATAAAGCTGCCAATCGCCAGGTGCCCATAGCTGCAGCCTTCTGAATCATGTGAATAGTTTCCACAGGGGAATGTTCAAGCTTAATGCAAAATTTGATACAGATTCGTAGCTCTACTCACTCAGTCATTTTGAATGGGATGGCCGCATGGTACACATGCTTACTCAGTGAAGCATGTCTACCGCCCCCACTGACTAGTACAGTGATGTCGTCATTGTTCACTCACGCACATTCCAATCCACTCTCGTTGACTACCAGGTTACATTGATGTTTCTCAAATTGTTCTCATTATGTTAACAATGGCTGGACTTTTTCTGGACAGACCTCATATAGTATGTTATATATATTACACTTGACAGTTTTGAGAATTTTCCTTTATTTCAATTTCTTCTCACTCTGATAATAAAATTCAACTGTTCTAACATTAAATTCATAATTTCAACCCTGGCTTGGTGTGGCTCAGTGGATTGAGTGCTGGCCTTCGAACCAAAGAATTGTTGGTTCGATTCCCTGTCAGGGCACATGACTGGGTTATAGGCCAGGTCCCCAGATGGGGGCACACAAGAGGCAACCACACACTGATGTTTCTCTCCCTCTCTTCCCCTCTCACAAAAAATAAAGAAATAAAATGTTTTTTAAAAATTATAATTTCAGAGATTGGTTTATAAAGGGTAATTCATTTGGGTTGTGGCACAAAATTCTTATCAAAGTACAAAAACATTCATTTAAAAAAAGTATATATTTTATCTTCCTTTTAACCTGCCTGTGAAAACAAAAAAATAAATCATTGTGTACTAAAGAATGTGGAGACATTTTCATTTATGTGCCAAGGAGCAATATGTGGAAATTTGAGCCAGATTATGTATAATGCCAATGATCTGGAAAAATATACAAAATTAAGTAATCTAATAAAAGTAAATTAAATTAGATGAAAACTTGCTAGGTTTTTCTAAGCCGGAAACCCACACCATAAATATTCAATGATTAAGCAATATAGACAAAAAGCTATTGTCACAAGAAAGCTAGGAATAAGTGCAATTGTTAATTAGGTCACTTGCCCTTCTGTTTTGTTTTTTTTTAAGAGTTTTATTTATTTATTTAGAGGGAAAGGGAGGGAGAAAGAGAGGGAGAGAAACATCAATGTGTGGTTGCCTCTCACATGGCCCCCACTGGGGACCTGGCCCACAACCCAGGCATGTGCCCTGACTGGGAATCAAACCGGTAACGCTCTGGTTCACAGCCTGTGCTCAATTCACTGAGCTACACCAGCCAGCGTCTTGCCCTTCTTAAGTAGTGGGCCAGCCTTCCCTTTTCTACAGTTAAAGTCAATGGGGAATTGTCTGTGAGTGAGTTTGCACTGAAGGAAGGTGCTTCTGTCTCTAGGCAGATTCTCACTACACTATTGTTGAAGTCCCACAGAAAAGGAAATCAGTCACTCAATGGAAATCTTCTTTCAGTATCACAAAGAGCTGGTAATCTAGCTTGTTGGCTTCCACATCCCGATTTTCTAGTGGTTTGTTCTATGGTAAAACAGTTAACCCTCAGTTCAGGAGTCTAAAATAAAGGCAGCTTTACAGCAGGAATAGTAACAAATTTAATTACTCTTCATAAGGATCTCTGAACTCCCTGGCTTTGGGGCTCAGGGAGATATACATAATTAAGGGGCTGGTCTTCCAGAGGGAAAGCACTAGGCTAGAAAGTCTTATTATAATGAAGAACTGTGATAACTAAGGGTTACATTCCTTAGTTAAAAAAGGGAGATAAATTAGCCTAGAAAGTACCACTGAGAAAATATGACCACCTAGTAATCAACATTAGTTTGGGTCAGTGGAAATGTGAGAATCTGTAAGTACCTGATGACTTGGAAGGCAGGAAGAGTGACTTGTTGTTTGAAGGGTAATACTATGATTAGTACCATTTATTCAGAAACTACTATGTTTTAGGCTCTGGAGGCAGTTTACCAATATAATTTTATCTAATCATTATAAGACCCTTGAAAAATAGGAATTATGTTCTTAATATATGAGCAAACTGTGGCACTGCAAGATTCCTTAATTTGTCCAAGGTGACACAGCTAGTAAGTGACAGGGTCAGCATTTAACCCCGAGAGTATTGTGACTCCAAATGGTATAGTTGTCACTCAGCTTTGCAGGGGGACAAGGTTGTCTGGGTCTTGATACTATTCCAAGGGGAGCCATTTCTTGATAATGGCTTTGTACAAAGAAGGTAATTCCCTGGAAACTTCAGCCAATGAGATTTTGTCTCTTGGGTTAAGTGGTCAGATGCTGTTCACAAGTGAAGAGCTCTGGAGGACTCCAAGAGAAACAGTCATTTTGGAGGCTGTGCTCCCTAAAGCAGTAAGGGCATGTGACCTTCACAGATTCAATGCCCTGGTAATCACATACAAAATGTTGGGCTCCACGTGAACAATCTTAAGCTATAATATAGTCACTCATTTAATGGTTAAGACTCCACAAACTGTTTAAGAAAAATGAAATTATAATTTCAAATTATATTTTCATTATTGGTATAGTTATTGGCAAAGGACAAGTTGGGTAGTTTGCTGTACAATGAAACAGTTTTCCATGACCTTTAAAGACATTTGCTAGTGTAAATATGTAGTTTTTTTAATGTTTTAAAAATACATTTATTTTTTAGAGAGGGGGAGGGAGAAAGACGGAGAGGAACATCGATGTGTAAGAGAAACATAGATTGGTGGAGAAACATAGATTGGTTGCCTCTTGCATACTCCCAACTGGCTATCTAGCCTGCAACCCAGGTATGTGCCCTAGCTGGGAACTGAGGTAGCAACCTTTCAGTTCTTAGGCCAGTGCTCAGTTCACCAAGCCACACCAGCCATGGCAGTCAGTGTACATATTTTATACCAAGTCTTAGCTTTAAAATGTGTCTAAGCTAAATTCCTAAAATGAGTAACTGACATTTCATTCAGTGGCACGAACTTCATTTAGTTTTAGTATTTTTAAAGACTTAAATGTAATAAGTCTTACCACATGATAATTTCTTCAAAAAAAATCTAAATGTTTTATGAACATACTTAAAAAACTGAATAGACACTACTATATCAAAACCATAAACATAAAGTTGAATAGTTTTCTGGTATGAGAAAAGTTGCCTGGAATATACATCCTTAATTATACTACAGAAGAGTGGTCTTAAAGAAAATTACTTATGTTTACCTTAAATAATTAGGAATTGCTGTCAGGTAATGAAAAGAATGGGACACCTGGATTTTACTTCCAACTGTTCCACCTACTAGATCTTGGATACATTTCAAAACCAAGAAGTTTGGATTTGGTGATCTCAATGTTTTGAGCAGCTCAGAGACTCAGTATGTCTGTTTCCTAAGAGCAAGATGAGTAGCTTACAAAATATTTTCTCAAGCAATGGTAGAATCATTACCATTTGAGTCATTGAAATGTTCACTGGACAAGCTGCTCGTGGAGTTACTATGTGAGATCCCTCCACCGCTCAGTGTGTACAAAATGATGTAATGTTTTCATAAGCTCCACCTTAGTCTAGTGGAATCACTTTATCAGTTGAGCTCTGAGCTGACAGCCGAGAGGAGTACTGAAAGTGGATTGTGTATGAGATTCAAAGTCATTTGGTATGCTGCACGAGGAATTCAGAAAAATCAACGTTCCCGTGTATTGAGAATGAAAACTATCACTATCTATGCCCACTTACGGCCCTTTCTATGGCAGGGTCCGTGCTGTGTAAACCCTGCGGGTTGTGCAGATAAAGGTTACTTAGCAAGGAATTCACGATCAATGAGAGGGACCCTGGTGATCTTATGATTCTTATCATCGTGCCATTTACATAGTGAGTTTCCTTAAGGAGACCTTCTTGAAACTTCTTTCAAGTAATGCGGAAAGATGGGCATTTAGCCGTGGCTGAAGAATTATCAAAGTTGTGTATGCGGGTGGGGGATATTGCTTACTACAAAGCCAACTGGAACAGTCCCTTAATATAAAAAATAGGGTGAAATAAAGTAAATAAACTTCACGTTTCTTTGGCGTTGCCCACTCTCCCTTCCTGTGTTGCTTTTAAAACCAAAAAACAAATGCAAGGAAAAGCGGATTATACACATGCAAGTATATTCTTGCTTAGCTTTTGCTCTCACTTTTAAGTTATAATCCAATTTCTCTCTCCTTTAAAGAGTTCAGCATTTAATTTTCAGTTTAGAACTATCAATCAGGCAATCAGCCTTTGTAATTCATAGACCAAATATACCATTTATTCCCTACACACTTCCAAGAAATTAGGAAAAATAAAGAACATTTATCCTGTACACTTCTCTGTGTAAATGATAAACAGAGTTCAGTTCCACAAACATTCACCAAATATTATGATAGGTACTGGAGGTATAAAGCTTAAAATATAATTACTGCTCTCATGGAGCTTATAGTTTAGTAGAAATGCAATCATGGTAGTAGGAAAAATGATAATGCACAACATTCTTCATGAGTTTCCTTTGGTGCCAAGCAGCACTAAATGTTTTAGGTGAATTATTTCATTTAATCAAACCTACAAGCTTCTGGAATAGGGATCATTATTATCCCCATTTTACAGCTGAGGAAATTGAACTTCTGGAGAGGTTCATTACAAGGTCACACTTGTAATGAATGACAAAGCTGGGTTCATACTCTGGTTTATCAACTCTAGAACCCCATCCTTTTCATCAGTACCCTGAAGTCCTCTAGGAGAACATCTAACAAGGAAAGAGAAGGACCCTGCAGTAATCTGTGGCTCTACAGATATCCTGTTAATTACACAGAAGAGGCAGTGAAAGAAGGTAGGTGTGGTTTATGAGTTCTAGAACTTCAGAACCTTCCAGGCCTACTAGAATCAGAACAAGCTTTGACCAAAAAAATGATACATTCTTTCTCTTCATTTCATTCTCTCATTCAGGTATTTACAGGGCTCTGGTTGGGGACGCTGGGAATTCATGGGGTGCAAGGAAGCACGTGCCTCTGTCCTCATAGAGCTTAAATCTAACAATGCATACATAATCCAGAAACTCCAGATGTTAAGCAACGGGTAAAAGCAAAATAAAACAAAGACAAACTGACAAAATCCTGCAATATCTAGGCAGAATTATCCAGGCATACTAATTCTTGTTGCTATCTTTATGTTTTTAATTGGAGTCTTTGAGGTATTTGGAGAATAGATACAGAGAATATGATTGCATAGTGAAATAAAGAGGTGGATTTAAAATAAAAAATAAAGAAACAAATCCTACTTTAAAAAAGAGGCAGATTGAGGTACATCTCAATACATTTTATCAGTTTTGACAGCATTAAAAATACAAAAGTAAGAAAGATTAGAATTTAGTCAAAGGGTGTTTTTTAAAATTTCTAGAGATTAAAATAAGAAAATATTCCTATTTACTACAAGATTTTCAAGGCACATCAAGACTACCTAAAAGAATCTATTGTATGGGAAGAGAGTGACAATGAAAATTTTTATTTTTTTTTTGAGATGACATACTAACAGACTTGATAATTTATAGAAGAATATTGAGAATCAAGGAGCAAAAACAAAGATAGAAAAGAAGAACTGTGGAACCAATTATTTGTGTTATTGCTCCCAGCAAAGTAGATAGTGCTTTCATTTTTATGATAACTCCAAGTTAATGACTGTTTGTAAAGACTAGAGAAGAAAATTCAACTTTAAGTACAGCGGTGCACGTTCATTCAAGCACTGCTCAATATTGGTCTGAACATGATTTTCTTTTGATTGTTTTGTTACATTCACAGGCAAACCTGACAGATGAACTGTTGTTTATTATACACAGACAACCTCTGGGATATATAAAAAGAATCTGTATTCTTTTTAAAACAGTGAGTAATGAGGTATGGTTATAAGGCTGATTTTTCTTAAACTACCCTATCAGAATATAAACATTTCAATACACATTTTTCTTTTTCACACAATCACTGATATCATCAAGTTCAATTACTTGATCTATTGAGACCACTGCTACAACTAATTTTAGAAATACTGATCTGAGAACAGTCTTCCAATTATAAATTGCGTTTTAAGGAACATGTATGAAGGACCCACGGACATGAACGACAGGGAGGGGATTGACTGTGGAAGTGGGGGGCGTGGGGCAGGGGACAGTAATGGGGAAAGAATTGGGACAACTGTAATCAAACAACAATAAAATCAAAAAGTGAAATAAAATAAAAGTTTACTGTTTGTCAAACTTTGCCCTTTGAAGGTAGGTTTAATTTTGGGAGTAAAACAAATATTTGAACCAAGTCTTATAAACAAGGTTGTTTGTAATCCAAAATGAGTTCTATCTCTCAGGTAATAAGATTAATTCTGATACATGGTTAATGGAAAGTGGAGAAGTGGTGACAGGAGACACGTGTCACAAAGATGATTTGCTTGGTTAACAGTACCAAATGGTTGATCAGCCAGATGACCAGCCGAGGGAAGCAGAGATCTGAGTAGCTCGTTCATGGCGAACTCAGCAGGACGAAGAGTAGGACCCACAGCTGAGCTTTTACTTGAAGACGTACTCACTCAGGTGAGGCACTCACTGCTTGTCTCGTCTGGACTAAACAAAATGACAAATTTCATAGAAAGACAAAAAGCAAAGAAAAGAATGGGGGATTTGGTGGTTAGAGGGAAGGTTCTGTGTATGTTTAGATTAAATAAGTAATGTCAGTAAAGCTTTCTGTCAAAAATCAAAATAGACAATTTACTCAATTATATCGAACAGTGAAGAGAAATGAAGAATGGCACTATTTTTCTTCCACTTTACATTGTTGTTATTAACTTAAGTTTCACAGGACAAATAATTAAAAGGTTTACAGTCATCATTCAAATCTTCTCCACAGTCTTCCGTTTTGAAAACTGGCATTCCTGTTCAAACTATTATTTACAGTGTCCTTTGACAAGAAGGATTTTACAGAAACATAATACATTTGTTATTCATCAATTTGAGATACATTGGGGCTGATAGATAATACCTTACATTGGTATAGCACTTTCAGTTTTTGAAATACTTTCCTGTTTCTGTGTCATAGAAACAGGAAAGGTGTATCAGTTAAGATTCTCCAGAGAATCAGACTAATAGGAGACAGATGATAGATAGGTAGGTAGGAAGATAGATGATAGATAGATAGATAGATAGATAGATAGATAGATAGATAGATAGAATTTTAGAAATTGGCTTACACAATTATGGGGATTGGCAAATCTGAAACTTGTAGAGCAGGCCAGAAGGAGCAGGCTGGACATTCAGGCAAGATTTTTGTCTTGAGGTAGAATTCTTTCTTTTCAGGGAAACCTTGGTTTTTAATATCAAGGCCTTCGATTGCTTGGATGAGGCCTACACACAATATAATCGAGGCTACACAATATAATCAAGGCTAATAGTCTTAAAGTCAAGTGATTGTAAATGTTCATTACATCTACAAAGTACCTGAGGTGTTTTGTTCTCATTTGTGAGAAAACCAAGGCTCAGAAAAGTTAAGGAACCCAAGTAGATCACTGGGAATTGACAGACGCCAGATTGCAGGTCCGGTTCTGTGTCCTAGGTCAGGTTCTCCCCAACTCCACTCTAACACCTCTCTCCTGAATATTTTCTGCAGGGCTCACAGCTCTTAGCATTTAACAGGAAAATTATTTCCTCAACCACGACTTCTATTTTAAATGTTTTATGATTATTTAACTAGCATAAATGCTTTGTTCTTGATGGAAAACATCATCTTCTTAGCTCATGTCATTTAATCTTCCATTTATTCACTTTTCCTGAGGCATGTAGTTTCAAAGATGCCTACAGAGCCTGGGAATATTTGTTGCATGGGGAAATGCCTTGGTGCAATGACAGCCTCCAAGTATACTACCAGGGCGGCTCTCTCAGGGGTCTGAAAAGACCCCTGTTTCTCATGGAACAGAAAGACTCACAGACAAAACTAAGATGTTCAAGTCAAAGTTAACTAAATCATTTTAAAACTATTTGAAACCAGAGCAAAGAGATGGATTAGGTTAACACACTTAGAGAAGGTTTTAAATAGGAATACTACACTACCATATTTTCTATTAATTCCTTCTGTTTTTGGAATGTCTTAAAGATTATTTATTTGAAGTTTCATGTATATTATGACTTTATTGATGTTTTACATGCTACTTCTGTACTCATTAGCATATCCTAGCTATTCTTAGCAATTCCTTATACAGTCCCTTAAGCTCCTATCCTGTGAGCTTCTTCAACTACATATTTTAAAATGTTTACTTACTGTCTATGATTTAGACCTTTAATAAATTTCACTATTTTCTTGCATTTTATAGCATAACTCAATATTCTTAAACAATTTTCACATTACAATATTAGAAAAAATAATCACAACTTTCGTATACCTTTTAAAGATCAATCTTTATAAAAGTTGCTATAAGAGTAGAGCTTTAATGTTCTCACCATGACAACACTATCAAAACCGTAACTATGTGAGGTGAAGGCTGTGTAACTAATCTTGTGAATATGATGACATGGTCTCTGAGTTTGAGTAGCTCAAGCAGGGGGAAAAGAGAAATTCCCCCTTATAATTACAATAAGTAGTTATTACCAGAATAAAAACATCACAAAATAATAGAAGAAGAAATGTTCTCTAGGAGAATAGCAAAAACCTTGTAAGAGGAGCCATTAAGGTTTGATTTGATGAACACAAGTTTGCAAGATGGTTAGCTGAGGAGAAATGCAAACAAACCGGGCAGAAAAGGTGTGGAGAAATAGAAGAACATGGCATGGGACAAACTTGGCATGGCTGGGGTGCAGATTTTCTTTGGATGGGAATATGAATGGAATCGTAAGGTAACTTGTGTCCATAATATAAAAGGCCTCATTGGACTTTGTTGTGAGGTTTGGACTTTATTTTTAGACAGTGAGGAATTATAAAAGAAGTTCAAACATGAGTGTGACATAATCAGATTTGTCCTCCCAGATACCATCCAATGTGGGTTAGGCCGCTCAGGTTCTGATCTTGTTTCCCGCCGTGAGTAACCTTTGTTTCCTGCCAGCCTGGACAGCTCCGTCCAACAAGCATCCTTGACGTACTGATACCTTGTTGTAATGCCCAGTCAATGCTCCTCTCTTCCAAACACACACAGAAAAGAGCACTTTGTATTTGTTGATTGTATTATGGGCTGAAGTTTCCCCTTGTGTTTTCCTGCATATCTGAAGTATCGTTTTACATACCCCACATTCTATCCTTTCCATAAAGTCCTCGAGCTAAAAAAAAAATTGTAAAGCATCAGCTTAGATCCAGTTCAGCTTCCGTGTTCTATTCTATACTTATTTTCATAACAATTTTTAAATTTTAGTATTATTTAGTTCTTAATTGTATATTCTTATACACAGTGCCTTTATAGTTTCATTTATGTCTTATTACTATTAACTTGTTATAACTATATGCCTTTAGTATATTTATTTACTTTTCAGTGCGAAACTCTGAGAAGTAATCACTAACTTTCTAGGCAGCTCAAAATGTCATTATTAATTATCAAAATTCAAACTATATATATTTGTAAGTCATTTTAGGAGTTTAGATATATGATCAAGAATATAGAACAGTGATTGACTTTAATTATTCTTGCCACAGTTGTTGCAGATGTGGCCTGGAATAGAGAACGAAACAGAGTGTCAGAGTTCTGGTAGCAGGTGAAGTTGATTAAACTCCAAACTGAAGGCATGGCTGTTCATTTCTGAAAAGGCTCTCTATTTAATCTCCTGGCTGAACACATTAAAAGTCTTCTTTTGCTGTCAATGACATGCATTCAGGTGTCACTCAGAGTTGGGCAACACCCCTTTTAACTGGTGCCTGGGAACCTTTGGGGCTTCTGGACTGAACAAAAGGGTTCTCTCCAAAGGCAAAGGCTCGGATGTCTGTTGTTACCTCTGATCCCCTCAGGAAGCAACTACTGTTCTGCCAATAATTTTTTAAAAATGAAAACCTTTCAACCTTGTTACTAAAATGGCAAGAGTTACATAGAATTTGTTATGCTTAAAACTTCATTTTGCAATGACTACATTTACCAGTGCGATGTGCCAAATCAATTTTGATTTTAAACTTTGAACAAAGAAAAGAATTATTTAGACTTGTAAAATTTGAATATAAATTTACTCAATATTTATTCAATGGGTTTAAGGACATGCCAGGATTCTAGGCAATATATATAAATAACTTTTTAAAAAGTTGTGTGCAGTAGTTTTTATAATTGAATCAAGAAAAAGAATAGCCAATGATGTTAGACTTTTCAAAATTTGAAGTGTAGAAAAAACACTTAGAGAAAAATTTTTAAAAAGGACTTATCAAACTTTATAAGGAAAAAGATTGATAAATTCAGCTACAAAATCATCTTAAACTCCTGTACAACGAAATTCATAAGGAAATTAATAAGAAAATAAAAAAATATTTACAACATAACTAGCTGAGAAAAAATAGTTCTTAATATACAAAAAAGACTTAAAATTCAATAAAAGAACAAATAATCCACTAAAAATGGACAAAGTTTATGAAGAAACACTATACAGAAAGAATGGTGTCAAATAGTACACAATGCTTCCTTTGCATCTTATTGTAATGATAGCTGTGGGACTTTGGTATAAAGATAAGTCACTAAACCAGGACCTTTAGTTCAACTGGAAAATTCAGCTGACAATACAGTACCTACCCACAGGGCAACTGTGAGGCTTAAATGATGCATGTTAAGCACTGAGAAGAGTTCTTGGCACATTACAAGAAGTATACAAGAGCACCAAGTCTTTGCTGGCACTGAGATTCTATCAGAATGTCGTCATTACTATTAACAACCTGAAGGATAAACAATGCTATTGATTTTGTACTCTCGTAATTATTAGTAAAATATAAAATTGAGCATTTTCCTCTTTGCTTTCTTTTTTCTTTATTTTATTTTATTTTTGGGGTATTATCTCTTCTCAATGATCAGTTTAAATCCTTTGCTCATTTTGTGAAATTCGTTTTGTGTTTTCATACTGAACGTTAGGAGCTTCATGTGCATGTTCTGACTGACAATCCTTTGTAGTAAATATAGAAGAATTTTTCTTTAATTGTTATTCATCTGTTTATGTTCAATCTTTCTTTTTTGTTGCAGTTTAAAATGTTTATGTACTTAAGTCTATCAAGCTTTTCCTTCATGGTTTTTGATTTATGTAATATATTTTACATTTCCTTCTAATATTTACATAGTTTTTGTTCTTATATGTAGGTATTTAGCATCCAAGAAATGTTTTGGTGTGTATGAAGTAATGGAGGGTTTTACCATTTGTTTGTTTGTTTGTTTCCCCAAATGGGTGGGCATCTCCACATGAATAATTTGGAATTTGATTATTGTCCAGTCTTGCGCACTTGTACGCTCATTGCCCCAAATTTACCTTCTTCCCCAGATAATGTCTTTTTTTTAAGGGGGAGTTGGGGAACAGAATAGATAATCTGATCAACTCTTTCTGGCTTTAGGTTTTGGCCTGCATATGGAACTTGACCATGGGGAGTGATGGAGAAAGACATGTGCATCATACTGAGCACCATTGAAAAGCAGCTTGAGATGGGAGGGTGGCAGTTCAGCTGCTAAGCATGTCACGAAGGTCACTTTCTTAGCATGGCTGCCAAAACAAAATGCCATAGACTAGAAGAAGGTTTAAACAACCTTCATTTCTCATAGTTTTGGTAGTTGGTTAAGTTCAAGACAAAGGTGCCAACCAATTCAGGCGCCTGGTGAGAACTTTCTTCCTTGCTTGCAGATGGCTACCTTCTTGCTGTGTGTGCTCACCTGACCTCTTCCTTGTGCACGCTGGGAGAAAGAGAAGCTTTCTGGTGTCTCTCCTTATAAGAGCATTAATCTCATCATGCAGGGCCCACCACTATGACCTCACCTAATTATCTTCCAAAGGCCCCATCTCTGTATATTATCACATTGGGTGCTAGGGCTTCAACATATGAATTTTGGGGAGACAAACATTCAGTCTATAACAGCCACTATTACAGGGCAGTAGGTTACCCATTGATCATGCTTTCTGTCCCAGACAACATTTAAGATTGAGTTTCAAAGGCAAGAGTGAAAGTCCTGTTGACACTTGTGCAGACTGGAGATGCTGTCATCACCTGCCACTCTGAAATTAGCCCATAGGAAAGCAGAAGCTGTGACACTTCAGTGTGCTCACAGCAGTTGGTCCAGTGTAGGCCATACCATCCCATTGGGTTTGGCCATACCACCTGGCTCCACTTTCCAGCAGAAATGGAATGCAGTGCCCATGGCTGGGACAGAGAGGAGCATTGTAGCCACTGTCATTCAGTTACCAACTGGATCCCCCCTCAAAGTCTATTTCCTCCAGCATGTGCTC
This sequence comes from Tonatia bakeri, assembly GCA_004024845.1. Classification (NCBI taxonomy): domain Eukaryota; kingdom Metazoa; phylum Chordata; class Mammalia; order Chiroptera; family Phyllostomidae; genus Tonatia; species Tonatia bakeri. The sequence goes on from PVIA01001629.1 coordinate 224,722, forward strand.
CATATACCACATTCTGGGGACAGCAATAGGGCCCTCATACATATGATCTGGGTACTGCCACCCTGGCCTTGGCTTTCACCTTGGGCTTGGAGTCCCACATGGGAGGTGGGAGGGGCAACCTATAAAGGCATGGCATTTTTAAAGCACTTCACCCATCAGTAAAAACAAAACAAAACAAAATATTTTAGTACTTAGATTAATTAAGAAATTAAAATAATTAGAAAATGTTATTATTAGTGTATGATGTTGCCAAAGAAAAGCATCAGATATGCATTAATGAAGGGCATAAGAAGGTGTGAGAAGCAAAAAAAATAATAATGCATTATATTTCACATTAGTACTCTTTTCTGTGCAAACGCATAAAATTTTATTTACATTTAGCATTTGCTTCTAGGTCTAAACTCTTAGTCTAGAATATGATAGATATTTGGTGTAATGAAACACCCCGTCTCCCCTTTGCATTTTATCCTGAGCTCTTCTTCCCCCAACTTAAAAGCAGCAGTAGCACAATAAAACCCACAGGCCCACTGTACGCCCTGCATGGGCAGTGAAAGGTGCTGCAACTTAAATGATTAAGCTGTATTCCATAAGGAGCAGCTAGTGTTTCTTTGACTAAAGTTCATGTTAGTTAACACTTGGACTTGAAGAAATTACTATTCATTCATCTTTTATTCAGTTAATATTTATTGAGCATCTACTTTGTGTCATTGTACCATGGTAGACATAGAGCACAAAGCAGTGAATGAGAAAAATGATTCACGCCTTGTTGAAGGTTATAATCAGGTGAGTGAAGGTTTCAGCTAAACAGGAAAGAAAAAACAATATATTAAGACATGAATTTGATAAAGAACAAGGATCATGTGTATGATCTAATTTGAAATAAGTTTGAACAGGAGGCTTAAACTGTTATGAGGTTAGAGGAATTCTGAAAAGGACATGGAAATCTTCAGATATGGAGATGGCAAATAGAGTACCTCAGAAACATAAATATCAAACTATTATTTGATTTTAATTTGGAAGCCAAACTATTCTGTGGAATCCTTAACAGGTTAAAAAAAGTATAGAAAACATGTCTTTGAAAGTTTTTTTCTTAGAAAATGCACATGACACTATTAATATTTTAATTTCACACATTCAATAGTTATTTAAACAAATCTCAGATAAATGTTTCCAAAATCTTTTTAATTGTATTTTCCCATTACCATTTAGTCCTTTTATATCCCACCTGCCCTCACAGTCGCACACTGGTGTCCATGAGTCCTTTATCCTTTTTGCTCAGTCCTTCCACCTCCTCCACCCCTACTCCCTTAGCTGTCATCCTGCTCTCCATCTATGAGTCTGTCTCCATTTTGCTTGTTAGTTTGGTTTGTTCATTAGATTCCACATGTAAGTGAAATCATACGGTGTTTGTCTTTCTCTGACTGGCTTATTTCACTTAGCATAATGTTCTCCACATCCATCCACATTGTCACAAAGGGTAAAAGTTTCTTCTATTTTTACAGCCGAGTAATATTGCATTGTGTAAATGTCACATAGTTGTTTTATCCACTCATATACCGATGGACACTTGGGCTGCTTCCCTATCTTGGCAATTGTAAGTAATGCTGCAATGAATATAGGGTGCTTATGTCCTTTCAAATTAGAGTTTTGGGATCCTTCGGATATGTTCCCAGAAGTAAGATTGCTGAGTCAAAATACAGAAATCTTAATTATCTAAAAAGACCTTGCAGATAATTTGACAGCTGTTCTGGTGCTCAGACGCTGATGTGTGAGATGAACTGAAGAGAGGATAGGCTGGAGTCAGGGGTAGTATTTGGGAAGAAAATGTAATAGTTTTGGCAATTTCTTTTTTTTTAAGATTGTATTTATTTATTTTTAGAAAGGGGAAAGGAGGGAGAAAGAGAGGAAGAGAAACAGTGTGTGGTTGCCTCGCATGCGCTTCCACTACTTGGGACCTAGACTGGGAATCGAACCGGCAACACTTTGTTTGGTTCGAAAGCCAGCACTCAGTCCACTGAGCCACACCAGCCAGGGAAGATTTGACAATTTCTTGAGGTTTGAGTTAATAGTTTTGACTTATGCTTTACAAATATGTAATTTTTCTCTTTATATTTTAATATTAAATAATCAAAATATGTAAGCACTTCAAAAATTTATAAGTTGTATGTACTTTTGTTAACTCCAACTAATTTTTAATAGACTGCTTCTAATAGGTAATACCCATAGTTTATAATGTATGAGATATTAGTAACAGTGACTTGTGGTGCCAGTCAGTAAAAAGTCACTGAGGAAAAACCAGAATTACCCTTCTCCCTTTCTTCCCTCCCTCCTTCTTTTAAATGCTTTTCCTAATGACATATAACCCACAGAATAAAATAAATATCCATGAAGCCATTCTGATGTAAATAAATAATGGAAGAAATAAATAAATCAGGGAGAAAGGACAGCTATTGCTTAAGTAGAATTCCAGTGAATAAATATAGAAGGAACGATGGAAATAGAAAATCAATACGAGGTGACAATCCCAGTAATAATTATTGTAGGCAAAAAACCACGGACAGATCCTAAAATTAGTGGATAAAAGTATAAGAAAGAAGATGATCATACTGTCAATGCATCTTCCCATAAGATATTTATTCATTACAAAGACAAAATAATAATTTTGGAGAAACCTAGCAAACAGCACCTCAATCACATGCAAAAACAAACAAACAAATAATAAATAAAAGAGGAGGGGATAGTAAATGGTGAATTATCTCAATTAAGATAACTAATAAAATAATTTTTAGCAATTTGGTTGTATAACATTCCCCCCTCTAAAACAAACAAACAAAACACACACACACACTCACACACACACGCGCGCACGCACAGAAAGAATGAGGTTCTAATGAATGACTCTCCAAAACTGCTTATCAAGTTCAGTCCTGCACAGTTAGGAAAAAAACACTCCTGTTACAAACTTGGCTCAAGCCTCTGGCTCAAGACCGGCATGACTTAATAGCTGTAATTTGCATTTGAATGCAATTAACTGGGCCAGTACTTGGGGTAATAAAGCTGTGAACAATACACATATGCTACAACCTCAACGGGCAAGAAGGTCTTTATTCTTGGAATTTCCCTTAGGTTTGCAACTCAGGTCTAAGACCTTATGTGCAATTTTTTATTTCATACTCTGATTTTAAGTATGAATGATGAAATTTAGCTTTTATTTAATTGTTTATTCTTAATAAAGAGGAGTTATAGCTACTTGCCATTTTTCCCTTAGAAGAATTTCATTGTTTCTGTAAAGGCAACTTATATTATTTTAAAATTTCCAAGCAATATAAAAAGTTACAAAGAAGGAAAAGTGAAAATTTCTCAAACCCTAAATTTCCACCCAGAAATAACTCTTACCTATGTTCAAAATAACCATGAATGAGAGCACGTGAAGAAAATGTATATATAGTTAAAAGGTTTTTTTCTAGCAATGTTCTGTCATTAAAAAAATCTGCAAGAGTTAACAAACTGCTTCTATCATAAGGCAAACTACTACTATAAGTATTTAAGCTTGCCTGCCTTCTGTTATTTTTCAGTAATAGTCTTCATACACAAGCACTTGCAGTGTAGGCTGAGATTTTCTAAAAAGCAAAAACAAAATGTTTGGTGAAATTGACAGTGAGGAACAAAGAGGACTCTTTGAGAACGGGGAGTCAGGACACATAGATTTCAACGTAGCTGTGCCACTGACTGCGGTGTAAATATGGGTGTGCACCAAGGGGATCAGCTGATGGTGGCGGCGGTCGGTTCCCCTCTCAGGAACTCTGATCCCTTATCTGTAAGGAAACAGAATTTAGGAGCCTTGCTCACATGTGCTGGTTTACAGACTCTCAGGTGCTCTGTTTTCCTTCCTGCTGGAAGGCCACCTTTTGCAGACACTTTGGTCCAGAAACAGTCTCTCTGAGAGCTATCACCAGTGGGCCGCAGATCACCTACAATGAAAATTTGCTTTGTGCCGAACTCTAAGCATAGCAGGCCCTTCTGGCAATCACTGATTTTGTCAACAAATAAGTATTGACTGCACTCCTGTGTTTTCCCAAGTTCTGCTGTTCAGGAATTTATAATCTAGTTGAGGAGTTAAAAAGTGGTAATTACAACAATAACAAAGACATGAATGGAATGCAACAGAGATTTGGCAGAAGAAAAAAATGATACATCTGAAATTAGGAAAAGTTTCAAGAAAGAGGTAATTTTTGAGTTGGGCATAAAATAGAGAAATGATTGTAACAGAGGTTGTTGGAAAGGCTTCTGTTTCTTCATACATAAAAGGATGGTAGTAACTGTATCCATCTTCTGGAGTCATTGAGAGAACAAATGGATTGAAATAATGCATGTTAATTAGCATATTGCACTGGCATGGTGGAAGAACCCTAAACATACTTTCCATTGTTATTAATGAAGGAAAGTGTATAAAACACACACAAAAAATCACTGAAGGAAAATTGATATTTCTGATGGAGGTATTAAAGGTTAGTTTCCTAATGATTTTTCTTCAAAAAGGTTTCTGAGAAGATGTTTGTCTGGGCATGCTCCTCCAGAGCCACTTGTTTGCATGTGGAGTTATAATCAGAACTTTTTCTTTTAATCTTTCTGCTAGCAGCAAAAAGGAAGAGTTAAATAACTTTTAATGACTGATTAGAATGTGGAGAGCAGTAAAACACAGGGTAGATGGCCTAGAGGGAAAAACTGGGGAGGTCGCTTCTTTTTTGGCTGCCTGTATAGGGTGTGCTTGAATGGATCTTTTTTTTTTTTTTTCAAATGTACCTTAGACAGGTGCAGCTATGGCATAAGTAACTGGGTTGTTTTTTTTTAAACTTTGTATTTACAAAGATGTTTATAATAACATCAGCTCATTTTATTGTGCACTTATGTGAGTTAGTGCTATGATTAACCTTTGATAAACAAAGTTCTTTCAAACTCAAAACAACTGTATAAGGTAGAAAATACTTTACTTACATGTAAGAACTGAGATTTAGGTCTCGTAACTTGCCCAAAATCACATAGTCATTCAGCTAATATTTAATGATGCATACTGTGTGTCAGACACTGCTGTGGAATCTACAAATACATTATTAAAAAAATATAAAAGATCCCTGCAATCTTGGAACTGACATTCAAGTGAAGAAAGGCAAACAATAAACAAAACACAAGAGAATATCACCTAGTGACAGGGCCATGAAGAATTAAAATAGTGACGGGATAGCAAGTAACTGGGGCTATAGTGGGTGTGTTGTCAGCAGTTACCCAGTGCTCTGTGCTTAGAGGGCCTTGCCCTTGGTTTGATACTCTGCTACCATTGTCTTGAAATTCTCAACATTTTTATCTCTAGCTTTGTGTTCTGTAAGGCAGGTCTGATAGAACGCTGGAGCTGAGGGTAAGCAGAGGACACATTTGCGATACGCACGTCCTCTGTTCTCGGTCACCCTATTCTCATAGAGCTTTCTCGATGTCCTCTGAGAATAGAATTCAAGGTTGACCCACAATGTGTAAGAGTTAAGTGAGATTCAAAACAGTACAGGTCCCGGGTAAATGTGTCATGTCTACAACTGACCAGGCAGGGATGCTGACAACTTGAGAAGCTGTGTTTCCCTCAAACCAGGCGTTTTAAGAAACACAGTGACCAAAGAAGTCTATCTTATTCTTCCTTACTCATTAATTACTTCTCTATAGCTGCCAACTACTGATTGAAAACAATGACGCAAACAGGAAAACAAAGACAGGGAATGGTAGTTCCTCTTCCTTTCAGCTCTTTCTGATGCATCGGTGAGCAAAAGGTAGAAAGTGTTAGTAGAATCTAGGTGTATCAACAAGTGAAATAAAAACAACTGAGTTACTTTTGTACAATGTTTCTACGGTTCAGTTAAAAATGAAATTCCCATGTGTTTATGAACTATATAATAGGAATTATATAATTTTGATAATTGCACATATAAATTAAATGCTCTTCTATATATCTTAAAACTGACATTGCACAATATAAAGATGAATGGTAAAATCATGCTAATAATTAAAATTTTATTTTTTCTTTATGGGAAATGACATTAAATAGTAAATTAAGAAAACACTGTGACAAGTTGAGCAAGAGAGCTCAGAGGAAAAAAATAAAAGCTTTATAGGTCACTATCCTTAACAGCATTTAAATGCTGCTTTTCTAACAAGCCAGTGCATTTTCAATTTTTCACTGGGCCATGCAAATCATGTGGGGTTGCTAATTTAGATTGAATAGGAGAGGTCTCTCCAAGGAGACAGCATTTAAGCTGATACCTAACACATCAAAAGGAGCTAACCAGGTAGAGGAATAGCTAGTTCAAATGTCCTGAGACAGAAAATAACTTTGTGTTTAAGGAATAGAAGGAGGGCAGTTTCACCAAAAAGAGTGATTCAAATTTAGAGTGGCAAAAGATAAGATTAGAACTTGGAGAGGCCAGAATGTGAAGGGCCTTAAAGTATAGAAGAGTTTATTCTATTTCTGTTAGGTAGCGTTTAGGAGGTTTCAGACAGGAGAACAACATAAATGAATTATGTTTTAAAGGATCACCCTTACTGCAGCGTACAGGCAAGAGTGGACTCAGGGCGATCATCCTGAATGGTCTGTTCCTGAAGAATTCCTCACCCTTCCAGATGGAATTCATCATACTCTTGTCATCGATTCTAATACTGCAATCATAGATTTTCAAATTTTTCTCCCTGAACTAGACCGTAAGTACCTTGTAGAAACTGACAGTCTTAATCCTCTTCATACCTACTGTCCAGCACTGTCTGCATAATAGCACTCATTTAATACATATCTGTTGCAAGAATAATTGGAAGAGGATTTAACCCGCTTTTGTGGTAAGAGCTCTTTTCTTGGAGTTTCCTTCAACTTAAGATAATTATTAGAGGAGCGCTGGCTAGTGTGGCTCAGTTGGTTGGGCATTCTCCCTCAAAGCAAAAGGTCACCAGTTTGATTCCCAGTCAGGGCATGTGCCTTGGTTGTGGGGTTTCAGTGCATAAGAAAGGCAACCGATCCATGTTTCTCTCTCACATCAATGTTTCTCTCCCTCTCTTTCTCCCTCCCTTTCCCTGTCTCTCAAATCCCCTCTCCCTCTATCTCTAAAAAGCAATGAGAAAAAAATGTCCTTGGGTGAGGATAAAAAAAGATAATTAGATGAGTCATAAGGAAAGAGATTATAGCAGCTACAAAAGAATCTTAAGTAAATACAAAATAGATTATTAATTTACAAATTTTGAAATTTGGAAGGAAATTACTGACTCCATCATCAATGAGAATTTGAATTTTTACACTACCTCTTCCTGACCCCTTGTGCAACCTGTACTCAAAGATACAGCTATACCAGTGCTAGCACTTTGGTCAAAAGTTTCAGCCTGATGCTTGGGACTGAGGTTGGTCCAAGACATATTTTGACTGTTTTGCACGGTATATAAGTGTAGTGCTGAATTCGTGGTTAATGTTTAAAAAACTGATTTTTCACGAAAGGTCTGTTTCTTCTCTGATTCTTGAGAAGTAGCAAACATACAAGCAAACAAAAAGCTTGGCAGCAGAGGGCCTGCATTCCAACAGTCCAGAGCTGGGGATGGCCCCTGCCTTTGGAAGGGCCTGCATTCCCTGTTCTGCAACTGTCCTTGCCCTGCCCACTCCACTCACTCAAGTTACTGCCTGGCTTCTGGTGGCATTTGTGCTTAACAGCTCCCACTGACACATTTATGTACTAATGCTACTTTAAACGAAACTTTAAAAAAATAAAAGGTCCTAATTATACACACCTCTTTAGTTTTCTTGCTAAATGTGCTTGGCTTTACCTGCCTCTGTTGTAGCTTTTATCATTCTAAGAAGCAAAGTGGCCAGTCCAGATGGGGGGGACTGTGAGGACAGAAGGAACCAGCGCTCAGATTCGCTGATAGACAAATACTGAGAGGAGGGATGCTCTCCAGAAACACAGCCAGAGGAGAGCTTTGCTACCGATAATGTTCTACGGAAGGATACTCACCATCACTGGTCTCTACTTCCCAGCTGTGTATATGGTAAGACTCAGAGGTATCAAGGTCAAGAGACAGAGTAAGGTTAAACCCACCTATAATTAAACATCCCATAGGCATTCCCTAAGATCATTAAACATTTCCTGTTTGTCCCAAAGTGTGCTGCCTCCTTCTACCCTTGCTGCTGTATCTCTGCTGGGTAGGATATTAGGCATGGGATTTGATTGTAGGCACTTGGGGCCGTGCCTTTATTTAATCTATTCTACTGTTTCATGTGTCCTTACATGTTTATTCAGAGGAACTGTATGGGCATTCCACAAAAGATACTCTGTGGTAAAGCCAATAAAGGCTGTTTCCACAGCGCTATCTCAAGGCATGTGGAAGCACAATAGCCACAAGCAGAAACCACAATGGGTCAATGTTGATGGAATCCTGGGGTTTGAGAGGAGGTTTTGAAGGCCAGAAGGCAAAGAAAGTCAGTTTGGAAGGATTTACTATACAGCAGGTCTCGGTGGATATTCAGTTCTGGGAACACTTGGCAGTACCAGGGTACAGTTCATTTACCAGTGCACAAATGATTTAACAGAAACGCATTCAAGAGTCTCAAGAGTAAATCATTCCCATATCCCAGGCCGGCTGGTCAAGGGGCGATGGGCTGCAGAACAGAGACAGCGTCCAAAGCCGGGAGCCAGTTTAGCCGGAGTGGCTGATTCTCGGGAGGGCTGGTGTTCACCCGGGGGGCCGGGGAAGGGGGTCAAAGTCCAGGCCGGAGAGAGGACAATAAAGCTACGAGTGGAAACAAAGCCAAATCCGAGCGGCAGCTGGCCGATTCCTGGAGCTGCGTTGGTGCACGCGCTTTGATTTTAGAAGAGACACAGGCGACCGGCGAGCGTCCGCCGCGGCGCTGTCCCCGGAGAGCCTGGGAGGGCGCGCAGGCCCGCGGCCCTCCCCCGAGCGCCTCCCCGCCCGGCAGCGCCAGGCGGCGCCCCACCGCGGGCAGGGCGGGCCGCCGGCCCTGGGAGGGCGAGGGGGCCGGGCCCGCGGCCGCGGCTGACGCAGTGCGGGGCCCGCAGCCCCGAGCGCCCAGGAGGACGTGGAGTCTCGGCCGGCCGCGGGCGGGCGGCGTCCTGGGCGGAGGGGGCAGGGCACACGGACACCGCCGCCAGGAGGCCGCGGGCCGCCTGCGGGCTCCTCCGCCGCGGCGCTGGCCAGTCCAGCGCGCCCGGTCCCCGCCCCAGATCCCGGAGGGGGCGGGGGTGTGAGGGGAAAAAGGGGCGGCGCCCGCCGGCGGGAGTCACCTCCTCCCCAGCGCCTGCCTCGGCGCCGCCTCCACCTTTCCATTCAGTCGCCTAACATGGCTGGAGCGCCGCGGAGGTGAGCCGGCCGCCCCCTGCCGCTCTAGCCTCCTGCGCCCCAGCGCCGCGGCTCCGGCGGCGCCTCAGCTCTGCCGTGCGGAGGCCCAGGGGCTCGGCTGTCGCCCGCCACCAGCATGTGGGGCGCCCCGGACGAGAGCTCGGTGCGGGTGGCTGTCAGGTGAGGACGGACGCGGCGGGCGGGCGGCGGGCGCGGCGGGGACCCGTTCTGGCCCGCGTCGCCGGCCGCCTGGGCGCGGAGACCGGAGGGGCGGTCCGGCGGGCGGCGGCGGCTGTGGAAACCGAGGCAGCGGTGCCCGCCGGACTGGCGCGCGCGGCGGGGCGCGGGCGGGGAGACCCCGGCCGTCCTCCGGCTGTCGGCGTTTGCAGGTGGCCCGCGGCTGCGCGGCGCCGGGTCCCCCTGGTGCCCCGACTCCTCCGGTCCCGCACCGGCGGCACGGTGGTCTCAGCTCGGGCTGCCTTGCGCGACTGCCCGTCCGTGTTTGCCTGGAGGAGCACCCCAGCTGCTGGACTGGGGTGATCTTTTTAGGTAGAGAGTGTCATACGTGTACAAGCAACCCCGGCCTTTCGAGGCAGGAGACAAAAGCATCAGCCTGACAGCGCTCCCACCCGCAGGTTCTAGGTACAGGTCTGTGCCAGTGCGAGCCTCCTTAAGCATCACTGCCGAGAGGACAATGGCACCGGCATGTGGGTGGAGGAGACACATCTGGCCTCAAAGGCGTTGGAATGGGAATTATATTGAAGATAAAATCACTGGCGATGGGTCCGTGGAAGGAAGGAAACCCTTCAGCAAGAGGAAGGGTTAAAATGCGTGCAGGGTGGATAGAATATAAAATTACACGTGCCTGGGGGGTGAATTTGGAAATACTGCATACCTCAGAATTGCATTTTGGTCAATGGCAGATACATGAGTATTGAATGTAGTTTAAATCGCTTTGATACATGTCAAGAAGCAAAGCGCTGACAGTTGCTCATGGAAAATTGCAACATCATCCCTGAAATATTAATGAAGCATTCATGGTGGAATAAGTGCGTTGCTTTCACAGCTCGGATAAGCTACTACTGTGAATTCACTTCTCCTTATGTATACTTTAGGATTATAAAAATAATCTTTATCAAGCATTTTCAAAAATCCTCTACTTTTGTCTTTCTGGGAAGTTATTTTGCAAATCCTATGATGTCAGCATTTCTGTTATTTTAGTGACAAATCTTGGTTAGGCATAGAAATGTCAGTTTTAGATATATTTTGTATTTTTATCACTTTAAAGAATAAAAGTAATTTTAAAGATTTTTTGCATGCCCTGTACAGAACAGGAAATAACCACCTTTGGAAGTGACAGTTTTATGACTGTTTAGAATCACCTGTTATAAAGCTTTTGAAGTTTTAATTTGGCCTTGGTTATTCTGGGGCTACTTATCTAATTGTTAGATTCGTTTGTTTCTCCTGTTTATTGCTACTGTGTCTCTTTTGGTCTTTTAATGCTTATAAATGATGGCGGACGAAGGGAAAGGAAGTAGGAAGTCCAGTAAGGAGCAGCTTTGTTCGTTAGCTGATCTGGTCAAGGCATGTGATGAAGGAACATAAAATGGTAATGGACACAGAAAATTTGTCTGTGAGAGAAATCATTTTTAGAGATTTAAGATTTTTACCTGGCCCTGGCTGGTGTGGCTCAGTGGATTAAGCAACGGCCTAGGAACCAAAGGGTATCAGGTTCGATTCCCAGTCAGGGCACATCCCTGGGTTGCAGGCCAGGTTCCCCAGTGCGGGGCACACAAAAGGCAACCACACATTGATGTTTCTCTCCCTCCCTTCCTCTCTGTCTAAAAATAAATAAATAATGTGTTTAAAAATAAGATTTTTAAGCCCTGGCTGGCATAGCTCAGTGGATTGAGCACGGGCTGCAAACCAAAGCATCGCAGGTTTGATTCCCAGTCAGGGCACAAGCCTGGGTTGCAGGCCACAACCCCCAGCAACTGCACATTGATGTTTCTCTCTCTCTCTCTTTCTCCCTCCCTTCCCTCTCTAAAAATAAATAAAATCTAAAAAAAAATAAAATTTTTATCTGTAAATACTCTCACAGGGGTGTCCAACCCACAGCTCCATGGGCTGCATGCAGCACAAAACGGCTATGAATGCAATGTGGCCCAATACAAAATTGTAAATTTACTTAAAACCTATTTTTTTGTGCTCATCATTTTTCATCAGTGTTTGTGTGTTTAATGTGTGGCCCAGAGCCGCCAAAAGGTTGGACACCCCTGGAACATCACGGGGCAGTTTATGGGCCGTGCTGTTAAATCTGAAGCGGCTTTGCAGTAGAGGAGAGCAGAGCCGTGGGTCTCCCTAAAGGGGGGTTGACAGGTAAGTAACGCATGTTGGTTTTGATATGCATGTGAGCACTATTGAAGTGAACGGTGTGGGTATGACTGTTGGGTAAAGGCTTTATAAAAATTTAACAATTTAGTAAGCCACATTGTGAAGATCTATGTTTTTCTTCATGAAATACATTGAGTAGATCCACTTTTTAAACTTATTTTACATAGGATGAAAATAGCTTGTATAGCACTTTGGTATTTATCCAGTGCTTGGACATATATTTTTATTTACAACAAATATTTGTTAAGCATTTATCCTTATCTCCATTATCCAGGTTTCTGAGTTAAAAAATAGCAATGATTGTTGGGTACATACCATGTGCCAGGATCAGTGCTGCGTGTTAAGATGTTTTATGGCCTGTGAAATCTCCTTTATTCCTCATAGCAATCTTTGACTTAGATCTGGCCCCGTTATTATTATGGCCATTTTACAGATGAGACACAGAAAGGTTCAGTAACCTGCTCAAAGTTAAACTGATAGCAAGTGGCAGAACGAGAGTTCCACTCCAAACTGCTTGCCTCTAACCCCGATTGTTAACCATTAAGCCTACAGAGGTGAGAGGCGAAACATGCTTTGCAAAGCTTTACTTCGCTGTGAGAGGTCAGTTGCCTCTTTCTGGTTCGGTACTAGTTCAGCTACAAATGAATGGCTTTGACAGATGATTCATATCTAGATTTTGCCAGAAAAGACAGAGCTCAGAAAGAGAGGACCTGAACTTAATGCTAAAGTATTTCCTCAGTCTTTAACCTTCCCAGTGCCCTCTGATCCTACCCTCCGGTTGGCGATAACTTCGTCAGCAGGGTAAATAAATCAACAAATAGACAAATCAGCAGGGCATTTGACCTGTTTTTCTTCTTCAATGTATAATGTAATAACAGGCAATAAATAGAGAGTTGACTCTACTTATGTAAATGAGCAAAAATGTCCTAGAGGTTCTTGTGTTTTATTAGATGGAGAGAGTTACTATTATGTCGAAGCTGATGACTCTATTTGAGGTTTTCTCAAAATAAGTGCATGGGTCACATAAAGCTGTAGGGAAAAGAAGTTAAACAGAAACTTTCTCATTTAGGGAGGACATTTTTAATTCAATATTTGAAAACGCCTTTTGGCAGAGTATTTATCTGAGGTGTAGTGGACATGGATTCGGGTGACAGCTGCACTACCTGACCCCTCTGGAATGATGATCAATGCTACTGAATTTTAAAGGACTATAAAAATTGGCCTTTGATTCAGTTTTTGGAAAAATTTTATGTATGCTTGGGACAACTTGGTATGTGGATCTACTTTTTAGCAGTCAAGTTTATGAAATCTAAATACTGATAAAGTATTTCCGATAAATAGTGTCCTTATTGACATGTGTGTTAAGTGTAATATATGCATTGAATTTCAGACTTATGAAAAAATGAATGTAAACATATCAATGATCTTTGTATTGATTACATATTAAAGTAATATTTTAATATGTTGACTTAAATAAAATATTGATAAAATTAATTTAATATATCTAATTTTCCTTTTAAAAAATGTGGTTACCAGAAATTAAAAAAACAAGATTTTATGTACTTATTTTCAAAGAGAGGGGAAGGGAGGGAGAAGGTGAGGGAGAGAAACATTGATGTGAAAGAGGGAGCGTCTTGTCTGCACCAGCTGGGGATGGAACCCACAACCCAGGTGCGTGCCCTGACTGGGAATGGAACTGGTAGCCTTTTGTTTTGTGATCTGGGCACTACCAGAAATTTTAAAATTAAATATAATGTTGCTCACATTGTATTTCTATTGGATAGTGCTGCTCTATAATTTAAAATATGTGAAGAAAAACATAAAATAAAAGCCATTCTATTACAGACTAACTTCACCCTCAGATCCAGAAAATACAAAAACATTATGTGTGTGTTTTTAAGAGTGGTTATACACACATGCACCCCATATATATATATATAATATTTGATTTAGTAGCAACATTTTTTCCCCTCCAAGTGCATAGGTGTAGAAAGTTGCTAATTATGGGCTCCATATGGTAGCTGATTCTAAATCTGATTCTGAGACATTATGAGACTGTTTTCTTTCCTTTCCCTGTCGTAATGCTGGAATAATATTTGAGATTTTCTTTTCCTTTACAGGAACTTTAGCTTACAAAATGTAACAAAGAACTGAATGAAAATGGAGATACAGGAATAACATTGGTTTTCATGTTATTGTCTATGTCAGTGATTTTCAAGTGCTGTGTGCCATAGCAGGCACACGGGGCGCCACAAGAATGTTTCAAGTGTGCAGTGTCGGACTACTTAGTCGGGGGCACTGACCTCTTTTCCCTTAGATTGTCAAATAAAAAAATGGCAACAGCCCACACAATAATAGCCATCCGGTGTGAATGAATCAAAATTACATCAATATTTTTATCATATTGGCAAAAAATATATTTTTGGGTGTACCACAGCTTTTTAGTAATTAGTTTATGTGTACCATGAGAGAAAAAGGTTAAAAATTGCTGGTCTCTGTGGTTGTGAACTAAAATTTCTGCTTGGCTTTCAGCAGAGAATGGTACGTATTTTCGACAGTGAGTTTAGATTACTATGTAATGTCTGCTTTGCTGTATTTTCAACTTACTGAAGCACTTCTAAGAGGTAGCATTGCTCAGCAGCCTTGAGAGCTGATTGGACAATCAAAAGCTCTGTTATAGGACTGCCACTGGCACTGATTTGCACTGTGACCGCCTGAACTTTTTTCTTTCCTCACGCCGAGGTGGCAATATGATGTTATTAAGGGTTTTAAGAACTTTCCATATTCAGTCCATTAAATATGTGATGATTTTGTTGTTGTTAGTCAAATTGTTGGCACAAACGATACCACCACATTGACGTGAAGAAACTATTTTGCCATTCTCAACTTGACTTTTCCAACAATGTGTTTACCCTGGGCGCTCTTGTGACTGAAGAGGAAACATTTAGGCTTTTGTGGTCTTTCTGTTTCATTCTGGTTATAATACTTTTTATATTTTACTTAATCTACATAAAGACCCTGAAGAGGAAACATTTAGGCTTTTGTGGTCTTTCTGTTTCATTCTGGTTGTAATACTTTTTATATTTTACTTAATCTACATAAAGACCCTATGAGGTAAGCTGCACAGATATTATCCCTATTACACAGATGAAAAGATCACTCTCAAAGACAGTAGTGACCTGTTCAAGATTTCTCAGCCATTAAATACGTAAAGTGAAACTCAATTTCAGGTTTTTGATACCTGTTTTTGCGTTCTTAAACATATTTTCCAATATTTCCAAAACATTTTACAAACTAATTTCAATGTAGTAAGGATCTTTCAAGCTGAAACATGAATATACACGTGTGGTAAATTATTTGAAGCAATGTAATGTTTAGAAAATATCTAGGGAGAAAAGCCAAAGTCTTAGAAATATGCACTTTATAGCAATAGATTGTTATCTGGTATTTGGTCATTTGTTTATTCCTTCCTTTATGCAACAAATGTCAAGTGCCTACTATGTGTTGGGTGCTCTCCCACAGCTGTGGATGCACAACACATGACAGGCATGATCCCTGCTTCCGTGAAGCTTGGACCTAGCAACAGGAGGCCCTTCCAGTGCCCAGACTGTGTAGGGACTAGTGCAAAATATAGGCAGCGGCAAAAACTAGACATGAGAGACATTTGTTACAGTGTAGTTTTTATTTCTCTCTAGTTTTAACGGCATTTTTTAGTTTATACATTCCTCATGAACAGTGATTTAGAAATGAAAAGTGCACTCTGCTTCCAAACATACATCATATACAAATTGAACTCCAGAGCCTATGCATTAGAATGATTTAATTTATATCATGTCCTCCGAGGTATAACATTCATGACCTACTTGTATGTCTTTATATTTGGACCAGAGGAGTAAAAACTAGCAGATGATGCGAGTCGAAAGCCAATGAAATTATTTTATTTACAAAATATGATACATTTTCTTCAGGTTTGTTACGTTTATGAAGTGTGATGGACCTGTTTGTTTGAAACTCCATGGAAGTTCAGGTTTCATGTCTAATTATCACTGCCCCTTGAGCTCTTAGCATCTTACCTGCTAATTGGTTAATATTTTGATGCATAATTATGGGATAGTGAATGATGCACTAGAAATTCCAGTTTAGTGAAGCCATGAAAGCAGAAATTATCTTGGCAGTTAATGCCAAAATCTGCCCAATCTTCCAGTTCACATCAGTTTCCATAATCTGCCCAATCTTTAATTCATATCAATTTCTCCTCAAAGAAGGGAACTTGGAATTTTCATTATTATGGATGTTTTTCCCCCAAACAAGTTACAACTCACCTGTGTGACTCTGACTTATAAATGGTTGTCTTCTGTCAACATTAGACATTATTTTTATCTGAGTTTTAGATCAGGAAGAAAAACACATCCATGAAAATGCATGCCAAATAATAGAAAGTATATGTATACAGTGTATTGTGGAATAATTTTATTCAAAATACAACAACTATGTTTGCTATTTTCAATGCTTCTTTCTGGGAAGCGGATTTGTGAATTCTGTTTTTCAACAAGGTTTCCCAGTGGATTAACTATTTAATCTTCTCAGAGTGTTAAAATAGTTTTCTTGCGGCTCAGGCTTTATTTGAAGCAAATGACAGCCAGGCCAAAGGGCACTTTTCATGACACCTCACAATTATTATGAGGTCTTTCTGAATATTTAAGAATTATGTTTGAGGTTCTCTTGTCTTTTGTTTTTTGAAATTATTAGACATTTTATATATTGAATA
Organism: Tonatia bakeri; assembly: GCA_004024845.1. Classification (NCBI taxonomy): domain Eukaryota; kingdom Metazoa; phylum Chordata; class Mammalia; order Chiroptera; family Phyllostomidae; genus Tonatia; species Tonatia bakeri. The sequence goes on from PVIA01001629.1 coordinate 241,253, forward strand.
TATTTTTTAGTGCTTCTATAATTGGCTTTAAAACTTGAAAGGGACCTTGAAGGGACTAGCTGGTTGAGAGGCCCCCACCGCCTACCCCCCACGTTTTAAAAGGACTGAGGCAATTTAGGCCCAGGCAAGTTGCGGAAACTGCTTGAGGAGCTACAACTAGCATCTCAAGTCTTCTTTGTGCTGTGGGTTTTCAAGGACTTCATGTTTTGCTGGCACACGTCCCAGAAATAGAATAAATTTTAAAAACTGCAGTTTTAATCCCTTAAGCACTCCTTATAAAAGTTTAATTTGACATTTAGATGAGTTCTCCCATTCTCAGTGCCCATTATTTTGGCTTTATGATTGCCTCAATTCTAGAAACGACAACAGTGATTGTAGCGAGAGAAGGACCCTGGAGTGGATATCCAGCTTTATACTCCTGGTATATTCAGAGGTGAAGAAATGCCAACATTGGATTATAATATAATATAGACAGCTTTCAACATTTACATGTATCACATTAATGCTTTGACAGCAACTAGAAAAGAACAATGTGCATGTAGTCTAAATGTGAACTAATGTTAAACATGTAAATAACAGGATTGGTAAATGCTAGGCCTGAAACATGTGGCCTCTCCTCCTTCCTTCATCTTGGTTCTTACGATTTGTTGTAGATTACTACAAATCCTATAGTCTCGAGGCTTATACCACATTTCAGTAATAATGGCAGCCTCTTTACAAAGGAGGTGGCTGGAGGGTGGGGTCGGGGTAGAGGTCTAGGGTGAGGTGCGTTGTATTTTGGAATATGGAATTGGAGATGGATGTAGAAATCCGAGTGGTTTAAAATGACCCCTTTTGAATATTACTTTACTGGATAGGTAGTTCTAAATTTTTAAATAAAGGAAATAAAGAATACAATACAATTTGACCATACGCAGGACACACCATCTAAAAAAGTATTCCAAATCCCACCTCTACACAAAGTCTGTCTAGACTGCTTCCGTGCAGTAAAATGTCTGCCTTTCGATGCCAGCCACCTTCTTCATATGATTCTTCTCTCCCTTCCTCTAAAATCCCAATTGGAGAGATATAAACAATGTGGCAACTTTCACTGTTTGGCTTGAAATGTTCCCAAACCCAAAACTCGGAAACTCGGAGAACATTTACTTTTTTATTTTTTAGAAGGTGCCAACAGTATTGACAGCATTATTACAATAGCATATTTGAAGGACATTGGAGTTACTGAATTGAAACAAGCTGATACAAATCTAGGTTGGAATGAAGGTCATTCAGGATTTAACAGCAGGGCCAATTAATCTGAGTAACTCTCTTCCTTCTGCTTCTTCAATAAGAGCAAGAAACTGAGAGAATTATTCAGACTTGGTTGTGGAGAGGCGGGCAGCAGGGGCCCACCCAGGGTCTAAAACAAGTTCAGTTCATTTTATTCCCTACTCTTTGGACCTCTTAGTGTGTAGTAACATTTTAGTTTTTGGAATTATTCTCAACTTTGGGAAGTTGTTTCTGTCACTTATGCATGACAATATCAGTTCTCTGAATATGATGAATTATATTTTTTCAGAGTAGATAATCCACACTCCTTGACACAGCTACCCAGTCAGTTTGGAGTTCTAAATAAGAGACTTTTCTTTCAGCAAGCAGGAACAAGGAACCTTGGAGAGGGTCAAGCTGTAGTTAATTATTATGATGTGGTATGTTGATCACATGGTGTACTAATGAGGCACAGGGCATTTCTACCCTCAATTGTATTTCTTCGAAATTTATTTACTTTTTAGGATCAAAATTAATTTATTTATTACCTAATTTTCGAATGTCCACTGTACACTAGAATCAAAGAAATTAGAGGCCTTAAAGCAGTTGCAGGTGAGTGCCAAATGAACTTTTGATGGTTTGAAAACTGTTTTGGTCTGGGCTCTTAACAAGGATAAACTTGGCTTTGAGTAGGTAGTTACCCACTTACAGGAATGGACTTGGGAAAGGATTAAAATAAATAACCATGTGAAAGCACTTGGAAAATGGCTTTTATACAAACAAAGGCAATAACATTATTAGAGATGAGTTTGATATAACCAACAATGGGTGCGTTGGTTATATTCCACACTCCAGCAATTGGATTAGTCATTCCGTAATATGTAAACTGTAACCTGAGTTTGCAAAGTGCTTATAGGTGCCTGTATTTATTTATTTTTTTTTGCTTTTTTGAGCTCCTCTTACTTGAACCACTATGAATGAAACAAAAATTTGTATAAATACTGCGAAAACCCTTACCTTACCTAGTCTCTTAGTTACTTTTTTGTTTTCAATATGTAAATCACATACCATCTTGTTCTATCTTACCAAATTCCTTTTATAGTTTAGTAAAATCCACTATTTTTATTCTTCTCTTTCCACAAAGATGTTCACTTGGTATTGTTTTTGGTGTTTTGTAAAGGTACTACCGTATACTTTGTGAGATTAGCAATAGTAGTAAGTCATATCTCATGCTAGTTACTTAACCTCTTATCATATAAGAGCGTTGTTGGGTTGGTTAATAAAAACGTGAACTTCCTTTTTGGATTGGCTTGCACCAGGTTTTTGAAAGCGTTGCTAATGCTTTCCTGGCTTTCTCTTATCAAGCGTGGCCACAACACACCCTACCAGGCTGCAGAGTAAAGAGAGCTGCAAGGAGTGAACATTTCCCTGGCAGCTGGAGCTGGTGGAGCAGTGTGTCTGTAGTGCTTAGTGACAGAGCTAAGGGAGACTTAGCTGAAAGCACTTTAAAAGAAGATCGATACCTAGAATCAGGAAATAGATCTTTCAGGCCTAGTCTAGTCATCTCGAAATCAGTTCTTAATATCATTTTTTTCTATTATTGAAATAATGTAATCACATTAGTGAAAGTGTCTGGGAAAAGATGAGAAGACTAATCAATCATAATTCACCATCCTGATATAATTACTATTAGCATTTTGGGAGATTTTCATATGTATATCAACATTTTTAAAAATGGTTGTAATCCGGATACATTTTTATAGCCTGATATTTACCGTTTTAAAGTATAGTATATGAATTTTTCTATTTCTTTATATTAGAGTGTTTTGCATAACATGTTAAATATACATTACCCGCTTTACTTTAATAATTCCACTCTATATATTCAATTCATATATCAAATAGTAATTGATAAGGCTTTGTTGTCTAATAAGGAAATCAGTTTAGTTTTTCTAAGAGTTGTGGTGTATCTTATGATTCTTGGTAATGTTTTCATCACCACTGGTGAGCACAGACTCTGCCAATGACTATTTTCTGGAATTGAAGCTTCTAAATTAGAAATTTTTTTCTCTCAGCAAGCTGGAACAAGAAATCTTGGAGAGGGTCAAGCTGTACTTAATCACTATGATGTGGTATGTTGACCACTAGTTCTGGAAGGGGGAGGATAGTTCCATTTACCCAGGATATATGATTAAATGCTATGGTCCTGAGGATGCTTTTCAGGAGAAGATATATTGATATATATAATTTTATCTTTTAAGCTATATGTAAATCAAGATAAATGTATTAAGATAATACAGATATTTGCTCAACGCATTAGTCTAAACTATGGTGGTAAACCAAGCACAGGTTCATCTACACCATGTTCCTTGAAAATCAGTGCATTTCTAAGGCATTTATTGTGCTCGTGTTCACCTCACTTCAACACAGAACATCTTTGTTTGAGCTGCTTGTTGGTCACCTAGTCTGCGTCTGTTTTGCCCCAAAACGGAAGCTGTCAACTGCTGATTGATTACACACGAGATTACAGATTTCATTCCTCAGTATTTGGCCTGCCATTTAAGATTCCTTAATCCAAATGTGACCTCTGTGACATTTTCTAGTCTCCAGTTAGGCAGTATGCTATGATGCTTTTGAATTTTAGTTTGCCAAGTTGGCCTTAAATTGGTAACAGATTCTATCTGCCCTTGAGTATGTTCTTATCTCTTTTGTTACATAAGTGTAACTGGACTTCTGTTACCTTTGTAGCAGATTTGGTTCTTGTCTTTGAGTATAGGGTTTCTTTAGTTATCTTTGATTCTAAATTTTGTATTAACTTGGTATAACAAAATAATTTTTCATGGATCTTGTTTAGGTGTTCTATGACTGCAGCTCTCAGTGTAGAGTAACTCAAAGACTTGATGATTTCAGTTTTAAATTTGAGCATGTTTTGACATTAATTTTGTGGCCTCATTTTATATGTTTCAGTATTAGGATTCTACCTCATTCTTTTAAACATAGGCACACAAATAATGTGTCACTGAGTGCTGTGGGTATTGATGATTTATAAGTCTAGTGATTTTTGTGCGATGCTTAATAATAAAGCCAAGGTTATGAGTTTGACCCCTGATAGACTTGGTAGCTTTGGTGCTTTTTTAATGCAACCTTTACAGTCACAGCAAATATGCTGTTTGAAGCAGCTACTGGATATTAGTGGGGATGAATCAGTACAAATTGGTTAACACTGATGAAAAATATCTCCAACCGTTTTCCAGAATTCTCATCCCCTTTATTAGATCATTATGAATGAAGGTATTTTTATATTCAATGTCTACAGGGGGCTTAATTAGAGAAAATAGTACCTACCTCAAATGTTGTGAGAATTAAATAAGATAATGTATTATATAAACCCTTGTCATAGTACTGGCATCAACAAGTGTTTTTATAAGGAATAGCTGCTACTAGCATTTTATGATCATTATTTTTATCTGCTTGGTACCTCTGAAGTTCTCAGTGAGTCCTAAATAGTTGTAAAGTCAGTTATAAATCAGAGCACTGTTGTACTCCCCAGCCCATTGGTCTAAAATGTGTGTTGCTGCTTCGAACTTACATGCCTCTGCTTTTAGGATTGTAGCCTTTCCTGTCACCTCCTATTTATTTGTCCAGAATTGACTTTTGTCACAGTTTCCTGATGCATTCCCCCCCCCCATATCTTGAATTCAAATCTATTAGATTAAGTGAAAATATTGAAAGCTCTCTTTCTGTGGAAGAGGAAACATGTCCCTTTTTTTTACAACTGGGATTTACTTCAACTCATCTGGGCCACTGAGAACCAGAAGCTGCCATCAGATTGGATCCAAGTGTACACATCTCTGGCACTGATCAAGTCTGGGTCACTCCTGGATCTCACTTCACTTCCCTGTCACCCAGGCCTCTGAGCAGCCTAGTTGTCCAGCTTTTCCTTAACCCATATCAGCTTGGAGGCCACAGTATGTTTTGACAAAGATTTTAGCTGAGATCCAGAAGCTGTGATTTTGGTCTGGGATTGACATGAAGTGTGTGTGTGTGTGTGTGTGTGTACACACAAACACCTATACATATGCACACACAGACACACACACAAAGGAGTTGATGAATCTGGCCAATATGGTATAAAATATATTAATGTTAATAAACAAAATGAATTGATATGTATTTCTTTTTTCAATTACAGTTTACATTCAGTATTATTTTGTATTAATTTTAGGTACGATATTTGTTTCTTAATATCAATTGATGAAAAAGATTTTCAGCTCATCCTTATGATATTTTGGTTGAATAGGATATGTTAGGTTTGCCAAGAGGTTTGAAGCTGTGAGTCCGCATCTCTTAGCTCTCTGGATTGTGATATTGAAATGGAAAATTTTAGTCACAACTGAACGCTGTCTACCTCTGCATTAATATGAAAATGGTTCTTTTGGCTTCTGCTCGGCCATACAATACATGCAGTGATGGATTCGCATCTCAGTTTTGAAAAGCAGCCCGTGACTGTGTGTTGGGCTAGGCCAGGCTCCTGGTAAACTCTCTGCAATTGCTCAGTATGGGATTGGCACATCCAGTTGAGTTGGCCATTGCTTTTTCTCATGACAGCTTCACTGATCTGAGATGGGGTAGGGAAGAACACAAATGTGTGAGGGTACTAATCCTTAAAATCAAGTACCCATTCTAGGTCCTGGTAGCTAGATTTAAAAGCATGTTCTCTGTGGCAATAATGCCCTGTCTTATCCCAGTATCCATCAAGGAATTATTAAAAGCTGTTTGGTCTTTCTTTTTCTAGCTTTACAATCATTAGTTTTTCCTTCATCCCTATCTCTGCCTTATTTTTATATATCTTGGCAACATGAAGTATTGAAAAAAGTATGGACTTAGTCACATAGATTTGAGTTCACAATTTTAGGGCAGCCCCTTAAACTTTGTGTACCTTAGTTTTCTCATCTGAAAATAGAGTTAATACTCACACTCACAGACATATTTTATATATAAGCTCTAAGAGAACATCTCACTATTTCTGTGATTAATATGAAGAAACTGAAAGATTTGATTGAATTGACAGCTTTTTTGCAAAGTTAGAAAATACATCTGAATAATTTTGTCCTTTATGTAGTTCATATTATATCATTTTGCATATTTTTAAATTTAATTACCATGATTATATAAAAAATGAATCTGTGGCTTTTCCCCCTTAGACCTTACTCACAATTGGTCTTCCTTGTCTATATAATGTTAGCTGCTGAATTCTTTGATTAGGTGACCAGTTTTATTTGCATTGGGAAAACAAAGTCTGAAACTTAAATGATCCTGGCAAAAAACTTTCCTTTTTAAAACAAATCTGCTTAGAAAAACTTGATTGAACTGGCAAAATAAATACCTTTTGTGTCTTTCACAAATTGGCGTACTGTGAAACGAAGTGCTGTGGAGATGGATGAACTAGAAAATGTGTGGAAGAAAGTGAGGAACTGCTGAAGGTGACGAAGGCAGGACTGCTGCGTCTTTGACAGGCAGAGGAGTCCTACTGATAGTAGCTTTTAAAATAATGAACACAGTGGTAGAAAGAGTAATGTAACTGAGTACGAACATCTTTCAAAATCATCTCATTCTCTACCCTCATGTAAAAAAATGTTTATTTATTTGAATTGTTTTCTGTACATTCTAATTAAAACTGTGCTATTTACTTGAAAAAAATGCAATAACAGGAATTTGTGTTTCCAAAAACAGTCATCTTTGTGCCTTTGGCTATCAGATATGTTTATTTGCACACTGCAAAATTTTCCTTGTATGATTGAATCTTTTAAAAACTTCTGTGAACTTTTGTGGTGAAAGTAATGCTTTTGGACTTCGAGTACAGATCTCCTCTGTTTCACTGACTCACTTTGAGGTGGCAGTGGTGTAAAAGTAACCCTGTGGAAAAATAACATGACACCTCTCTATGACTCAAGTCCCTCTACATGTCAAGTGGATTACACTTCTGCTGAGTACATTATAGCCTTTTTGTAAAGGGCTGTAAAAGTGTAAAAAGAAAGCTGTTGCTTCAAGCTCTCTGTAAGTACAGCAGAAATTCATTAAGTAACTTTTAGGTATTTTGATATCTTAAATGGAGGAATAAAAATTAACTTGTGAGGGTAATGAGTAGCTCTTATCCCTGGCCATTCCAATCATTTTGACTCAGATAAATTCAATATATTTCAATTTCATTTAATTCCATTTACTAGTTATTGAGGCACACTAAAATCAAGGGCACTCCAAACACTTTACTAGGCACTGGGGCATGTAGGATGAATAGATACGGATTTTGCCCTTAATGAACTCAGTCGCATTGGGAGAATCTTCCAATGCTCTTACAAGAGTGGGTAGCTCTTCCATGAAACATGCCATAAATGTAATATGAACACATATGTGCAAATTATCGGAATAGTCCGCCTCTATAGCCATTGCTCTAACATTATTCCACTTTCTAAGAAAATGACTCCTTATTTTCCAAAAGAGTAATATAAACTGTTTTTTTAATAATTTAAATCTTGTGACATCTACTCTTTCGAATCTCCTAATCTTTAACATAGCCTTATTGGTTTATCTGCTTTCTGTTCTTTTCCTCTGTACTTACTCTAATTTTCATACTCATTTCATTAAAAAAAAATCCTCCATAAATTTCATTCTATTTTCATCAGATGTTACTTGCAAATATTTACTGACAGTTGTTTATTCACACATATAAAGACATGAGTATACACACACACACATACATGCGTGTGTGCACAATTAAATGTATATCCTTTTCCCACGTTGTTAATAACTAATTCCTTCAGAGTGGCCAGCTTCGATCTGAGTAGGGCAGGAAGCTTCCATGGAAAGTTCTCTAAAATATTCAATTTCTAAGAATAGTTTGAATAAAATATAAAATCCCTTTATTAATTGCGTATTTCTTGTGTATCTGCTCCATTAGTCCCAGTGTCCTGTGGGTAATAGGCTGCATTCTTTCTCAGGAGACTGATGATCTGTTCTGTCTTTCAAGACCCGAAGACCCAAGGCACTTTGAACGTGTGAGATTGGTAGAGTTATAGACTTCTAGATGTTCTTGACAGCTTCATTTGTGATTATTCAAACTTTTGTTAGATGTACTTGTCGAAGTAATCAGCTCTGGTAATAAGGAAGTGCCAAAAATGATTTCTTAAGAGGAAAATGAGATTTGACATCAAGAGACTTGTTTGAACCTGACACCTAGTTTTTAACATTGAGTGAATTGTTTAAGTTGGCTGAGCCTCAATTTCCTCATCTGTAAAAGTATTGATAATATATAAAGTATCCAGCCATGTATTATGAAAAAGAGAGACATTTATTGAATAAGATGGAAAATACAAGGAACATTGTACATAAAACAATGGCACCTCAGTCCTCTTTAAAGTAGGTACCTTGGGACCTCACACAGTTCTCCCAGTGTCTCTTCCACTGTTTAAAACACTCTGCAAAATCCTTTATTGGAGTCACCATCAGGTGCCCCCTTGAGTTTTCCTGAATTTTATCAATGTTCTGAAATCTCTTCCTTTTCAAAGGTGATTTTAGTTTTGGGAAAAGCCAAATCTGGGCTGTAGCGGGGCTGAGTCACCTGGATGATTTGATGTTTTGCCAAAAAATTCTGCATGAGACATGATGCATGAGCAGGTGCATTGCTGTGATGAAGCTGCCAATCACCAGTTGCCCATAGCTGAGGCCGTTTTCATTGTATTGCATCTGTCAACCTACGAAGAACATTGAGGTAGTACTCTTTATTAATTGTTTGGCCTGGAGGGGCATACTCATGATAGACAACACCTTACCAATAAAAAAACACAGTTGGTATGATCTTGATCTTGCTGCAAGTTTGCCGCACCTTCTTTGGGTGTGGAGAACCAGATGACTTCCATTGGGATGACTGGGCCTTCACTTCTGGATCATAGCCTTAGACCCACCATTCATCTCCAGTTATGACTTTCTTGAGGAAATCTGGTTCATTGGTAGTGGTTTGAGTCAAGTCATTAGCAACTGCAGCACGATGTTCCTTCTGCTCTGGTAGCAGAAGCTGCAGAACAAATTTTTCCACAACACATTTCATGCTAACATCCTGTGTCAAAATATTGAACAGAGTAGTTTTTGGAATCCCCAGATCAGCTTCTGATTCTTGCACTGTTAGTTGCTGATCTTTGTTGATCGCAGCCTCTACATTCAACATTCTCAGGTGTTCTGCTTGTTGCAGGCCTTCCAGAACATGGATCATTTTCAACAGATTCTCGACCATCTTTGAAGCGTTTGTGCCACACTTTCATTTGCACTGCATTCATTGAATCATCTGAAAAATGATTCTGAATCATTTTTTTCTGAATCATCAAAATTCTTCTGAATCATCTGAGTAGTTTCCATGGAATGTTCAAGCTGCAAAATTTGATGTAGATTCATTGCTCTACTTGCTCATTTTGAATGTGGTGGCCACAGAGTACTCGTGCTCGCTTAATGGCATATATTGGCCTGACTGACTAGTATAGTGAAGCCCTCATTGTTCACGCATGTGCATTCTAGTCCACTCTCCTTGGCTGCCAGGTTACTTTGATGTCACCAAACCGTTTTCATTATATTAACAGTGGCTGGACTTTTTCCAGGCCGACCTCGTATACTTCATAGAACTATTCTCTCCAAAGGGTGGTTTTCCTGATTAATTATGTCATATTCACATATGTAAGTATAATTTATAGTATATGATAGACTGTTTTGTAAATATTTGTCTTTAGTATCTTGGGTTTATGTTGTTTTTTTTCTTTCTCCTCAATGAATTTTGAATTATTTAAGAGTTTGGGTAGACTTTTATTTCTTCTTTGTGCTTCTCTGTGAAGTGTTTATATGTCAGTAAGCATGTCAGATCTGGTTCTCAACACCATAAGAGGAAATATAGTATGCTCCTGATAATTCTTACGGAAACTTCAGTCAGTCTGTCAAAAGTATGTGACTGCTATTGATGTTGCAGAAAGGGTGTTTTGAGGTTGGAGGACAGAGATGTGAGCAATGTAAGAGTGCTCACTTTCGAAGAGCTAGCATTGGATGAGGGTAGAGACCATAAATGTAAAAAAATAAAATAATTTCAAGTGTCAAAATGTACTTTGGAGAAGATAAAGTGGGCCACGAAAAGATATGAGAAGAGAATTCTAAACAAAAGTAACTGCAAAAGCTGTGAAAAATAAGCTGGCCTGCTAGTGGAATGTTTTAAAGAGCAGTATGGCCAAATATAGCAAATAAAGAAGAGGATGAAGATGATAACAGATAGGCGAGAGCCAGAGCATTTAGGGCCTTGTTGTCTAGAATGGAAAATTTGGACTTTATTATTTTTTTGGTAGAAACTATTGTTTTATTTTTTAGATGACCTAAGGGCCCTTTTATTTTTACTTTTTTCCCCCTTTGTATTGAATTCATTGGAATGACACTGGTTAACAGAATTATATAGGTTTCAGGTGCATAGTTCTACAATACATCATCTGTACACTGTACTGTGTGTTCAGCACCCCAAGTCAGGTCTCTGTCCATTGCCATTTATCCCTCCATACCCTCCTCTACCTTTCTTCCCCTGGTCCCTGGCAATAACTTCAGTGGGAAGGCTTTTAAGGAGCTTTAAGTGGAGATATGACATGATATAATTTAACTCTTAGATAAATAGTCACTGTGTAGAGGATGGACTGTGTAATAATAGTTAAAAATGGTGGTGGGAGACCAGTGAGAAATCTGTTGTGTTCCAGAAGAGAGATGGGGGTAGATTATTTTAATGGATGATAATGAGCAATGCATAATTATGCCTGACTGGAATGATCCAAGAAAAGGAAAAATTGATGGTGTGATGAAGAGAGGAGATATTTGTAGGGCGGACCTTTGAGATGAGATTAGGGATGAGTAAAGAGAGAAAGTGGAGAGAATGGCTTTAGGTAAAAATAGGGAGACTTCCATTTTAACAAGATAAAAAATTTTGGGGGGTATAGATGGATGTGGTTTGGAACTGAGAATATAAAAATGAATTAGTTCTCTTCTGACTATAGTTTTTTCAAAAACAAAAATAAGAATGTTTCTTAAGGAGATCAAACTGTGAGATAATGGTGTTGGTGTATCACCTAAGGGATTTGAAGTTGCCAAGAATGATAACAGAAGTCTTGGTGAAGGGAATAGTATAGACCGTGAATGAGATCAATGAATGAGACTGTGAGAAAGCCAGCAATAAAGGATGCTGAAGAGTGAGTGGCAAGGTATGATGACATGTGCTTCAAAGAAGACGGAATCTTTGGAAGATGAATGAAGAGAGACAAGTTGGAAGCTGCACGAGGGAGCCAGAAGAAAACCTACCTCTAGGCAATGGCTTTTATGTAATGTGAAAGAAAAAATATCTTTACTTGAGACCACTTTAGTAAAAGCCATGTCCTCAGGGGATGGGCAAGTCATATTTTAGGTTGAGGATATAGGTAAGCTCTAATCAGAATAAATGAGCTATCATGGACTCATTCTATAGCAGAAGCACATGTTCTAAACTCTAAACTACATATTAAGTCACATGATCCTTACAATAATCTTATAGTATAGGTACAGTCAGGTGCTATATAATTTTGGTCAGTGATGGACCACATGTCTAACCATAGTCCCATATATTATAATGGCTGAAAAATTCCTGTCACCTAGCTAGCAATGTCATGATGTTATAGCACAATGCATTTACTCACATATATTTTTGGTGATGCTGATGTTGCTGATATAGGTCATAAACAAACCACCTGTGCTGCCCATCATATAAATGTAAAGCACATATGACTATGTATAGCATATAATACTTGGTAATGATAATAAATCACTGTGTTGCTGGTTAATGTATTTACTATATTATACTTTGAATTGTTGCTTTAGAGTGTACCCTTTCTACTTATAAAACAAAATTTGCTATAAAACCACATGCCGTGTTATGCTGGCAGCAGCTTTGTATGTCTCACGTTTATGACATCTCTTCATTGCATAATTTTCTCTTGTGCTTGATTTAATCTCATGTTGTTTGACATAGTAGCATGCTGTACGGGCTTGTAACCTAGGAGCTATAGGCTATACCATATAGTCTCCATATGTATAGGCTAGACTATCTACACTTGTGTAAGTACCCCTAACAGTACATTGCTCAGAATGTATTACTGTTGTTAGGTGATAAAACTGTACTATTATTAGTCCCATTTTTATGGATGAGGTAATTGAGAAGTTAAACAATTTGCTTGGGGTCACACACACAGCTGTAAGTGAAAGGGCTGGATTCATTTCTGGCAAGTTTGACTCCAGCCAGTGTTCCAGGTTTAACCACTCATCTGTACTTTACTTTTGGACCATGATTTCCAGCACACAGTGGAATTGTTTAGGAAGTAAGTAAGACATAGGCAATGGGGCCAAATGAGAGGCCATATATAATGTAGTATTAAATGACTATTTTTATATTAGGTGATCTGGGAAGTTTGGGCTTCTGATATGGTGACTTTGATGAACAGGAGTTTGATGAACTGTTTCCATATTTTAGAACAAAGAGCAACTTGAAGATCTTAGATGACTGGTTTTGATGGGGGCTGGAGATGGTTTGCTAACGAGGGGAAAGTGGGTAATGAAAATTTTGAGGTGGCTGGTGACACTACCAAGAGGGGGTGGAAGGGTAATTGATTATCTAAATTCTGGTAGCAGTGGCTTGCCATGTTAGGTGTGGTCTTGTAGAAAACTCACTTGACAGTTTTGGGTGAGCATTCTATTGACAAGTTTATCTTTTTGGCTTTGAAACTCAAGCATGTTGTAGTTTTTTATCATCTGATATTATTGGAAATTGCTTTTGGCTGCAAGATTTGGAACAATATTAATGACTCTAAAAAGTAGATAGAAGTTGACTTGATGTAAGAGTAAACACTTTCATAGTTTTTCATTAGACTACTTTTGACAGCCCAGTTGTTAATGCAAAGGAAAAATTTTTAGTAGTATACTTTTTTCTGATTACAAAAGTGTTATCTGTTCACTTTAGAAAATTTATAAGAACTTCACCCCAACTAAAAAAACATTTTATTTATGCCTTGTATATTTTAATATAATTTCATTTATGTAAGTGAAATCCTATTGCATATATAGTTTTCTACTATATATTGTTTTCACTTTACATTTTTTATTTCCTGAGTGCTTCCCTAGGTCATTATATTGTCTTCTCAAATATGATTCCTAAAGACGGTGTAACTGGTTTGTTGAGTGGGCTGAATTTGGTAGTTTACATCTAGGTAAGCATTATGCTTCAATCAAAATTTGGTTTTTCCTTCCAAACTCTTGGGTATGTCTCCTTACTTTCAGGTTATTTTCAGCTGTAAGAATGGTCTCATTTTCAGGAATTAAAGTACTATCCAATCTAAACCAAAAACATTCAATTCATTGTTCTTCTCTTTCCATCCAGCTCAGTCCTGACCTCATCCATTTCTCCTTCCATGCCCATACTATGTCTTTTGGATCTTCCAAAGAGGGAGTGGGGAGACATTTAAGGAAGAAGAGCAAAATTTATTTTACTTAGTGTTATTTCTAACTCTTTACTTGGTGCTCCTTCATAGTTCTCTTGGCTTTTATTAGTTGGTTGTTAGGCCTTTGGATTCTTTGAAGAACTTCCTAGGTTTGCTACGTCTGTAATGAGAGTGGCACTCTCTGCCTGACCTCTTGAGAATGCTGTGGCTCCTTTTCCCTCCTTATACTCCTCATAATTCCTATAGTATCTTACAGTGAATGTCCCTTTGCTCCTATGGTAGTCAACTTCCCTTGGCAAAATTCCTATGAAATGGGTTATTGTCTGACCACTCTTGTCTTTGTCACTTGGACAGTGAGAAATATCACATGTATGTGACTTGTCTAACAGCAAAATTCAGCTCGCTCACTCAGTTACTGCCCTCTGAACTTTTTTTTGACTTCCTGTCTTCAGGCTTTTCCAGTCTGAACTCCAAATTTTTCCAGGTAGTCTCACTCCTCCTGAGCTGGGCCTGTCACCTATGAGATGGACATATTGAGATGGGAACACTGTGTTTATGGAAGTGAAAGGCCACAATCCCTTTCTGTTGGACTACTCCCTCACTTGGCTTCATAAGAAGAGAGATGTTTTACTTTCCTATACTTTGGAGAGGAAAAGAGAAAAAATATGCTCTATACCTATGAATTATCTTCAAAGTAGCCCCACCATGAATTCTTTAGCCTTATCTTTTATAGCCTGAAGATGAGTGATAAGCATTGATAGTGGAAGAGCCAGTTTGGCCAACTCTTGGTAAATACTCTGGGGGTGCATCTAGAAACTTTTCCTGAGACTTGTAATTGAAATTAAGAGGCAACAAGAAAAGTCACATTCCTTATCTTGTTATGAATGCTAGTATTTTATTATATGAATTATTAGTTCAAATGATCTCACAGGAAACAAGTATGGCTTCTTCACACAGGAGCTCCAGTCAAGCCCCAAGGTAGTGGCAAAAAAGAGGAACTTTCAGAAGAGAGCCAGTGCCATAACATTCTATGCCATTTCATTCCTTTCCATGTCACACCCATTCCTTTCCTTTCACTTCTTTTTTCATCAGTCTATCTACTTGACAAACACTACTCTTACTTACTCCCATACATCTAGTCATTGCACCAATTTCACATACAAAGGTAAATAATGTGCCCTTTTCTCTAAAGAGAGGAGGAATAACCACATTTTGAGAAACTGTAGTTGAGAAAATAATAAATAAAATACTAGATGTAGACTCTAAGTACAGTTTCTGGAACATTATAGTTGCTTAACAAATATAATGGGCAATTAAGCTAGTTGAACATATTCCTGGAGGCTCCAGTAATTGTGCCATGTTATTGCTAAATTCTGGGTGATTTGTGGGTACTCTAAGTCCTGTATTAATAATTATGTTACATCATCATCATGACAGGCATTTAGCAACTTGCTCTTGTTGCAAAACCAAATCTTCCTTTTTCAGGCGTTCCTTGTTTTATTGAGCTCTGCTTTATTGTGCTTTGTAAATACTCTATTTTTTACCAATTGAAGGTTTGTGTCAACCCTGCATGGAGCAAGTTATCAGCACCATATTCCTACAGCATTTGCTCACTTTGGGTTTTTATGCTATATTTTAGTAATTCTTGCAATCTTTCAAACTTTTCATTTTGTACTAATTATGATCATCTATTAGCAGTCTTCTTTGATATTATTATTGTAATTTTGGGGGAAGTATCATGGACCATATAAGGTGTACATATACGATGGTGAATTTATTTGATAAATGTGTGTTCTGACTGCTTCACTGACCAGCTGTTTTCCCATCTCTCCCTCTCTTCTTCAACCTCCCTAATCTCTGAGACACAGTAATATTGAAATTATGCCAGTTAATAACTTTATAATGGTCTGTAAGTGTTTATGTGAAAGGAAGAGTTGTGTTGTCTCTCACTTTAAATCAAAAGGTGGGAGTGGTTAAGCTTAGTGAGGAAGGCACCTTGAAAGCAGAGACAGGCTGAAAGTTCGTCCTCTTGTGGCAGCCAAGTTGTGGATGGAAAGGAAAAAGTTGTTGAAAGCCATTAAAAGTGCTACTCCAGTGAACATAAAAATGATAAGAAAGTGAAACAGCCTTGTTGCTCACATGGAGAAAGTTTTAGTGGTCTGAAGAGAAGACCTCTTAAGCCTTACTTTAAGCTAAAGCCTAATCCATAGCAAGGCCCTAACTCTTTTCAATTCTGTGAAGGCCAAGAGAGGTGAGGAAGCTGCAGAAGAAATTTTGAAGCTAACGGAGGTTGGTTCATGAGGTTTAGGGAAATAAGCCATCTCCATAACATAAAAATTCAAGGTGAAGCAGCAAGTGCTGATGTGGAAGCTTCAAAAAGTTATCCAGAAGATCTAGCTAATATATTTAATGAAGGTAACTACACTAGACAGCAGATTTTCAATGTAGATGAAATAGCCTTCTATTGAAATAAGATGTTATCTTGGATTTCTATAGCTAGAAAGGAGAAGTCAGTTCTTGACTCAAAGCTTCAAAGGACAGGCTGACTCTCTTGTTATGAGGTAATGTGACTGGTGACTTTAAATTGAAGACATTGCTTATTTCCTATGCCAAAAATTCAAGGGCCCTTAACAATTATGTTAAATTTATTCTGACTGTGCTTTATAATTGGAAGAATAAAGCCTCAGTGATAGTCCACCTGCTTGCAACATGGTTTACTGAATATTTTTAAGCCCACTGTTGATACCTATAATTGTTCAGGAAAAAAAATCCTTTCAGAATATTTCTGCTCATTGACAGTGCACCTGGTCACCCAAGAGCTGTGCTGGATATGTACATCAGATTAATGTTATTTTTCATGCTTCCTAACACAACATCCATTCTGCAGCCCATGGATCAAGGAGTAATTTTGACTTTCAGGTCTTATTTAAGAAACACATATCATAAGGCTATAGTTGCCATAGATAGTGGATTCTCTGATGGATCTATGTCAAGTAAATTGAAAATCTTTTGGAAGGGTTTTACCATTGTAGATGGTAGATCTACAAGGATTTTACCATCGTAGATGAAGATCCTTTGAAACTCCTGGGAAAAGGCCAAAATTTCAACATTAGCAGGAGTTTGGAAGAAGTTGATTCCAACTGTAATGGATGACTTTTGAGGGGTTTCTGATTTTGATGGAGAAAGTAACTGCAGATTTGGTGGAAATGGCAAGAGAACAGAATTAGAAGTGGAACCTGAAAATGTGACTGAATTGCTGTAATCTCATGATAAATGTTAATGGATGAGGACTTGCTTTTTATGGATGAGCACACAAAGGGGTTTCTTGAAATGGAATCTACTCCTAGTAAAGATGCAGTGAGGATTGTTTAAATGACAACAAAGGTTTTAGAACATTACATAAACTTAGTTGATGAAGCAGCAGCAGGGTTTGCAAGAACTGACTCCAATTTGAAAGAAGTTTTAACGTAGATAAATGCTATCAAACAGCATTTCGTGCTACAGAGGAACTGTTCATGAAAAGAAGAGTCAATTGATGGGCAAACTTCATTGTTGTCTTATTTTAAGAAATTCCATGGCCACCCCAGCCTCAGCAGCCACCACCCTGATCAGTCAGCAGCCGTCAATGTCCAGGCAAGACTCTGCATCAACAAAAAGTCTGCTACTCACTGAAGGTTCAGATGATAGTATTTTTTATCAATAAAGTGTTTTTTAAACTAAAGAATGTACATTTTGTAGACATAATGCTTTTGCACCTTAATAGACTACAGTTAATGTGAACATAACCTTTATATGCACTGGGAAATAAAAAAAAATTGTGTAACATGCTATAATGAGATATTTGCTTTAGTTCAGGGGGTCTGAAACAATGTTTTCGAGGCATGCATGTATGTAGTAATGGGTTACTTCTCACTGATGCTACTGTAGGTGCTTGAGTACTTGCCACTCATTGAACATTCTGAATTAAATGGCTTTGGTTCATAAATTGCGTTGATTCTGTAGTTTTATGGTATTTCATAAGCAGTGACATTTATGTATTCAGGTGAGATGTAATAATAAGGTATTAAGATCAACAGACAAAGAACTCATGGAGAACTTAAGGAAGCCCTATATTGTGTTCCTATTAACGTGTCCAAGTTAAGAAGCATTTGCATTGTTGGAGGACACTGATCAACAATATAAACTATGCTTTTCATCACACGTTACTTTATGCGTGGGTCATTCCTACTGAATTACTAACTAGGCAGTCCTCAAAACTGTTACTAACCATCTTTGTCCACATAACGACTAGACCATACTAAACCAATGTTTTCTGGATACTGTTCTGTCTACAGCATATCCTTTGCTTATTTAAATGACAAAATTGGACGTTGCTCAGAAGAGGGGCCAAATTTGATTCCCACCAGTATAATTGAGGTGATAGAGCCCTGATCGGTGTACAGATGTGTACATTCATGTACGGATGTGTTGTTGTTATTGTCTTTTGTGTCTACACCCTTTCTTCCATTTTCTTTGCCACTGTCCTAGTTCAGGTTTTAAATTATTCAGTGCCTGAACAATTACAATAGTGTTTTAATTAATGATGTGGACCAGTATGATTATGACACTTGTAAAACCTTCCTTCCAGGATGATCAAATCTAGAGTCACTAAAGATTGGTTTTGTTGACTATAGCCTTACAGAACTCCATAAGTGACGTAATGAAGAAAAGAGATACCTTTTCTCTGTCTGTTACATTTGCAAAGTAATACAAAGAAGCCTCACAGCATTTTTCTTTACAAGTTAAATGTAATCAGCTGGTACATTTTTTTATTCTTGGTCTGTATTATAATATAAATAGAGGAATATATATTAAAATCTGAAAAGCTGCAGTTGCCAGTATTGTTGATATTAGAAAGTTTAATCATGACTGAACAAAGTTGTACCCACTTGCACATTGTATACCATCTTTACATGGGTTTAGTACTTTTAGATGTTATGTTTAATATTTTTTTACAATTCAATACTCTAATTTTTTTTTTAAAAATCACTCTCTCTTAATACTATCTCTGGTACTTATGTTTTAAAAATTTCTATATTTTTACTTACCCCTTGTTGACAAATACTGCTGCTTCCTCCTCCCTAATGTCTCTTATATTGTACTTTTCCCCTTGTCCTGACCCTGGTAATTCACATTGCCTTCACTCTAGTTCTGGTGTTTACTATTTAATGACTGCTGTAGTCTGTTTTCTAATGATAGTAATAAATAACATTTGTATAGCTCCTTGCAGATCGGAGAGTGAATTCTGTTTTCTTACTTGAGCTTCCTAGTCACATTCGTGTTACTCCTCTTTTAAAGATGCCATAGACTCTGAAAGTATCAGAAATGTTGAGTAAAAGAGTAAGAGCTAGAACCAAATTTTATGACTTCCAATCACATGCATTTTTTGCCTTATTATATGCCTTATTTTGTATCCATCTCCAATCTCCCTCTTTCACTGCTATCAGATTATTTTCCCTAAAGCATTGCTTTGAACTCATCTGTGCTGATCTTTTGTCTTCTTGCCACTGTATATCTCTACCCTTTGAAGTCAGGCTACTCAGCACTCGCAGATTTATCATTAACCTAGACTCTAGGACAGATCCTGTTCTTAAACACCAGGCTTTCCCGAGCGCCAGTGGCTCAGAGGTCAGTTTTGTCTTGTTTTGTTTTTTTTTTTTTAATTTTTTCATTTCTAATACTCAGTACAGACGTAATTTTTTGTACTAAATGAATTAAATCTTTATTACTAGGCCTTCAATAGCTTAATTCCAGGAATTGAACTTTTGGCCCTGCCTTGTATTCCAATAATTTGTACTCTGTCTTGTTGCTCCATCTGCCTTAGTAACCGCCTTTGTTTACTGCTTAGTTCATCATTAAACTTTCCCTTGAACTAACATCAACAACAAAAACAACACTTGTATTCACAGAATGCTTAGCACAGACCCTTGTATATACTAAGTAAACTTCCTTGTTTTAGTCACAACTGGATTGCTGGAATCTAGAACAGCGATTAATTCAGGAGAGACTTTCAATAAATATTTGTTGATTGACTTTACATTTTTGTTATAAAGTAAATCATTGTTATTGGGTCTCTTATGTCTGTCAACATGCACTCCCTGATGCCTACTGTATCTGCTTAGACATCTGCCTCCTGCTTGGCTCATTCCTGATGATGTTTTCTGCCTACGTATGCAACCTGCCTACATGCATGGATTTCTTCCTGCTGCTTGACAGCCCTGATGATTGAGACCCCACAAATCCATTTGGTTTCCAGATCTTATGTTTAGCTGCATCAGGTGTTTATAAACCATGTGCAGAATTCTTTAAAAGCTGCTTAAAGCTTTTTAATTATTATAAAAAATGATTTTCTGTTTGCCTACATAGTAGTCAGTAAATGTTAGCAAGATCTTTTGACAGCAAAGTGCCAGAGACAGTGGTGTAATAGCAGTTGCTGGCCTCATAGTGATCATGTTTGGTCTGCTTTCTTCACAGTGACACTTCTGTCACTGAGTAAACTGGGGGGGAGAGAGTAAAAAGGACAAGTGGGTGAAACAGTCTGTCTCTAGCAACGGAAGGATCATTCTAAATTTTTGAGTGAAATGTATTAAGTATATAAAATGATTTAGAATGGTTTTATTAATACATAAAGAAAAAGCAAATATCAAGTCAATTTGTTACATATGCCATGTTTTCTTTTCCATTTCTTACATGGTAGAAATTTGTTTGAACTGGAGTATCTCTGAACCCTTTGTGAAATCAAAGCACTTAGGCCCATTTCGTGGGTGTTTGCACAGCAGTTTTATTAGCTTCAACAAATAGGTTTATTAATTAGCTTCAAAAACAGGTGTATTATTTTAGTTTTACGGCATTTTGTTGATGTTATCTGTCAGAATTGTCAATTATAACATCTTCCTATGGGAAAATAATTTTACTAAATATTTACAGTTTAATGCAGCTTTCATTCCATAGATCACATTTAATTGTTTTATTTATGGCAAAAAAAAAGACATGTCCTGAATATATTTTTATGTTATTTTATGTATGTAATATTTTTAGTTCCTATTTCACAACCAGTTTTAAAGTAATTAAATTAGTGATCTCTGTGGGACTTCAGAATTATTACCCATCAGAACCGCCTTCATTCTCTTTGAACAAAGAAGTGGGGTGTGACAGTGGGCATGTCTGTACACACTTTCTTCTCGTCCCTGAGGAACCTCTTTTAAGTAGTCTGCCTGGCTGAAGGGACTCAAGGGTTAGACGCTGATGTTTTGTTCAAGTAGAATAGTGTTAGATAGGTAGGAGCAGGAAGGAAAAATTGACCAATTATTTTCAAATGGGGGTAAGAAACTGGGTATGCAATATAAGCTACTAATTTATCTGTTTAAACCAGACACAAAGATTTTTAGATACTATAGTGTCAATGAAATTGTACTTTCTTTATGGTATTGTCTTAGATGCCATATTAACTTTTTAAAGAAGTTCAGATAGGTCAAGAGGGATGTTTGCCCTGAAAAATAGAGGAGACATCTCTAAAAGATTTTTCATCTTAGTAAAGGACTACACTAGACAAGTGCTTTCAAATTTAAATTTCAAAACTTTTATGTGGGCCCTCCAAAACTGTGAATTCCTGTTTGTTTGCTTTACATGAGATGTTAATTTTTCTCATTTTGTGAATGTTAGAGTTTTCAGCACTCTGATAAACTATATAAATTTATTGAAATCTAGAAGTAGTTTTAGGGTAGCATTTTATAGAAAATTAAACTTCATGTCCTTGAGGGCTTTAAACGGGACTGAGGCAGTTCAGACGTAGATATTTGTAAAGTGGGGCTTGAATTACTGCCCTACTTACTGCAGATGCACTAGTTGTATGGTCGGTACATCTC